>ML133389.1:2011559-2482613 GCA_003864495.1 Nemopilema nomurai
TAATGATGTTCAAGAGCCCATAAGAGCTGGAGAGATTGTAGTTTTCAAGATAGAAGGAAGAGAGATCCCTATTGTTCATAGGGTAATCAAAGTTCATGAAAAGTGAGTTTTGCCAAATTTAAACTGTATATGTGTTATCTGTTTTGCAAATGTTTAGCTATTGTTAAACAGGTCTTCAGGTGGGGAATATAATATGTTTTAAAGTTCATTAAATTCAAGTTGACTCTTCCTACCAGTTTATGCTTTATTTAAGGGTTTATTTTTTTATACATAAAGAGCATAATACCAATAACATGAAAGTCTTTAGCTATGAAAGTCTTGCTAAACTAACAGCATTCGCTTGCAGTTCTATTAAGTTAAATTTCTGCATAAGAATTAATTGACTTTGCAAATAAGGCTAAGCAGTAGAGGCCCAAGCATCTTTTTAAATTCTTATTTTCCTTATTCATGCGGACTGTTTTGTATGGAGCTTTTTTACTCTCTAACAACAACAACAGTCTCAATTTAGTTACAGTTTTGTGACAGCAATTTTGTGACGACATACAGTGACAACAATTTTCGTATAATTGGGTTAAAAGAGTTCATCTTTTCCCTTGGGCTTTTCTAAAGTGAGGTGTTAAGTAACGCCAAACTAACAGAATTCACTTGCAGTTCTATTAAGTTAAATTTCTGCATAAGAATTAATTTACTTAATTTACTTATTTTCCTTATTCATGTGGACTGTTTTGTATGGAGATTTTTTATTCTCTAACAACAACAGTCTCAAAATCCAGTAACAGTTTTGTGTACACTAAGTTTAGCATGAATTTTGCATTTCCACAAATTTTGTTTGGTAAAAATGCATTTTCTGATCTGATTCTGGCCATGGAAAAAGAGCCACCTAACATATTAGCAAATGATGCATTCTCATTTCAGGGCAATGCAGTATCTTCAAAGTTTTCTTGCCTTTGATCAAGCCATTCTTTGTTTTTGATTCCCGTCTTTGCTAATGTTCCAGTTTTCTGCCAACAGTTTTTCTGCTCTCTATCTCATAATCTCAACCAAGCTGTAAGCTTTGCCTACACCAACTACCTGCATGTTTTGAACTCTTCCTCATTATCCTCAAATCTCTCGATGCCTTAAACCTCCTGAGAAACTCAGATCTCTAGATCTGTCACAATGTCACAATTACAGTTACTATATTATGTCTTACAGGGCATCTGGAGAGGTCAAATTTCTCACCAAAGGGGACAACAACAATGTAGATGACAGAGGGCTTTATGCACCAGGACAGTTTTGGCTTCAAAAGAAAGATGTTATTGGACGAGCCAAAGGGTATGTTTTCATAGAAACTACAGCCTGGTCCTACATTCTGCTCCTGACCTATGTTTCTTGCCTAGTCTGTCTTTTTAGAGATTATGTAGAGTGATGCAAACAATTTTTTTGATGAATCCATATCCCCCACTTTGGGCTGTTTCCCCTCCCCATAATTCCCCGATGTTCCCTTACTGCTTATTGTTAGAGGGTATTTTTGCAAACACTGCTATTTTAAGCATGTTAAATTATATAAATGCTTTTAGCTTTTTTTCGTTAAGTCATGATTATTATGATTATACCTATCAAATCAATATGACGTCACTGACTCGCAGGACAATGTAATCAGCCTTTTTTATTTTCAGTCCAAAGTTTGCATTGAATCCATTACACGATCACTTCTATTATTTACACAGATATCTTCCCTATATTGGAATTGTAACCATTCTGATGAACGACTACCCCAAGATAAAGGTTGGTTAATTTTCACGCTTCATAATATGTGTAGTGTAGGAGTGCCAGATGCTTTTTTGTCATAAACTGGAAGCTTATTTGTGGTTCATTTTTTTAATTAAAAGTCATGCTAGAAAGTGGTGGGGGTCTGTTCCAAGTTCTTTTCAATTCCCCTGTCTCTCTTTCTTAGTTACCTAACATTTTAAAGCAAACATATTCTCAATTTTGCAGAACAATAATTATTCTATCTACCCCACCCTTGCCCCTCTCTTTTCTTTTGCCCCCAGCCTTCCTTTTAATAGTTACCCCACATTCTCAAGTGAATGTTTTCTCCTTGCAGTACATCATCCTAGCAACCCAATAATTATTCTATCTACCCCTCTCTTTTCTTTTGCCCCCACCTTTCCTTTTTATAGTTACCCCACATTATCAAGAGAATGTTTTTTCCTTGCAGTACATCATCATAGCAACCCAATAATTATTCTATCTACCCCTCTCTTTTCTTTTGTCCCCACACTTCCTTTTTATAGTTACCCCACATTCTCAAGTGAATGTTTTCTACTTGCAGTACATCATCCTAGCAACCCAATAATTATTCTATCTACCCCTCTCTTTTATTTTGCCCCCACTTCCTTTTATAGTTACCCCACATTCTCAAGTGAATGTTTTCTACTTGCAGTACATCATCCTAGCAACCCAATAATTATTCTATCTACCCCACCCTTGCCCCTCTCTTTTATTTTGCCCCAAGCGCCTTCCTTTTAATAGTTACCCCACATTCTCAAGTGAATGTTTTTTCCTTGCAGTACGTCATCTTAGCTGCATTGGCATTCTTTGTCTTGATTCACCGCGAATAGATGATCAACCCGAAAGCATGAAGCCAATCTGTAAACAGACGATGCTGATATTTCCTGTAATCGTAGTTCTTCAACTAGAAATATACTATTTGAAGTTTATTGTCGTTCTCTCCAACAAAATGAAACTTAGCCGTACTTTCTATAATTATCTCACTGCTTCCTTTCATCTCACTCTAAGAATGAGAATAGTTGTTATGCAATTTTGTGTTCTTTTCAGTTTTTTTTATTAATTACTTCTCCACCCCTAATTTGGAAAGCATGAACAGGCTAGATGAGTAAGTTGCTCAGAGTCCTGGGTCCGAGTTGAGTACTTGCAAGTCACCAAAGGTTATCAAGGTCAAAACATTCAAAGCTAAGTTCAAATAAGATAACAGCTAAGTTGAAAATGATATCTTATTTTGCCGCCAAGTGCAAACCGGAACTTTAGTTACCAACACAGACTTCCGAATGGAGACAAGGAGTTATTTTCTGGCATCCTATGTATCTCTCATTTTCGTGCCTAACCTTTGCTTTGGCATCCAAAGTATATCAGACCTTAAGACGATTTTGTGAAATTTTGGTACAAACCAGGTAGCTATTATTGGAAAGCTCTGGTAGAACAATTAGTCCCCTGATAGGAGCTATCGTTTCAATTGGTCAATTGGAGATATTAGAGAAATATATATCCCCTAGCGGTAGCTTGAAGCTTGCGTGCATAGGAAGTGATCTCCTTTCTCTTCTCAACGATTTCCAAGAAGCAAAATTATAGCTTCCAACATAGAAAACAGAGCAATTCCTATCATTTACATGGTAATCAAAGTCCATTCAAATTGAATAATTTTATGACAACTAAGATTGTGTGTCATGGGTCTGGAGAAGCTAACCTTGTTGGGGCGGATCTTAGTATTACCACTCAGTGAATCCCTAGGGCTGTAGGAACATCAATCTGCAAAGTCCCTAAAGTCACCATCAAACAAGAACTAGGCCTCTTGGGATCCAAGTTTCTATTAAGTAAGCCCGTGTGTAAAAAAGCGATAAACAGTGAAGTGTGAGGAAAAGGTATAAAAAATCTCCGCTGTATTGTCAATGTCAGCCATGATTATGCGCAGTTCTGTGTTCAACACAATACTAACGCAATAGTTCTTAAATAGTTTTCCCGTAAACACCGAAGTAAAATACCAGTACAGTCAATTCTCGCGTTACGGACACCCTGATATGACGGACACCCCTCTGCTACGGACACCCTTCTATTACGGACACCCTTCTATTACGGACACCAATTAGTTTGAAAATACAAGGAGCATGGGCTCCGACGCAGGTTTAAAAGTGGAAGGACCAAGAGAGATTTTAACAATCATAGCAAAAGATGTTTGAAAAAGCTCTATTGTTTTACAAAAATGAGGGACCATGGCTACCCCCAGCCCCCCTACCTTCGTCGGAGGCCCTGGAGAAGTGACCAAAATTAGCTCCCGTTATAAGGACGCTACGAGGTTCTACTTGAGCGTTCTAATGGTTCAGAGGGGAAAATCACTCCCAAAAATATCGTACACCTTTTGTAAAAGTCCTATTTTTTTATAAAAAAGCCCTGGAAATCCTATTGTTTTCGTGGAAATCTCGTACGCTGTCTGCAAAAGTGAATTACCCATCAATACAACGATTCTTTCTAGGAAAACTTCCTCAATTGGAAATCAGGCATTTCAGGAATCCCGAGGCCCAATTCAGCACCTCTCTTAACTCGCTTGCCACAAAAACTGCAGCCCCACTGGTGTCTTCTTGCTTACAAAATAAAAATAAAAAGAATCTTAGGTAGCCCAGAGGGGATGCGTCCAACTATTCGTCCATTTGCTCCAATATTTGCCAAGGCACAGCGTTTTCTCGTTGAAGACTCAAAACTTAACCAACCTCTGGGTTAAACAGATTTTGTAAGCATGGTTTCCTTCCAACCTTGTGAGACAGGGCCCGCGCCACCGGATGAGAATGATGATGATGATGATGATGATGATGATGATTATGATGATGATGATGATGATGATGCTGATGATGATGATGATGATGATGCTGATGATAATGGTAAAGACCTCAACTCATTTTATTAAAATGGTGTGATTGCAAACTTTGTGATTCTATTCGCATCTCACTGTTATAGTCCCTCATTATTGTGGACGAAATATTTTGGTCTCCAATGGTGTTCGTTAAAGCGTGATTTAACTCTGGGTTGTGCTATTCAAAAAAGCATTTCAAACATTGTTTTTTCAATGATGTCCTGGAAAGCAATAGGGCATTCAATAGACAAAGCCCCCCGTATCTAAAGAAACACGAACCATTATCGACCCATAATTAACTGTTGGAGCCCATTGTCATAGCATAGCATTGACATGTTCCCCCTGATCTGTGATACGATACAGCGCCGTCACCAGAAGAAACCTTTGTGGAGTTGGAACACGAACTGTGCAAAGGCTTCATTCCACTCAGCTGAGATTTGCAGTCGTGCATAGAAAGGCAGTTAGATTTGAAGGGTATCTCAAGGCCAATACTGTACTGGTAATTTGTTCAAATATCTCATTATGGAAAAGGGTAAGTTTTAAAACGTTGACAGAGGTTTGATGCACCCTTCTCGTCGAGAATCACGCGGATTTAAAGCGAAATATAATAGGATTTAGGCTTCAGCCTAGAGACCGGAATTCAAACTATATCTTCAATGACATTGCTATTTATTTACGCGACAAAACGTATGTGAGCTTTGCAAACTATCCTTGCAAACAAAAACTACTAGCGATTGGAACAGAATCGGTGAAGCTATAGATTCTACAAAATTTCTGAAAGTTTGCCTTTGAAAGTTATGTAAACCTGCCATTACCAATAAAGCATGGGTTTCTTCCAATATTAGGACAGTTGGGAGGGTGTGGAGTTCTTTTAATACTCTTGCACCGTACCATCAAGCTTCAAATATCGGACCCAATAGTTTATTTACGCAAAGGACATTCCTCGGTTGAATGCCCAGAATAACTGGAATCATGCTGGGAATACAATAGCACCTCCTGAAGAGCTATGACAAAAATCTAAAAGTCATTGCCATCGTAAATTCCGTATCTATGGTAGGATCCCATCAACGTTTGCGGGCTTTCCCCTGCATGTCATGTCGATGTTGTGGTCATCCTTTAGTCAATCTCATTTGTTTGTACATAGAGTCACCAAAGACTGTTTTGGAGGTCTATCACCCCCGTCACTCTTGTCTTTCATTCTGCATCCTATTTTGCACCGAGCATACCGATCAGGGGGGACGCGTAAATGATCCCTTAAGTTAATTTCCTCGTTACATAACCCATGTTTTCAGACTTTGGCTTGTTGAAGTAGTCCGTGAAGTAGACATTATGTCGTGCATTTCCCACATAAGACAAGTCAGGTCAATACTGTCTGGAAGTACCCATACACTCAATTAAGGGACCTATAAAGCATGTCTCAAATTCAAAATACGGTCCAATGCACATTCTAATTGTTTTGGAAGTCTCCTAGTCTGGAAATTACTTTATGTGGCCAACGTGTTTTCATAATAGACAGCTTTGAGAGATCGCCTGGATCAAACACATTTGAGAATAAAAAGGTTTAGGCCAGTCTACAACACAATGTCATGCTCTGACGTTTTTTAACGAGGGCAATCTATTTCGCTACAGAACCGGGGGCACACTAGCCTTTTTTGACGCTGAAGCTTGAGCAACTTGGTAAAATTGCCCTTCAAAACATTTTAGCGATTATTAGCGTTGGATGAATTGGAGTGATCGCATGAGTTTCCTTCTGTGATTTAAAGTTACCTCAAACACATTAAAACCCACAAAAATGTTGATCCAAGGCAGTGATGCGCCTAGATAAGTTCAGAAACATTAGAGGGGCGTTCAGAAACTTTCTCCATAGAAAATTTGTCCAGGGATATCAAATTTGCTCAATATTCCCAATAAACATTAAGTTCCCAAATGCATGATCAACTTTTTGGCTATTTTACAGGCGCCCCCACGCCCCCACCCACCATCAGCACACCCCTGACCTAAGGCTCAAATTCTTAATTGTCACCCAATCCTCGTAGTTCGTCACAATGAATTTTTGAGCCATGAGTCGAATGGAAGGGGAATTGCTAACAAGGAGATTGTTACTTCAAAGGAGTAAAGAAAAAAGAAAAATCAGAAAAGATAGGGCAACTATCGAGAAAAGGATGCCGGTGTAGAAGGGGCGAAGTGAGGGATCTGGAAGGGGTAGCAATTGTCAAGGGAAGTGACGACAAAGTTGGAGATGGAGGGGTAAAAATAGAAGGAAGATGGGGAAAGAATAGGTAGAAGAGGTGGATGGAGAAGATGTATAAAAAAGATGGAACAGTTTGTGTAGTTAAGAAGAAAATGGGGGTATGAACACGAAGAAGAGAAAGGGGAAAAATAAGTTTCAGTAAATAATTTACAAATAGCCGTACACGTAGTCCTTCAAAAAAGCCGCTTGCATTCACGTTTTAGTTTTATTTGTACTTCGGAATCTTTTTTCAAAAAAATCAATTGTTTCTTACAAATATGGATTTGCTTTTAAAGTAAATTTTCTGTTTCAGGCTGTAAATGTGGACCAGGGTACGCAACCCCCCTGGAAGCGATGAAAAATGGGTCTAGGGAGAAAATAGTGTATCTCCCGTGTATCTATATCCTGACGGGGGTAGATGCAAATGACTATCTGGCTACAGTTGATGTCGACCCGGAATCCCCCACCTATGCAAAGGTACGTTTTGTAAGGGGTTTGGTAAAGTGACGTCATAATCACATAATAGGGAAAGGCAGAGGAACACTGGGCGTTTTGTTTTTAAGAAAAGATTTCCACGCAGGCGTGGTTTCAAGGAACTTTAAAGCGAGGTTAGCCGCGTTCGTTTTTCGACACTCCTATCGTGGTCTCAGAGTGATAACGAGGTTTAGTATGTTAGATAGACAACGGGTACAAGTAACAAAACAATTTAAATGGTGCAGATACGACAGTCCCTTCAGCCTTTCCCTATTCTGTGCCATTCGTTATGTAACTGGGAACGATTGTGAGGTTTTGATAAATCAACTTCGTGTCAAGCACTTTTGACCATCTAATAGGGGATTCCATCTTACTGCAGTAGTGAGAGACGATGGCGGGAGCGGGCAAGTGTGTTGAAGGCGAGGATGAAAAGTTTGAGATGAAAAGATGGTGGAAGAGATTGTGAGAAGAAGTAGGGGTGGTAGTGATGAGATAAAGGAAAACCAATTTTAGACTTACCCATTTTGAAATTTAAAATCAATAGTGGTGGATAAATGTTGTTGTTTTTCTTTTTTTAAGATTAATTTGACGGCAAAGAGCTACAGCGTATATGACTATATTCCAGCAACTTCTTTGAATAATTGACCATTTTAAGAATCAATAATACCCTTGCTAATTGCATAGCCTTGATTTAAGTATTTGAAAGATCTTTATGACGTCACAAACGGTGCGTGACGTCACAAGTAGGACCTCTTTTAGCGCATAGCTCACAATTTTTTAACCTTGATTTGCTCGAATGTCAGTTTTCGATCTTTTGCTTGAAACTTTGTCTATATGCTAGACCTGAGTTTTTTATTTCTTTCCCGGATCATTCCCGGAAAACATAATTCGAAAGGCATCTGACGTCACAAACAACTAGATTTGCAGCTCCAAGTTTTTTCTGCCCCGCAGGTCATCCACAGAACACCCATTCCGGTGAAAGGAGCCGAGCTCCACCACAGCGGCTGGAATTCCTGTAGTAGGTATGTTGCAGAGATTTTGCTTTCATTTCGAATCAGTTTAGTTGTTTTTAGTTTTTATTTTATTTTTAAATTCCAGCTAAATATATTTCCAGGAAACATCAACTACAGAAACAACAATAATTACAACAACATTATATTTAAGATATACTTAACAGCTATACAGAAAGAGCTATACTTACTTGAAGGAAATGGGTGAATCGGAAATTTCCTTGTGTGTAGGTCTTTCAAAAGATGCCAATAACGTTGAGATAATATGTTGTTGAAATAGACGACTAAACCAGGAAAGAGCCAAATATCTTGTTGCAAATATAGGGTTAAATCTTGGGGTTTGGAAGTAAGTACCAAGTAAGTCATCTTCGTGTCATGTACTTGGGTTCGTCTAACAAAATTGTGATATGGGGGCTCCCTCTGAAAATAGTAGAGAGGCAATTGGGTGAGAGGTAGAAGGATGGAGAAGGGTTATGGGAAGAAGCAGGTATGGTGATGATAGTGGAAGTGAATTTGTATCTCTGATAAAATGATCGCGGGTAGCCTTAGTAAGTTGTGAAGTGTGAGATAGAGCGAAACGTGATATTAAAGATGGACTGATTATTAATTATATCACATTAGACAGTTATCATAGGTAAATGTTATGTCGGTGTATGCTGTAGTTCAATACCAGAGAGGAAGCCGTCTCTTGGAAGCCTGAAAAGTAGAACGAATAAACATGGAATTTCTATGAATAAAAGTGGTGTTAATCTCTAGTTGAAAGGTCTTCCAAGCGTTTAGTGGAAGAGTGTAGCAAGATGATGCAAAGTTATGTCATAAAACGTTACAAAATAGTTGCTAGATACCTCTAGCATGTCGTGAGACTGAGCAATTATCCTATGAATTATCGAAATTGGATCAGCAATTTGTTTATTGAAGAACAAGTTTCTAAATAATTTTGTTTGTGTTCCTTACTCTTGATTGGTTGCTGTTTCACTTCCTCCCCTTTTCTATTGGTTACCTTTGGTCAGCCAAGTAGCCAATTGGCATTAAGCATTCTATGGCAAGCAAGGTTTCTGTTGTGTTTGTTTTTTGACAGTATTCACTTTTCAATAGTTTCTTAAATAGAACAACATTAAAAAGAGAGATTCGCTTTTGGTCCGTTCCCGTGTAAACGCTTTATAGTTTAGGATCCGATCTCGTGTAAACGCTTGTGCATCGTACCCATATCATACCTAAAAGGTTCGGATCTTTTGGATCCGTTTTTTTCTTGTGTAAACAGGGCCTAAGAATTATTCTCTGCTCACAGCTGTCATGATGACCCAAGCAAGAAAAGGGATAAGCTGATTCTACCGTCAATCAACTCAACCAACATCTTCATCTTTGATACCAGTAAGACAAGAACGCCTTCTCTTCACAAGGTAGAAATTTCCACTTCTCTTCTTAACCTTATTTACAATTATGTATCACTAAAAACTCCCGATCAGTAACTAAAACTTTTGAATACATCTCTTGTTTCCTCGAGCACCCCTTTCGAATCTACCGACTTTTAAACTCTTTGTTTTAGATTTGGATTAAGCAGGGCAAAGATGTGGATAAAAATAGGCGTCAAGATATACAATTTGTTCCTCTTTTCTCAAATGTTTTTTACATTCCAGTGTTGTAGACCTGTATCTTGGAGATTCATCTAATTTTTATGCAAGCCAGCAATCCATTTTAACCATAGCCTGACATCTCTGATAATATATACATCTTTTCTTGACCTTTTGCGACTCTTCGTGACCTTTTGTGACCTTTTGACCTTTTCATATTCACCCAAGTCTCCTGGGGATTGCTGAATGCGTATTTTGTATGCTTTACAGGTTGTCAAGGCTGATGATGTTTTTGAGAAAGCAGGCATCGGATGGCCGCATACTTCCCACTGTCTTGCTGATGGCAATATTATGATCAGTGGAATGGGTGACCGTGATGGAAATGGAAAAGGTAACTGGCATTCGTTAAAGTTTAAGGGTCATAGGTCACAGGGATCATGTATAAGTTGTAACATCATCTTGTGATTCTCATTCCTCGATTGTTCCTACAGGGGGATTCCTGCTATTGGACGGCGAGACATTCGATGTTAAAGGCAAATGGGAGAAAGACGACTCCAATGTTCCTTTTGGCTACGACTTCTGGTACCAGCCAAGACACAACGTCATGGTCAGCAGCGAGTGGGGTGCCCCAAAGGCATTCATGAAGGGCTTTGACTTGGAAGACCTCAAGGCTGGTACGTTGGACACTTGTCTCTCTGTCTTGCATTGTTAACTTTCCTGACCTTTTGTGACCTGTTCTGAATCATCTTTGTGACCTTATTCACAACATCTTCTTTGGTACCAATTTCAAAACCTCGGATGGCTCAACAGCTGAGCTCACTTTATTTCTGATGTGATAACCGTCCTTTCTTGACCTTTCCTGACCCCTCATGACCTGCCTTATTTTACGTCGATGGCCTTCTTGCCATGGTACTTATTTCCAAACCTCGGATAGTTGTACAGCTGAGCTCACTTTATCTCCGGTACAATATGCATCCTTGACCTCTTCTGACCCTTCGTAACCTGCCTTCATGCACAGTTGTGACCTTATCCACAACATCTTTCTATGGTACTTATTGGTACAGCTGAGCTCACTTTATCTCTTATACGATAACCATCCTTTCTTGACCTCTTCTGACCCTTGGTGACCTGCCCTCGTGCACCTTTGTGACCTCTTCCACAACATATTTCATTGGTACCTATCCTAAATCTTAGGTGGCTGGACAACTGGATTGATTCTGTTCCTCGTTTTCTTTTCAGAGTGGCTTGTTTGCTACAGCAAGAAGCGACTCTTTGTAATGTACCTACATCAAACAATTCTGGTCTGTTGAGACAAGTAACCTTTCTTGACCTTTTGTGGCCTTTCATGGCCTGCCCTGATTCAACTTTACTTTGCATTTTTCTCCATACTTCTCTTTTTGCATTTTTCCTTTTGTTGATTGCCGCTGTTTTTATCATCTAAGGAAAGTATGGCCGACACTTGAATATTTGGGACTGGAAGGAACACAAGTTGATTCAGCGCATTGACCTTGGTGACGAAGGCTTGATTCCATTGGAAGTTCGATTTCTCCACGATCCGAACCAAACGCAAGGGTTTGTGGGATGTGCACTCAGCAGCACTGTTTTCCGCTTCTTCAAAGCTGAGGCACGTGTTATTTACTCATTATCACGTGATATTTAATCATTATCACGTGATATTTACTCATTATCACGTGATATTTACTCATTGTAGTTTAAGCGATGATTGGAGAAAAGGGTAAGGGTGTAAATATGCCTACTCTAGAACCCTTGGCTCGATATTATTTAGAAAAAATTACTATAAAGTGATTGACATGACCAGTCAGTAGGCCTAAGTTTTAATAACAGGACATTCTGTCAAAACCATAGAAATAATGTTGTCGCTTTGGGATAATTGTCTGTAGGAAACCTTCTACGCCCACCAAATACTCCTTCTATCAAGTAGATTATGACAGAATGACAGTAAGCTAGAGTGGAAAGTGGGTTAATGCGTTTGGGACATTGTGGAAATATAGTCTTTGCTGGGTAAGGAAAGTTGGTCCTCTTACAAATGCATACTATGTTCGTTCGTTATGTCCATCCTAAGATCAGGCGTTCATTCTCCTGCGAAGGAGCTTGCGAATTCCCGACAGACATAACATCTGAAGACAATCCCATATGGATTTGATGTTAGAGTATCATGGCAATAAGAATAGGATATTGTCTTCTCTTGAATCCCACCTAAATAACATTGAACAAAAGTGCTTTCGCAGCATAATCACAGCTAATGGGTCGAGCTCCATGTTTGCTTTCATTTGCAGAAGATTGCTTTAAAAATTTTTTTTTAGAACTTTAATTGTCCGTTCGCTCTAGTTTGGTTTAATGCAACGAATCCTATTGATGTCTTCAGAGTTGCTGTTTGACCAACAGGCGATATCTTTGACCTTGTTTATGTCTATGCACAAATTTGTCACCAATTTTTGTTTATGTTTGCTTTTCGTTTTAGGACGGAACGTGGAAGGCCGAAAAGGTTATTGAAATACCATCCAAGAAAGTAGAGGGCTGGGCACTACCCGACATGCCAGGTATAGTGAAATCGAGTTAAACTGTTTGAGTCACGTGATCACCCGTAGCTGGAGGCGTGAGGCTAATCTGTACAACCTTTTTCCCATTGAAATGAGTCAATGATACTTTGCTGCTCACGGATTATCAATCAACATGTCGATGAACTTTTATGACGCCATTTTGATTTTTGCACGTCTCCTTTAGTCAATTTTGGCTGCAATTTTAGGCCGAATGCCAGCTTAGACCCAGTACTGCCTGAGTGTTGCTTTTAGGGTATTTTTAGAGCACAGGTCTTTATGGCTGATGCAACACTTTTTACATGTCTATTCAACATAAGGCAGCAGCAAGATAAAAGTATGCTATTGGGTAGATATACATAACAATAATATTTTATCTTGGTAGCAGTGTCTCATCTTGACACAGTCGCATATCGTTCTTTAGCCTTTTGACCTTTTGACCTTTATGTTTCTTTGACCTTTGCCCTTTAGGTTTGATCACTGATATTCTTGTCTCATTGGATGACAAATACTTGTACTTCAGCAACTGGCTGCATGGTGATGTTCGCCAATATGACATAACCGATCCAAGAAAACCGAAACTCGTTGGTCAGGTATGTTTAGAACGTTTTAGAATGTTTCAAAGTGTTTAAAGAAAACACTGAAACCTTTGAAACTGGTAAACGTTTTTGTGTTGTCAGAGTTTGAGTAATGGATAATGACGCAGTGCTGATGTATGCTGGCCAGTTTTGTTTCAAACCTTTTTAAATAGGGTTGGAGTGTAGGACCGTTGCATTGAACAAGGGAAACGTTTTCGCATGCATACTTTGTGTTTGCAACAAATTACGAAGTAGATAAAACGTTTGTTGGCAAGTATGTCTCAGAACTATTTTGAAGTATTCTTCCAACACATGTTTCTACTGGTGTATTTCTGGTGTATGCTCTCGAGTATTTCTGCTAGGAACTCCTAGTCAGTCCAACTTTTAGCGCAAATCAAGTTTATAATTAGCTATGACAATATATGTTAGCAAGTGCTTTGCGGTACAAAACTTCACAATACCTAGAAATAGCAGAACCAGTTTTTGCATACGAAAAGTACTTTTCGTCCGGCACTCCTCAGAGTATGCAAACGTCGGAAAATAACCAAAAGCTGAAACAATAAATAGCCAGTTGTTGATCAAATGTATATTAAGTGACGTGTATGCTTGTAATGTATGAACGCAAAATAATGTACATAGAATTTGTGATTAATTATTTTTCCTTATTTATGTTTTAGATTTTCCTTGGTGGGAGTGTGATTAAAGGAGGACCCGTCACTGTTACTGAGGACAAAGAGCTGAAGGAGCAACCCCCGGCGTTGATCATGAACGAAAAGAAGGTCGAGGGTGGACCTCAGATGATACAGCTTAGTTTGGACGGGAAACGCCTTTATTTGACAACTTCGCTTATCAGTTGCTGGGACAAACAATTCTACCCTGACATGCTCAAGTACGTACTCACCTATTGACCTCTGCTACTTTAATTAAGCAATAATTACGTCACATTTGCAGCGTTAGGTTCCAGGCCACCTGTGAGTTCCCTAGACATTTAGTGGGAGGCTTTTTATTAGTTTCTGTTAATATCTTGGTTCTTGGTTACTGTTGTTGATTAATTGATTGCAATTAGATTGTTGATTGCGATTAGGTTGTTGATTGGTATTATGGTGTTGATTGCGATTTCTTGTTTAAAGTTCAAATCTTGTGAAGTGGTATAAATAATTTTCTTATATATTCTTTTTACAATTTTCTTATTTATATCTTCCAATTCCATTTTTATAACGACATTTTAATCATGGGTAATAATGTTGATTTTGGCCTATATTCAAGTGATATTTCCTGGAATTATTTGAAATTATCTTTCGATTTTCTAGTCAACGTAAGGGTTTCCGGATCATTCTCTTATTTTATTTTTCAATGAAATTTTCGATGTGACTTTCAGTGTCATTTGCCAGTATTATCAATATCTATAATATCAACATCAATATCAATTGACCTTTGACCTTTTTTGATAATACTCTTTAGGAAAGGATCAGTGATGTTACAGATTGACGTTGACAATGTCAAAGGTGGCCTGACCTTAAACAGAAACTTTCTTGTGGACTTTGGCCTGGAACCAAGTGGACCTGCATTGGCGCATGAAATTCGCTACCCCGGAGGAGACTGTACATCGGACATATGGCTGTAAACAACAACAACCACTGTGTTGTGACATCACTACTTCTGTCATACGAATTCAGTATATCTCCACACTAAAGAGCATCTACAATGTATTTTATCACAATTTTTTTATTCAGCTTTGAACGACGTATCAGTGTAACCATGGTTTCTGCATAGCCTCGTTATCAGATTGTCTCGCATTCAATGTATCTGTTTTTTGCCTATCCTATCTCTGTCTATAAACTTAAGAAAATCTGGTCAAGGTCAACGAAAATCTATGAAAATTAGACGTTGCCTGTCTTTTATTAGTAACATAGACGCTGATCAAAAGAATTGCCAGCTATAAAGTACGTTTCGCCAGGGGGCACAGAGGCATGTGAGGAACTTCGATTAATTGAATGGCTCCAGGCTAGAGCAGATGCGGGTCTTCAGTCATACTTGCGCAGCACAAATCATGCACCATGAGTTGAAATATTAATGCCTCTGGCGTGTTACTACTTAATATTAAACAGTTTATCATTATGATTAATAATACACCCTTTTTTATAAGGAACCCACCTCAAGGCCTAGTTCCAAAAGTTCCTTATTTGTAGACCTCATCAGATTTTAGTACCAAAGGTTCCTTAAAAGTTTCTTAATTTTCACTGCACATCAAATGCCATAAAAAAAGTACAGAAACAGTTTTTGAGGTTGATCAAATGAGGTGAAGTATAATATAAGAAATATAATAGCTGAAATATAATAGCTGAAATATATGAAATATAATAGCTGAAATATATGAAATATAATAGCTGAAATATGTGAAATATAATAGCTTAAATATGTGAAATATAATAGATGAAATATATGAAATATAATAGCTGAAATATGTGAAATATAATAGCTGAAATATATGAAATATAATAACTGAGATATATGAAATATAATAGCTGAAATATAATAGCTGAAATATAATAGCTGAAATATAATAGCTGAAATATAATAGCTAAAATATAATAGCTGAAATATAATAGCTGAAATATAATAGCTGAAATATGTGAAATATAATAGCTTAAATATGTGAAATATAATAGATGAAATATATGAAATATAATAGCTGAAATATGTGAAATATAATAGCTGAAATATATGAAATATAATAGCTGAGATATATGAAATATAATAGCTGAAATATAATAGCTGAAATATAATAGCTGAAATATAATAGCTGAAATATAATAGCTAAAATATAATAGCTGAAATATAATAGCTGAAATATAATAGCTGAAATATGTGAAATATAATAGCTGAAATATGTGAAATATAATAGCTGAAATATATTAAATATAATAGCTGAAATATATGAAATATAATAGCTAAAATATGTGAAATATAATAGCTGAAATATATGAAATATAATAGCTGAAATATATGAAATATAATAGCTGAAATATAATAGCTGAAATATGTGAACTATAATAGCTGAAATACTTTAGATATAATAGCTGAAATTGTTTCACCCATGTACCGGCTTTCTCTCCAATTTCTCTTTCACAAATTATTATTATTGCGAGCCGCGATAATAATACCAGAAGACATGATGACGTCAAATAGCATCTACCTTAAAACCTTTGACAAAAATTGAACGATAAGGATTAATGACAAGAACAATTCAAATGGCTTCTTCGCCGTTATAGTTGATAGGTTTCGAATCTCCTTTCCTTAAATGTTTGCTAGATTGTTGTCTAGCTTGTTCATCACCACTCGTAATGGAAGCTGCAGATTTATGCCTGGCGAATATGCGTTTAATGGTGCGTTTCAATATGTCTGTGTGCTTTTAGGTATACCCTCTTTTTTCATTATTGAATGACTTATGTAATGCAAATTTTTCAAGTCAATCAACTTCTTTTGACACATTTCCATCGTTCATCCATTGCAAATTTGAAATTGTTTACTTTGCAAGAAACTGGGGTTGACATGTTATCCTTAAGTGCCTCGAAAAGTTGTTCCCCGTAAAACCTGCAGTAGGTATAGAATTTTCCTGCTTTTCTCAATTTCTTGTAATCTACATATTTCATTTCTTCAAAACAGCGGCAACCATTGCAACGCTAATGTTTAGTTGTGGATGGGGTTCTCCCCTCTTTGTGTCCCCTTTTTAACACGCTTCGGGCAATGTTTCGGGGTAGGCCGAAAATGGAAATCTAAAAAGTAAAATTTGTGGACGAAAATGGAAATCTAAAAAGTAAAATTTGAGACCAAGTATTTTCATTGAACAAAAAAAATATTGGTCAGTGGTTTGAAATGTTTTCATACTTCAATGGATATTTACACTACCGTTACGACAAGTCTTGGGACGATTCGAAGTTTCGAAAAACGCTTATGATAAAAGCTTTAAAAAACATGCATTTGATCCTCTCTTATTAAGTACGACAACCAGATATCTCCATGAAACTTTCATACGACATTGTTCATGCTTCGAAGTACTTCAATTTTCCAACATTATTTGAAAAAGATTAACCGTAAAATTTTTCTAGGCCAGAAACATGAACGTCGTGAAATTTCTTATGAGAAGCCTCTGGAAATAATCTTTTATAAAAATAATGATAAAAGCTACCAAGAAACTGCATCAATTGTGGGCTGCTCAAAGAATGCAGCTTTCGCTGTATGAGAAAAGTTCTTTGAATTTAGAACCGTGAAAGATTTGCCAACGGTTGGCAGACCGAAGAAGTTCCAGACGCCAAGACATGAAAGGTCTTTATTGAGAGATCAAAAAACAGGATACATTTGCTCGAAGGTCAAAGCGCAGAGGTTTCAAATTCTGATAATTAATTGTAATGAATAAAGAGAGCTGAAATTTTGCAACTTGTTGATGCTTTTACTGCGCTATTTAGACCATTTTAAAGGATAATAGGAGTGTTTCAAAATATATACATTTTTTGATCGCCTTATATTGTTTTCATTCGCCAGAAGATTCGAAACTTCGAATCGTCTCAAGACTTTTTGAACGGTAGCGTATGTTTGCTATTCGTAACAAGTGTTGGATGTCGTGTAAGAAAAGGAGTGCAAATGTTTTGTGTTGTGTTCCCGGTCAACGTGATAACCAGGCCTTTTCAGGAGTTTATGAATATTGCAATTGACAGTTTGTCATAAAGTGTTTGCTCATGTTTAGGCCAAGCTGTATACACTAAGGGGACAAAAGTATGGAAACGATTGGCCAAGGCAACGTTGAAGTGCGGCTGCAATCTTTGGAGGGAGCAGAACAAAAGAAACAAAGATTGGCGTTCTACAAGGATCAGATGTCAATTATTCTAGAGCCAATCATTAGGGCACGCATAAATTTAACTTGTTAACATAGTTTGAAAATTATTTCGAACCAAATTCGTTATTTTTCAGTATTTTGTGGAGTAGCCGTGAGCTTTCCTAATGGCGCACATTCTTCGTGGCAGTGAATCATACAATTTTCTGATGCAATCTTGTGGAATGGCGTGCCAGATTTGGAATAATTTATTGATAAATTTATTTCTTGATGTTGGAGGATCATGTCTAATGATGTTTTTCATGAATTTCCATATGTTTTCGACAACATTAATGTCCGCACTTTGGGTGGGCAAAGGCATCAACCTCACTTTTCTCTTCTGGAAATATTTGATCATTTTTCTTGATGTATGACAAGGGACATTGTCCTACTGAGAAATAAAAGGATGGTCTGGTCACCAAAAATAATTTCGACGCTTATTTTCAAGTTTTTATCAAGGATATACAGGTTTCAGCTTTTATCTCCCCCAAACTTGAAATCTCAGTTTTCGTGCAACTCTGCACATAGCTCGCTCTACTCTTTTCAAAAAAGTTTTGGACCTCCACATCTTTCCTTTTTATCCAAGGAGCCCGTTTGTTGAAATTTTTAAAAACTTTAAAAGATTTGCTGCATCCTATTTGCTTCCCGATTTCAGCAAAGGAAAGTCCAGTAAGTCGCAGATATTTAATTGCAACTCGTTTGCCTCCTGACAATTCACGGACTTTTATCATACTTCTCTTTTCTTATTTTTCTTTGATTAACAAAATTTATGTCGACAATATTTGTGATATCTCGTGAAAAGGAGAGTTTGTTTTTTTATTGTTTTGGTCACGTCAAGTTCTATTTTCGGGCCAAAGTAGTCCAAACCCTTTTCAACAGCCGCATACGACATTTTCGAAGCCATATTTTTAGGCCCTTCGTTTCCATACTTTTGTCCCCTTAGTGTACTTTTGTAGTTCACATATCAAACGGCAGTTTTAAGCTGCTTATCTCCGATTCACGACAATGACAGCCGAAAAGTTCTTGGTATCAACAAATCAGAAATAAATGAGTTTTAGAAAATCAAAGGTTTGTTGTATTAATGGCGCTATTTAAATAAACCAAACAGACTTATTTATCAAAAATATCCATACTTGTCCATGTAACATTATCAAACGAAATGTACAAGAAATAATCTCGCTTCAATGCAAGGTGATCCCATCAGAGGCTATCGAGGTTTCTCACATTTCAAAATGGCCGTCGCAAGAAGACTAGGGAAAATGGCAGCCGATTCAACGGCGTTTTTTCTGTGCGATATGCAAGAGAAGTTCAGGCCAACAATAAAGTATTTTCCGGAGATTGCAACAGTAGCCAACAGACTGGTATGTTGCAACATTTATGAGTATTTGTTTGTGTTTAAGATACGATTTGACCTTTGCACTTCTTTGTTTTGTTTTGGAAGATCGCCCTTTTCAATGTTATCCCAGGCGTAAAAAATTGCAATTCTCAGCTTTGTGCTATAAAAGATACTGAATTTGATAATTCGCATCATGTAATTCATAAAAGCTTTAATAAAGTCAATAGTCGCCTGTGCCCTACAGAGAGCTGTGAGATCTGCTATCAAAGGTTATGCAGAAAATCTTGCCCCTCTAAATTTGCTTACCTCTAAATTTGCTTACCTCGCGTCATTTCGTACTTTTGAAATGCAATTGTCGTACCATTTGCCATATTATGCAGCATGGGGTCATCATCATTAACGTTCGAGAAGGGGGCTGCAGTGCTCCCTAGGTTTGCAGCCCCCAATCCTTAAATAACTATAAGGAAGAATGTCAAATATGATAAAGATGCTATAAAGATAATTTTGTAAATTTCTTATCTTACACTAAATAATTTTTGGAGTGCAAGTTGAATATAAACGGATGCATTCTGGAGAAGTTGGATTCATCCGTAATATTAGGTATCCCCAAAGACAGGTGAGATGAATTTAAAGCACCTTCCATTTATTCTCTCATCATAAGAAGTATGGTTCGTTTTGATAAGAAAATTTATAACTTCTGTTATTCTGGTGAAATGGAAATTTATACATGATACACAGTCAAATGTATTTGTTTAGAATGGAAAATAAATTTCAGACTTAGTGAATTTCATCCTAACTTTGGAGTTTCGGCAAGTTTTCAGTTCTTGCTGGTATCTTGAAAAGGTGCCTTTCCTGGGTTTCACCCCATGTGAGCCTGGGATTGGTGATCATTTGTTGATGCCAAATTTATTTCTAATTAAGTAAGAAAAGACAGACTGCCTTTCCCTATAAAGTGGCGTTCTGACCCTAAAAGAAAACATAGTTAAATGGAAAGCAATTAAAGGCTCTTTATAATTGGTTGTTACTTTTCAGGACTAGCCTCCATTTATATTTCAATCTTAAGCCCTCCCACAGCATCCTAATCAAACCCACAAGTTCATCCTTTCAAAATTAGCAAGTATCAAACCCTTCAAGAAATATACAGGCCTAGTGCTTGCTTGATATGTGTCTTTTGAGCAAGAATAAGTAAAAATATGCAAAAAATATAATAAATAAATAGATAATCTACATGAATAAATGATTCAAACATACTGATAAAAAAGGCAGAAAATTTGATCAGAAATCACATGAATACCTCAAATATGCAGAGTTAAATGTCACAGATTTTACGGTTTTTTGAAAGTGATGAAAAGCTCAACTAAGTTTTTTTGTGATTGCTCACATCAAATGGAAAGGGCTGAAGTAGGTATTCAAGTGGAATATGTAGATGCTACAGTTCTCAGTGCTCAGGTGCAACCTGAAGCGGCTCAAGTTAGATTCAATCAAACAAGCTAATTTACCTAAAGAAAATATTACTTTTTTTATGTTATGCAAGCCAACTTTTTTAAAGACATTTCTTCATATTTTTTTGCACTGATAGCCTTCTTGAAAATCTTCTGTCATGAGTTTGCTTCACATGTTTAGTTTGTTGAAGAACCATGTCATAAAGAAGGACTCAATTCTAAATTTTCATGCATCATAAGACCAGCTTCTTTCAAGGATAATAAGACAAACAAAAAATTGTGGTAGATTGATACAATATTCAAATATTGAAGATCTGTATAATTTGCTGTATTATGTTTAAAACTAACTGACTTATACAGGTTTCTTCTCAATTCAAATGTTGCTTGCTAGAAGATTGGATTTTTCCTGAGTAAATGTTTTGAAGTCATGGCACCTTTGGTGATATGAAAATCAGGCCAAGATTTTGCCTTTCTGCACATAATTCGATAATTTTATCCGGAGAAACCATAACAAGTCATGATATGGCTTTTCATGATTACACTGTAATTCAAAAATTGCAAGACTGTTCAAAACTGTTCTAAGGGAGAAAATAAACTGGGTAATAAAAAGGAGAACCAATTTATTCAGGTGATATTTTTCTTTGGTCTGTTTGCAAACTAAAAGGTGACTTAAGAATAACATCTAAAAGATTAGTTAATATCTAAATGAGAAGGGGCTTAAATTTTAATTTGTCTGATTTATGTGATTTTAATTGTGAAATCATTATGATAACTCTCGATCAAATGCGGACAAACAAATGTTAATTATGTATTTGGAGTTTAGTTGCTTTAGAAAAAGTAGAATACAGCAAGTGATGCTCCTAGGAGACTTGGTAGGTAGCCAAGAACAATGCTTGTGCCACTGTTGATGTTAACTGTGCAGTTGCCTTTGTATGCATTGCAGTTATCTTTGAAGCAGCAGGTACCTGGAAGGGAGATCATTGCTGATCATTGCAATCATCTACAATCATGATTATGTTGATACTGAAATCAATCGTTAATCAGAGCTGTTGTCAGTAGCATTGTAGTTGGATTGCCAGCAATCAACTTGCATCATGATGATCAAGCTTAATCATGAAAATCGTGTCAATGGTTAATGTTTTGAATCGAGGATTCTATTGATCATTGTGGTGATTCAAAAGCTTCGAAAAAGGGTAACAATCAAGATGATCAAGCTTAATCATAATCATAGAAATTATAATCATTGAAATCATGATCAAGAATCATATCAATCAGTTTTGTCTTTAATTAAGAGTTGAACATTGTGATGATTCAAAGCTTCACAGGAGCATACAACTGAATTTTGGTAAAATGGGTCACAATCAAGATAAAGCTTTGTCATGTATGTTCTTTAAATCAATGTTATCTTTAGAAAGCATCACAAGAGCTGGTATTATATAGTAGTTATTGTTAATATAGTATTGATATAGTTCACAACAAGCACAATGGGCGATAAATCATTAAATCATAGATCATAAAATCCTAGATCATGATATCCTAGATCATTTATCATTGACTATAATAGATAAACACATATCCATTACAGTCATCCTTGTCATTACAACTAGGAAAACTATTATCATAATCATCATAATTGTTGATACTGCTTCAATCATTATTGAACCCATTTTGACAATCAACACCAACATAATTGTTTTCAAAAATCACTAGAGCTATCATCAGAATCTAGCTGAATTGCGTCCAGTATAGATAAAATTGGCATCCCTTAATTACACAAAGAATCAGAAGCTTCGATTTACACTACAACCTATAAAGGAAATCATTCTTACACAAAGAATCAGAAGCTTCGATTTACACTACAACCTATAAAGGAAATCATTCATCTGAGTCAAGCCTTGGATACGAAACAAGGCCAGCTGGTGTCCAGTTGATACAGCAAAACAAACTAACAGAAGAAATATCAACCCTTTTCTGTTGAATCACGGTAAATACACTTTGTCTTGATGAAATTTCCCATGCGAACGTATTTATCACGGACACGCAACTTCCAGAGATAGCTAGGAGAGTCGATCAATCGTTTCATTGGGATCGCTTCACAAGGGCGTCTATTTCCCTACGCTCTCTTATTGCAAGTACTGTAATTAAAACCTGGTTGGCTTATTGGATTTAAAGTATATTCGTTGGGCGTTTAGTGTGATGGGGCGCTTTGTGTCAAGGGCGTTTATTTCAAGCACTTGTCGATCGAGTGACAGATTTGAGCATGATTTGAGCGGGGTATTGAATTTGAACTCCGCAAGCGGGGCGCTTATTATAAGGGGCCACTAGGGGGTTTATGCCAGGGATGGCGATTTGTATTAGGAAGATGGGGGCGGGGCAAAATGTAAATATTAAGATCTAATTTATATTTCTTTTTATATGGCCTTGAAAAGAAGTTCGCTTTACAAAAAGTGGGGAGGTGGGCATGACCTTATATACGGAAAATGATGATTCAAAATTCTTGGTTTGCCGGCCCCAACAATATCGGGGCCTCGTCAGATTCTAAACACGTTGCCCAAAATACAAAAATTTCGACCCCCCTTTTTATTCTGCATGGTACGCCCATGAATTTATAGGTCTTTTTGCTGAATGACTACGAAAATATATTCTTAGCAGCAAGGAATCTGCGAATCCCATTTCTTGTTCGCTCAGTAACGGAAGAATCTGCGGTCAAAGTTCAAAGCGTTGCGTGTATAGATTACGACGGCGCGAAGCGGCCAAGGGCCCGCGTTTAGAGAGCGTTAAGTCAAAAAGCTGACCGCAAAGGGTTACGTAGGATTTTCATCCGAGGATATGAAACCCGACACAGCTCAATAACGGGGGACTGCAACAGAGGTATCACTAAAGAAATTTAATTTTATAAATGCATAGATGCAAGAATCGCGGAATTACAGCCCCCCTACGTTTCAGCATTATGAGTGAGGTTTCCCCCTATCTTTCAACTTTGTAGCTGAAATCCTCTTGAAATGCGAGAGACGAACAAAGGAAATTAGCAAATGCAATGGATTTCTTCTGTAGGCCTACTAATTTCAATCATTCATTGGCATGTTTTTATTGATGGTAAATCTCTTCAATATTTTCTTATCTTGCCAAAACTTGGTATCATGTACTCCCCCCATACTTTAGAGAGACACTTCCTAGGAAGTAGGATCCCACTTCCACGGTTTAATTCTGTGTTCGCCTATTCTCTTATTCAACAGGCGAAGCATAGTTCCAGGCTCTTTAATTCTTCAGTCCTGTTTTCATTCATCAAATTAACTACCCTAACACCAAATGATGTAGATTTCTGACCCCCGTTCCAAAACCAGGCTTTTTCCAGGATCATTACTTGGACCCTTGCTTTTTAAAATCGCAGCTACACGGTTTCTAGCTCCAATAAGACGGGGGTCAGTATTGTGTTACATTATTATTGAAATGCAACATGAACAAACGAACTGTAATAGAATATCTTCCGCCGTGAGGAACAATGCTCCTTTGTGTTAAAACAATGGATGCCAAAATGTCGCTTGAAAGTCCGTGTTAGATTTCTGATCCCAGGGCGCGTTGTTGCAAGTTGAGGTAAATTATGACATAACCATCCGAAGGTTGGGGGAATTGTAAAGGTTTATGACGTCAGTTAAGGGTAAGCTAGGGCAGGGCTCTATTCTAATGCCTTGTTGGGGCTAGGGTAACAGAATCGCTTATATGCCTTCTTAGTGGCCATTTCAAGGTGATCAAAAAATGTATACATCAAGTCATTGACGCTTACGGCGAAGCGGCCTACAAATGTCGCGGCCAAGCGGTGTGATGCTGTAACTGACTAGGGGGATCAGAATCTGCCGTATACGAACCTTTTTTTCCTTCGAACGTGGCAAAAGATCCTTGCGTCGTGTTCTTGCAGTCAGCGGCATTGAAGCAGGCCCATTTGTAGTTCACTTCTTTGCCGAAGTATGCGGCGTAATCGCAAACGACTGATTGGAAACACGCCGTTTGATTGGCATTGCAGGGATGGTCCTTGTAATAGAAGTATACATAGGGGCTCTCGAATCCGCTGCGGCAGTTTCTGGCTAGGCCTGTTTCGACGAAGAAGGCAGCTATAATTGCGCTCACAAGAACAAGTTTTGCTGCGGCTGCCATGTTGCCTATTGTATGCCAGTTGACCAAGGCATGCTCGCGTGATGTTTGCCAAAGCAGCTTATTGTTTTAACAGTTGCAAAAGACCCCTGCGCCGTTGGCCGCCAGGCTGTGGTCAGCCAGGGCCGCATGCATGTGGGGAATTGGCCAGCAGTCCCACGGCCAAGGCTGTAGCCGCTGCAGCTAGAAGTTAAGACTGCTTTGGCCCAATGCCGATCTCTTCTCACGCACTCCATGTTTACTATGGTGGCAGATAAGGGCCAACCCAAGAACAATTTAAAATCCCAATTCACCACATATACACAAACTAGATCAATACCATACAAACTATAATACTGCATATAAATAATCACTTAAATTTTCGCAAGCACATCTAACCCTGGCTCCACAGATTTCCTAGAAAGATGGAATCATGCCGATTTTCAATGCCCGCCATTTTGGATTTCATCTTAAGTTTTGTATAACACGCATGCGTGCATTTAGGCTGGGCAGAGAGAGGATTCGATCAGGTTTTGTTTGTCCTGTTTGTTTTATCGTTTAATATAAACTTTCTTCATAAATTTTCGAGTATAAAATGGACTTGGCGTTTTGTCATTGCCAGCCTTTGTCATTGCGATGGTAAATATATTCATAATATATTCATAAGTGAATTTACATTACATTCATTTTTAATTATTTAAACAGAGTAAAGCTATTCATTTTATACATAAATTGCTTTACAAGCTGCTCTGTTCAAAGAAAAAACATAATCCCTTAAAACTTTACAATATACAATATACAAGATTGAAATAACAAAGTTAAAGTATATAGTTAAAATTATCGATCGGCAGGAATGAAAAGTGTTCCTTAAGTTCTGGAGTTTTCGAGACAGGATTTAAATTGTTTGAAATTTTTTGATAATTTTGGTTTGCTTTGGTTGACATCGTTCTTAGAATCAGCTGTAACTGTGTTGATATCGTTTTCAAAGTGAGTATTATAAACATGAGCCATTTAATTCATTCAGAATCAACCTCAGCCACCTCACGTTTAACTCGTGAGAATAATCTATATCAATTACATTCGATTCGTGTAACGCGGCTCGCATCAGGTTCGGAGCCGCTCACGTGTTGCGGCAGCCCCATGTCCCCGGTAAACAAGGTCAGCAAGACGTACCCCCAGAAATGCGTTGTAAACCAGGTGGTCAATACATTGTTGTATGGATTACAGACGCTCGTGGCGTTTGGATGCATTGTTGACGTCAGTGGCTCTTTGAGGAGAACTACGGCGTCAAGAGGACTGGGAACTAGCTACACCGAATGCATAACAAAATTTGTTTCTAGAGGTCTTCGCTGTAGACGGGGGTTGTTAAAATAGGCTTCAATATGCTCTTGTATCGGTCTGTGGCTCCCGTCTACTGTGCGGTCGCTTGCCGCAGTAAAATTTGTCCAAAAGATGGAACCTCGATTTCAATAAGCAATCAGAGGTCTCAAACGAGGCTGAGCACATTTCTCTGGATAATTATACGGACACGCTAAAGTCAGCAATCCACCTTTATGACCATGCATAGCAACTGTGATCAAGCCTTGTCGTAATCATAAACATGGTGATCAGGCTCATGGTGATCATCATAATCACGGATACAGTGATCAAAAATCATCTTGGTCATCATTGCTTTGGATAAACGATACTTTTGATTATTGTGATCATAAACAGCAACAAATCACATCATCAAAATCAAGCCTCATCACGATCACGATCAACATAATCAAGCCTCATCACGATCACAATCAACATAATCAAGCCTCAACACGATCACAATCAACATAATCAAGCCTCAACACGATCACGATCATCAAAATCAAGCCTCAACACGATCACGATCAACATAATCAAGCCTCAACACGATCACAATCAACATAATCAAGTCTCAACACGATCACGATCAACATAATCAAGCCTCATCACGATCACAATCAACATAATCAAGCCTCAACACGATCACAATCAACATAATCAAGCCTCAACACGATCACGATCATCAAAATCAAGCCTCAACACGATCACGATCATCAAAATCAAGCCACATCACGATCACGATCATCAAAATCAAGCCACATCACGATCACAATCAACATAATCATGATCATTGTTTCAAATCAAGGATGTTGTCGACCATTAAGATTATTGTTAGCATTACTTAGATCATCACACAGACTGCAGCTGCATGTTGCTCTAAAGCCTGCATCTTTTTTCTAGGTGAAGGCAGCTTCAATCCTGAAGATACCAATCATTGCGACTGAGCAGGTGAGCTTCAGGCTCTAAAAAATTCTAAACAAATTATTTCTTTTGTTTTGCGTCGTGTCTTGTCAATTTTTTGAAAATTCCACGAAGCAGCAGAAGTGTACGGCTTCAACAGTTGCGCGAAGCTCCCGAGCCGTTGGCCCTCAGTTGCGGCCAGAGCTATACAGCGAATGCCCCTGCCCATAGGCCGCAAGGACGGGCAGGCAGTCTGGTAAGGGACTAGGCTGTGAAGATATCTGTACGGAACGAAGGCGCTGTCGATTATTATTAATATTATTATCATTATTATTATTATTATTATTATTATTATTAATGTATTTTAAGTTGAATTGAAAATGAAATGTTTCTATTATTATTATGAAATCATTTATAGTAGGCAAGTTAAATCTAATTATTGCTGTAGCTTTGTGCAATCCCCTGTTTGTTGTTTGCATTGCAATTGCTCTAGGACCTTTTGGGAAATCAGCTGATTGAATATGCTCTTTGCATATTTTTTCAGTCCTACAAGAAAATTGTAAACATGAATATACAATTGCCTAGTATTTTTCTTTCACTGTGTCATTGCATGAATCATGTCATTGCTGTAGCGGATTTGCACAAAAATTAATTTAATTCAATTCTATAATTGTCTGCAATTCTATTGATACCGTCTTTAGTATGCAACAATTGTGTTTTCACTGTTCCATACTATTTTGAAGTTCAGCACAAGGAAACCTTTGTTCACTGTTTTCATTTTTTGTTCCGCCTCTTGTGTCTCAATCTTCACTTGTTACGACGTCTATGAATTTCGCAGAGAAATAGTCGTAATATTGTTTCCCAATACCTAGTGCAAACATCCTCGGTAGCTCTGCTTTGTTTTCAGTGATTTTCATTGTTTCGATGCCTTTGCTCTGGTGCTACCTTTCTCTGTTTCTTTTAATCCGCTTTTCTCTTTATAAACATTAACAATCACAGTTTTATCCCTTCCCTGTCGTAGTCTTTGCCTACCTTTCCCTTGTTCTAGCTTTCTGGGGAATCAGTGCTTCGAAACATGTAACCTTTGTTTTCCCGATCTTGGTCAGAAACCTTTTTGCGAAACCAAATTGAACAAACTTAAGTTCCTCTAATTCTTCTTCTTCTTACCTGCATCAGGAAATAGGCCTATTTCTTATAAACCTCGATCTCATTTGCCCTGATAACAAGTCCTTCTTTCCCCTGTTCTACCTCGATTTCATATCATCCACAGTACCCAAAAGGACTGGGCAGCACCGTCGAAGAAATTGACGTCAGCAACGCGAAAGTTTTCCCAAAGACGGTGTTCTCAATGTGGACAACCGATGTGGCGGAGCATTTGAAGACCTTGCCTCAAGTCAAAACAGTGGTGCTATTTGGGATAGAGGTAAGGTAACCTTGGATACCATTTCCATGGCAACTAGAAGCGGGAGCTAAGGGGATGACATCATCAAGCTTATCAAATTTGAACCTTACACGCTTTTTTGTAAGGAA
The DNA here is from genome assembly GCA_003864495.1 of Nemopilema nomurai. Classification (NCBI taxonomy): domain Eukaryota; kingdom Metazoa; phylum Cnidaria; class Scyphozoa; order Rhizostomeae; family Rhizostomatidae; genus Nemopilema; species Nemopilema nomurai. The sequence goes on from ML133389.1 coordinate 2,040,167, forward strand.
CCATTTTATTAGGAACCTAAATGTAGAAGGCCGAAATATTTAAAGAGCTTATACTACTAAACACGAAATCCCTAAGGAACTTTTCGATTTGAAGATGTTTATAACTGCAAGCATCAAGAACTAAAAAGCCGGTTCCATTCATTTGCAGCCAATACTTGCATATATTGTTTGCTATTCGTGTGTCAAGTGCTTCATTGATTAGTTTCTGCATATGCTGTCTCGCCCCTATCTCTATAAAGTGTTAAGGCTTATTGATGTGCAGTGAAAATTAAGCAACTTTTAAGGAAATTTTGGTACTAAAATCTGACGATTTGAGGTCTACGAATAAGAAATTTTTGGAACTAGGCCTTGAGGTAGATTCCTTTTAAAGAAAAGCGTGTATGTGTTCTGAAAGCAAACCACAAATTGCTGTGGCTGTGAAAAAGTTATGAAACCTTTTGCAAATTTGTTGAGGCCCTGAGTGTGGTTTGAAGGCTTGTTAAAGAGAGAAAATGGTAGCGATTTGGTGGGTATGTGGCTATATTCTAGTCAATTCGTGAATTGTTAAAAGTAATTTATGAATTTATGAAACTGCAGAGCTTAGCTATTGTTAGTGTCAACTAGTGCAATAGGCCTTCTGATTTATAGCAAACCAAAATGTTTCTTATTCCAAGATAACGCGGAACAGTGAAACGAAAGATTTTTCTGTACTCAAATCACCTTTTGGTCTGACACGCCTTAGAGAACGCAAATGTCGGGAAATGGTCAAACGCTGACAAAAAAAATAACCAGTTTTGGGTTTAAACATTGCGAGAGTTTTGATGATCACCTTCTTTTGGAATAGTCCAGGTGCAGAGTCAGGGAAACATTACGGTCGCATTTCCACTGACCGGAGGAAGGTCCTAAAAAAACAAATGATCCTTCACAAGCGTATAACTCTCAAGGTGGCTTTTCTAAAGCATAACTGTTGCTACCTCGTCTCATTTATCAACTGAAATTGAAGTGGGCTCAGAATTGAATTCGAGTTGAATACTTAACACTAGCTATGCTTCTTTAGCACTCCTTATTTGTCATTGAAATTGGAAGTTATAAGTGAGCTGGACTTGGAATCTGCGACATACCGAAGCCACGCCCATTTTCTATTGTCCTTTGAGGAAAGTTTGCCTAGGATGTTTTTGTCTGGAGGAAGTTTAAAAACTTTTCTGGACTCTGTCCAGGTGATAAGACGAACTCTTTTTGTTTTCATAAAACTGGACTCTTCAAAGGAGGTATGAAGTGAACGTTGATTGGTTGCTAGACAGCCAATCATGTTCTCTCCTCGCAACCCTTTAGTGTTTTCGATCCGCAACTAGGTATTATTTTATCAGCTTTTGGTCATTTCCCGACGTTTGCATACTATGTAGAGTTTCGGTCGAAAGGGTACTTGAAGTATGCAAAAATTATAGTTCCACTGTTCCGCTGTATTTTCAAGTTTTCTAGTACGAAGCAGTTATTCGCCCATTCCCTAATTTATTTTCACCAAATGAGACATCGTCTACGAAAAGGTTTTTTCTGACAAAAGATTTTCAACCCAGGCTTTTCTGTGATTTTTTTTCGTATCACCCCGACGACTCTGGAACAGTGTCATTATATTTGCAGTTTCAAATGTGGCACTAGTTAATATTTGCTGCAATATTGAAGGGCTCAATGTTGCGTGAACTAATATTTGCAATCAGACCATCTTACTCAACAAGGCCGTGGAAGAGCAAAGAAATCTTTTCATCAAGGACAAATTTTGACCGAATGGGTGCTTGATGCGTTTGTTCTAAAACGTGGATGATAGTATTCGCATTGCTCCCCTGTGTCCGAACTTGTGTTATCGAGCTTTCAAATCAAATGGACACGTTGGCAGCATGTTTTCAGCTTAAGAGAAGATAATTTTTTCCCTTGCCTTATGGTTAGTCATCTTAGCTTTTCCTCTTAGCTTTTAGCCACTTAAATATTGTCACAGTTAGATGGCCCTTACTTTTTAAAGAATAAGCAGGCACATGGTGATTTCACTTGCATTACAGCCTCTCCTGTTCTCAATATGTCTATTTCCCCATTCTATGTGAAGACCCCTTGTCCCTCTCTGTAGTTCTTCGCCACTTATGCCACAGTTAACCTTCCCAGACTTTGATTGAATCCAATGTCTCCTCTTCCCTAGACACATGTGTGCATTCAACAGACATGCCTGGACCTTCTTGACAACAACTTTGAAGTTCACGTCATTGCCGACAGTTGTTCATCCAGAACTCTCGTGGACAGAATGTTTGCGTTTGAAGTAAGTCAAACATAAAGCGTTTGTTGCCGCGGACATTTTTAAACAAGTGGCTTCTGCTTCCCCAGGTCATATTAAACTAGATATCCCATGATATCTGTACCCAGGAACACAGCTGTAGAAGGAAAGGGAATTCAACAAGATCATTCAACACTTGATATGGGACTACAGAATGTTTGAGGAGTTTTATGGCAGTTGAAGAGCTGTCCTGCTAAAAGTTCCACATGTCACAAGAATGTTTTCGCAAACGAACTTTTTGCCTTAGAGGGAAGTTGTTCAAAATCAGCAGTAACGGGTAAAAAATCGAGACCAAATATAATTGTGAAATTTTTTTTAACTAAATGACATATGGTCCTAGGCAGCAGGATTTCTTACGAAGAATCATAGAGAGTGCGGAAAAATTAACCGACCCGAGTGGGACTTTGTAAACGACATATGTCGTTTGTAGCCCAAGTCATTGCGTAATAGGTGGGCTCCATGACATGATCCAACAGCCGAAAGCACGTGCCATCGAACATGTCCGTATTCTGTACACACCTGTGTCTGCTATCCCGAAAAGACAGCCTAATTTTTGTTCCTTTCAATTTTGTTTGACAGGTGCTCATTTGCAATTCCCCTGACAATTTCCTGCTCTCTATAATGTTTGCCCATTGGGACATTTTCTCAAATATAGAGAGACAGTTTCGAAAGACGTGAGAGGATTTCTAAGGAGACATTGACCGCCCCTTTAACACAGAGGTGTATCTTATCAAAAGCTCCACCCACGACGTGTAACTCAGTGACCCTGGTTTGACCTATGACCTCAAAGCTCTTAATCGAAGCCACGCCTTATGTAGCCAAAAAAATAATGAATTTCCTCAGGTCAAAGTAACTTGGTACGGAAAATGATTTGATGGTGAAGTTAAGCTATGTTTCTGTCAGGAAGCTATCATTAAAGGGTTGATTTTGCAGATTTGTACAGGATATCTCAGAATTTCGGAACTTAAGAGAGAGGATATTCCGGGGTTGAAGATGGGTACTAACCCGTAGGAATCAATCAAGGTTGAGTTATGCTGATTGGGTCGGTAAAAGCTGATGCTTCTCAGCTTTTGCATAGATTTATACATCTCTTTCGGTTAAGATTGCTTCTCGGGCAACAGAAAAGTGTCTGAGTTTTATTCGTACCACGAAGACTACCAAGAGAATGCCTTTATCAATGACCTATAGGGCTTCAAGGTCAGACAAGGGGCAGTAAGGGTGATAAAAAGGGTAAGGGAGCTAAAGGTGTGAGTGGAGAGAGCGGAGGATCAATTAGATGTTGCATTATTCACATGTGTTGTTATAATTCAATATGAAGTAAAATATTATAATCAAAGATGATATCAAATGACTTATTATTATGAAAAAGTATATATCATATATCATAAAATATGATATAACACCATATGGTACAATATTGTGTACTATTATGAAATGCAATACAATAAAGTATGGTATTATATAATTTTATATATTACGACATGATACAATATAGTATTTTATCGCACGATTTTGTAAAGTATAAAATAATATGGTACAATATTTTATTATATCGCATATAAAATGCAATATATATGATATTATATATATATATATATCTACATTATAAATTTCGTCCTATACATATTATTTAAAAACTACGTATTCATCGCACGTACTCCTGCTTTAGAAAATGACTTTTTTCAAGCTCCTATGAGAACTAGTGGGTCATTCTTTTTAAACATACTGTGGCTAGTTGCTGACACTGTGTTCTGGTTGAGATGAAGCAAGGACCCTTGTTCAAACTCATTTTTCAAACTTTTGTTTGTTGTGTTTTGTTGTGATTCAAGCTCATTACTTTTTACATTACTGAAACTCATTTTTCAAACTTTTGTTTGTTGTGTTTTGTTGTGATTCAAACTCATTACTTTTACATTACTGAAACTCATTTTTCAAACTTTTCTTTGTTGTGTTTTGTTGTGATTCAAACTCATTACTTTTTACATCACTGAAACTCATTGTTCAAACTTTTGTTTGTTGTGTTTTGTTGTGATTCAAACTTGTTACTTTTTACATTACTCAAACTCATTGTTCAAACATTGTTCAAACATCAAACATTAATCAAACTCATTGTTCGAACTTTTGTTTGTTGTGTTTTGTTGCGATTCAAACTCGTTACTTTTTACATTACTCAAACTCATTGCTCAAACTTTTGTTTGTTTTGTTTTGCAGCGAATGAAGCAGTGTGGAGCATACATAACAACCAGTGAGTCGGTTCTGTTTATGTTGATGAAAGACGCCAAGCACCCGAACTTCAAACAGGTCCAATCACTCGTTCAGCAGTCCGCTCCTGACTCTGCTCTTCTTGGAAAACTGTAAGAATTTTTCATACTACTCCAAAGACCGCACATAATGATTCGTGTAATGAAATTTCAGAGTTTATTGTTCTCGCTGCCAGTCAGAGAACCAGGTATCGTCTAATAATTTTTTATCAAAGTATGAAGAATAAATTTGATTCGAGTGTTGTTATATGATCTGGTGCTGTGATCACCTTGTATTTGTAATGTGAGGAAGCTAAGGTTGAGGTAGGCTGCGTTTACACGGTGCCGGATCGACAATGAGGCGGCAATTTTGACAGACGTTCTTTTAAAAATCGAAGCCTCGATCCGGATCACAAGTTATCCGGATAGCCCGATTACACGGTACCGGAAAACATTGAGATCGTGTAGCTAAAAGGATCAAAAGTTGTACCATACACATAACTGTGTAACTTTCTATCCGGATCAAAAGTTGTCCGGCATCGTGCAAACGCAGCCTAAGAGAGACATGAATTCTCTAGCTAGAAGGATCAAAAGTGATAACCGAATCACTTTTGGTAGCCCAGTACTCGTGTAAACGGGAGGCCTATCAATTGCATCCTCGAGAAATAGCGGTACCACCCAAACTTGTCACACAATAAAGCATCCCTCTATCCGACACACTCAAGCCAACATCCTTTTAATCGACGCGCTCACGCCATTATCCTTCTAAACTGATAATCTACACCTGGCCGTGACAAAAATTTCCCATCTACCTTCTTTTACTTTTCTACTTAAAAGACGACCTGTCAAAGCAAACGAATTCTGCACGCGTGACTCCATCATTAAAGCGGTTCTTTCTGAGTTCTCTTTTTTGCTTCTCAAGTTGTAAATCAAAGTTTGTTGGTTTAGCACTGAAGTTGTCGCTCTTATCTGTGACAGACTGTCACACTCACAGGCACCAGGTGGTGCAGAGGCTAGGTCCCGCGTGGAACATTATGCTTAAGATGCTCTTACCGCAAGTTATTATGATAATGATTATGAGCCAGAGACGGGGTGATGTAAAGGGGTTGCAAAGGTCATTAGGGTGTCAAACTTTCTATGAATTGTGTTCTTTCAATGGCGATCGGTTACTCAAGTGAAGAGTCCGGCATCCGGTCTCTGGTATTCCTTATCCGGTCCATTTTAGTGTCTGAGTGGAACAGCATTGAGAGTCCGGTATCAAGTATCCCACGCGTGTTAGGGTCCGGGAAGAAATGCATGGATAGTCCGGAATCCAGTTTCCATCCAACTCGTGTTTGAGTGTAGGTGAAAAAGTGCGGATTGATTTTATCCAATCAGTTGTTACACCGCTCTTCTTGATTCCGGTCTGATTCCAGTGAGTACCGGTCCAAGAACGATTACAAGTCCGGCCTTACAGTCAGATTCAATTTACTGTGAATCACAAGGTTATTGATCATGGCTGTCATCTTGGTCCATCCGCAAAAGCAAGGGGGAATACCCGAAAGTCATTTATTTTCAACCATGCTTTCTGGTACTGTCCAACTTCAGCCTTTTCGGACGAAAAAGTACTTTAAGTATGCAAAAACTGGTTGCGCTATTTCTTGTATTGGTGAAGTTTTGTACCTCAAAGCACAAGTTACTATATATGTATATAGTAACAGAGAACATGTCTCATTTCAAGCCTATCTTCTATTATTTCTATTGATCTGTGCTTTTTGCACATTTGCAACTCGCATTACCAATATCTCATCCAAATCAACCTCTATAGTCCTCCTTCTTGGTGATATTTTCAAAAATCAGAGTTTCCAAACAGAGGTGTGTGATGACGTCACATGATTCTAATGATAGAAAGTCTTGCAGGCTCAGAGTAGCAAGTACAGGTATCAAATACCAGGCTGTAGCCAACAACAAGCGCTGTTTTCTGCCTCTCGTTTCGAATGATTTGTTCCTGCTGTTGAAATTCCTGGTGTCTGAATGTTGAGTTTACCCAGGGAAATTTGTGTTGGATGTTGGAGCCTAACTTAAGGGCAAATCCAAACTTTTCACAATAAAATTTGAAAGCTTTAGTTAGATTCACACTTCTCATTTTTACTGTCTAGCAGTGATTGGTGTTAAAAGTCCATCGTAAGAAACGGTGCTGCATTTGTTGCATTCCTTTATTTAATTGTCATCCCTGTTATTCATCATCCAATAAAGTTTTCTTTAACATGCTGATCAAGATTTTCGCTTCAATTTGGGGTGGAAATTTTGGTCCCCTCCCCAAATATCCAACATAGTACCCGCTTGTAAATGCCCTTCCTTCACAAAAGTTAGAAGTACAGTCAATTCTCTCCTTACGGACACCCTGAAATTACGGACACCCTGAAATTACGGACACTAGGCATTTAGTTGCCGCATTTAGTTGACTGGCAATAATGTGCCTAGTGTATTCCAGCCTTTACAGACACCCTGAAATTACGGACACCCTGAAATTACGGACACTAGGCATTTAGTTGCCGCATTTAGTTGACTGGCAATAATGTGCCTAGTGTATTCCAGCCTTTACAGACACCCTGAAATTACGGACACCCTCCTGTTAAGGACACCCTCCTGTTACGGACACCCTCCTGTTACGGACACCCTCCTGTTACGGACACCCTCCTGTTACGGACACCCTCCTGTTACGGACACCCTCCTGTTACGTACACAAATAAAATCCTCAATTTGAAATACAAAAAAATGACCGAAGTTTGTTTCCGTTATAACGGACTCCCGTTATCGCGGACGTAGTGTTTTGTTCTCAATGGTGTCCGTAACAACAAGAGTTGATTGTAATTATACCAGAATAGGGAATCAACGGGCTTTGGAATTCGCAGAAGCAACAATAAGGTGGTCTTTACGATGGCCATCTTTGTTTCAGCAAGACTGTATATTGACTTGGCGACTTTGGCCTTAATGAAATTACCGTGCAAATTTTTGGCATTCAATGGTGCACTGGTTGGGAGAGAAAATGCAGTATTGCTGGCGAAATGTCAACATTTCAGACAATCTTTACATCTGACATTGAGAAGACCTCTTCTTAAAATAACAATTTGTCTTTGAAGCACTCGCCCCTCCCACTGATACACATTTCATTTTACCAAGAATCTGATTCACAGATAACGATAAAGGTTGTCACTCGTTTCTGAGATAAACCTCCCCTATCTGACATGGAATCTTCAAGGTTATTATTCAGCGATCGGCTTATAAGTGACTTTTTAAAGCAAAGGAAAATTTCAATTACTTTTCTCTCAGAAGGTGGCTTTATGAAGACACTTTCCGAGATTTTGTGTAGGGTTGTGAAAGATAATTGTGCGGAAATTTTGTAGATTTTTCGTGGTATTGAGCTCTGAAAAGTTATCGATTTATCGAGAAGAATTATATAAACATACATGCATAAGTACATTTCCTACGACTGTATTTTTCCAGTTAAATGGGGTTTGACTATACCCACCCAAAGGGGGCCTGTGTCTAATCGATCACAAAGGGGAGATGGTTTGCCTTGGCTCCATAAGAGTCTTGAAATGGGGACACGGAAGCTGAAATTCTTGGCCTCGTTAACAGCTCCTGAGTAGGAGGGGCTAGTTTCCCTCCCAATCAAATAGGCTCCCAAAGTTCAACTTGCTTTTATCAGCTTTTTTTCCCTGTGCTTTAGTCGGCCGAATCATTCCAACCTAGCATATTTTAAGATAACTGGCAACCACTACAATATTGTCCTTTAAAATACTGGTTTGTATCAATCCCTCATTCAGATGCCTTTTAGCACGGCGGACTCAACCCATGAAGGAAGTTATTTGTAGTGGAAAACAAAAAGGTTTTGAAGTTTAATTGTCACTAATGTTTGTTTAATTGCTGTAATTTCAGAAGTGTCGTCTTCCTTTTAACAGTGGTCCTGATATTTAGATGGCTGCGATTTTTGACCTGATATGGGAAAGGAGGAACTTGTTTTGGGCTTTTAGAAATATATTGGTACACACTTTTTTTGTATAGGAATAAAGACTATAAGAATATTGAGGACTTCAAGAATGATGCCAGGCCCAACCTTCATCAAGACTTAAATTAATCTGAGTTTTTCTCCTCAAAGCAAAACAAATGTCGCTATATATAAATATATTATGATTTTGATGATTCTGAAATTCATGATGAAGCAACACATTAGAAACGATTCGATATTTTTTTTACCCTTGATACCAGACTCACTTTATATAAAATAATTGAATCGAATAATAGAACCACAGTGAGTCTGGTACCCAGGGTGTATTTTTATATGATCTTAAGGCAAATTTATACCTATTGTTGGGCAAGAATAATTTGAGAATAATCTTAGGCTCAAAATGGAAAATTTTTAAGAATACTGAGGCTTTAAAAAAAATTATGTATTCTTATAAAAGTGTGTTTATAAAGAGAATTGCTTTTTCACAAAGTACTCGTCGCGGTCTATTAATAGCTGCACACCCTTGTGGTTTGTGAATATTACAGGTTCAGTATTTATGCAATCACCATGAAACCACTTGGGTTTGTTTTATGAAGAAAATTTATCAACCATACCGTAAATCCTCGAATTAGCTCCCTGGGGGCTTATTTATTTTTTATATTTTTGGATGGGGGCTTATTCGAGAGTGGGGGCTTATTCGAGGGGGGCTTATAAAATTTCTTCAAACATGCCACATAAATAGATGATTTTTGAAATTTCTTTCCTTTCATAGTATGAAAAAGAACCTAAGTATAAAGTAACATTTGATTAAATCATATGTATAACAAAAATATAAATTTTGTGTGTTAATTCACTAAAATGCCAAAGGCAACTTCAGAAGTAAAAAATCAAAAATCCGAGGGGGGGCTTATTCGAGGGGGGGGGGGCTAGTTGAAAATTTTTAGTTCTAGAATGGGGGCTTATTCTAGGAGGGGGGCTTGTTCGAGGGGAGGCCAATTCGAGGATTTACGGTATGTCACAAAGTGCTCAGTGATATATAGGCAGAGCTGTACAGGTTTACGGTGTCTTTGCATTGAAGAAATTACGATTCTTAGTTGCTACACTGAGCGGCGATCTTCAGGTAACTTACAGGACGTAGTTTAGTAGATTGCTGTTAACTGTCTATCATAAAGAGTTCGATGCCACGTGGACAGGATAGAGCAAGTCCCAAGTCTCTACTCTTGAGTTTCACGGTTAAAGAAATCTTCAGGCAACTTTCACGACTTAATATACGAAGGTTGCTGTTCACTGTCTGTCATAGAGGGTTCGATGCCACGTGGTCAGAGTTGTGCACCCTTGTGGTATATAGAGCTATATAAAGATAGAGTCTCTACTCTTAAGTTTTACGCTTAATGAAGTCTTTAGTCAACTGTCTGTCTTAAGTGCTTCTCAAACCATGCTCCTCAACCCCCCCCCCCCCCCCCCCCCTCTACTGAAATTGTGCTTTCTACGTCTGTTTTTAAATGGTTTTTATACGTTCTCACGAGAGTGCTTGATTTTTCTTGAGATGTGAAACATGTTTAGAGGGGGACATTAGACAAGCCTCTGTGTTGTGATCTTGAAGAAGACCTCTTTGAGGGAGAAAGGAGGATCTCTGCACTTTTTCAACCTGGTGGTCATTTAAAAAAGGCAAAATCTGCAAAAAGTTTAAGGGTGGTGCCCCCTCCTGAACCCTTATCGTTAGGGGGCTTTCTAGTTTTTATTCAGTGTCTACCATCGAAGTCCTTGATCGAACATTCTTCAGCCATCGAAGCTACTTTTTAGAATTTATCCTAAGATTTAAACGCTGTAAGAACGACATCACCCAATAACGTCTGTATTACACGCTTTTTTATAAGGAACCACTTTATAAGGAACCTACATGTAGAAGGCTGCAATATATAGAGAACTTATACAACTAAAACGAAATCACTAAGGAACTTTTCGATTTGAAATTTTTTTTAAAGCTGCAAGCATCAAGAACTAAAAAGCCCTTTCCATGCATTTGCAGCCAATACTCGCATAGATTGTTTGCTATTCGTGTGTCGAGTACTTTATCGAATAGTTTCCGCATAGTCTATCTCGCCCCTCTCTCTATTAAGTGTTAAGGCTTATTGATGTGCAGTGAAAATTAAGGAACTTTTAAGGAACTTTTGGTACTAAAATCTGATGACTTGAGGTCTACGAATAAGGAACTTTTGGAACTAGGCCTTGTGGTAGGTTCCTTATAAAAAAGCGTGTATATCAGAATTTTTCTAACCATTTATTCCCTAGGCTTTGTTCCGTTTAAAAATTCAGAAAATTCAGCTTCATTCTTTGTCTCGCCCACACAGTCTGTCCCACCCTTGCTGATAGAAACCTGACTGTTGCCATTACTGAGTTGTATTTTGAGCTTACAAGTGCGTCACCGCTGTTTTTCAAAGGGTGGGTGAATGGCATTGATATTTTCGGGAGCCGGAAACCACCCATATTGTCAGTGAAATCGTTAAAAAATTTTATTTGGCGACTTTGAGTTACTCTGTTCTCATGTGCTTTGAACAGCGAGCAAATAAGCGTCATTGTGAATGAGCAATTTACATTCTTGTTTACTGGAGGTCAGACAATTAGACAACTTGAGTTTTACAGAGGGGTGGGGATTACCAACAGAAGGGGGGAGGGGGTTCTAGGGTGACAACCAGTTGGAGAACTACGAATGAACCGACCAGATTTTGACTTGTGCGGTCCGGGTCTGGACTACAGAAGAAATGGCGACAACTGACACATCTTGAGTCTTCTATCTCGTGAATTTTTGCGTTATCTCCTTCATCAAAACTTCGCCGCTTAAACGTGCGCATCAAACGGATTTTCACCATTACACAAAGCGGATTATTTTCACTTTCACAATCATAATTCGAACTTGATCTGGTTTTGTGTTATGCTATTATTACTTGTCCTTTGATTCATGTCCTGTGACTTGTTTAACACATCCCTTGTGACGTCATTGCGACACACCTTTGATACGGAGCACGTGACTTTTCTTTATTCTCGGAGCCACCTCTTCGACAAAGCATTCTCCACCCACAACAATCAGGCGCGTTGTCACGGCTGCCTTTCAATTAAAACGATTAATCACCCAGCATCGTTTTATCGACGGCATTTATCTTTTAATGACCCAAACCCTGTCCTTTATTGCTGCATTCACGCATCCGGCCTTCAGCAATGCGAATGACGTCATCCGAAGTAGCCTTTCTCGGCAGAAAAAGCGCCTTTTAGACGGGGGTTCAAATGTTATTTGGTATTGCTGTTACAAAAATAGACTATTGTTTTGTCTGTTATGACGAGCGTTGCATTTCATCGCTGTCTGAAATGTTCAAGGCAAAATGGGTAGGTTTGATGGCAAACACCCAGTTCCCATTTCTCCAACTCAAGATTTTTCAAAGCTTTCTTGCGATTTCATGCGATTTGACCGCAATTTGCGGAAATTTTTTCACTGCACCAGCAAATTCCATTGGACTGTACAGGAGAAGCTAAATTTCTAGAATGGGTTAATTTGAGCCTGGCGGTCCAAACACTCAGAAATTTTCGGTACAGACTAATTTCAACATGGAGATTCCATTTCTATGATCCATTTTTGCCATATATGAAGATAAAAAATTGATCGAATCCGAGAATATTGCATTGAGTTTAGCTACCTTTAGACTCAAACAACCCAGCTGTCTTTAATGGCATCAAGGTCAAAAAATCACCACCAGCTTTTGTCTCTCCATTAAGCTCTACTCCCAATTACCCAAACTTTGAACAGGGTCGCATTTACGACTGCCGGGGTCCTGGGCCAAAATTTGATTCGGGCCCCCTTAAGTTTTTTCCCAATTATTCTGTCTCATGCCACTCAATTCATCAAAATAACTTTATACAAGTTTTCAAACATTTGGTCTGGGCCTCCTGAAGTACTTTTTACGCTATGCAATTTTAAAGAAAATAGTAAATGGTAATGACCTTATCTTGTTGTGGGGGCCTATATTATAGAATTATCAACTTTTACTTTTTAATTACTTTTTTTGTTACATTCACTGACTATTCTTTTTTTGTAGCCTATCGAGTAGGCCTAATTTCCTTTTTTAATCAGATTACCATCCATAAAAAAATTTATCGCTGTAAATACTATTAATAGCATTGTTGTTGTTGTTGCCATTGTCACTCTCCGTTCGAAAGAGGACATTTATCCAGCTTTTTGTGGTCATCGACATCATTTTAGGGGTCTGGGACCCAGATAAACCTTATCGCATCCCAGCATCGTTATAAGTTATCTTGTCAATACAGGCGGTTTTTGCCTCTGGACAAAATTCTCTTTGCCTTTGGATAACTCCTTTTTGTCATTTGCAGCAGCAATTTTCGTTTGGAAAGTAACCTTGTATCTCCGACATAGACACAACGATGCTTCAAGAGGCGGTTGGCCGCAAAATTCACGAGAGACACGCCCCCTCAATTAGTTCGCAATGCAGGAGTGTTCCAAGTCTGTAAAGGTCTGTTACGCGATTCCGCGATAGCCCAGTCCGCCACAATGCCTGACGGCCTCCTTCCCATGCTCATCCAGTCTCGTTTCACTCTTGAGACCAGGCCTCAGTGTGATGATGGCAAGAAAGCTTTAGGCCCTGACAAGAACGTCACAGAGTGTTTGATGTTTGTTTTGATTGCATTTTTTTGGCTGCTAGTCATACGAAGCCATGCACAACCAACAACGGAGGGATTTTTTATCCACAAGGGTGTCACTTTCTCTAATATTATGTTTGTCGCATCGTATATCGCCCCATAATAGAGGTCTGGGTGACCTCTCCCCCATAAAAGGCCTCCTTATCTTGGTTGGAACAGGAACGCCAGCCTTCGTAATGGACGTGCCTTGAAAGGATTTTAGGGCCAAGGTGCAACCTAATTTTGGAAATTTTGCTGTTTTGCTTAATTTGTCGTGAAAAGTTTTTCAAAAGCAACAACGAACAATTATGTTGCTTCTTCCAACTAATAACTCCGTTCCTCTTTGTATGCCATTTTGAATTATGCTTCTGCATAGGCCATTTTAGAGTTGCTATGGCAACTGAGAGCCCTTGCTTCCCCGCCAAATGATTGGTTTGGAAAACTGCGTGTCTACTTTTGGTAGCTAGGGAAATATTTGCGACAGCTAAGATACCAAATGATACAATGTAAATAGTTTACAATGCCAAAGAAGGTTGAAGCTGTTATATTTAAATAGGACCAACACCCCCCCCCCCATTTGTAAGAGGATCATGAGCAAATCTGGCGATTAATTATAAAGATTATCAATATATACAAAACACGTGATCAACGGAAGGATGATTGATTATGTGATTAGTATCACGTGGGATATCACGTGTCACAATGACGTGTCTGTAACATTTATGTCTTCATGCCATGCCCCCAGTGAATGCATATCTACTGGGCCTCCAGTACAAAAGAAGACCCGTCACGGCGCCTATTTAGTAAATCTTCAACTGACGAGAAGTTTCCATCATGCGGCCATGCTTTGTTTCATAAAATAAGAAACGATTGTAAGTTATTCAAAATGGCTTCGAAATCAAGATGTCCCTCTTAATTTTCAAAACCCTAATGATGGTGCTTCAATGAGACGCATTGGGCATTGAGAATCACAAGTGTTGTTGCTGTTTTCGCCCTTTTTGATATTCTGCATTGTATTTCAGTGTTCAAATGGCATGTTCACACTTTCCCGTAGTTATTAACACTTTGTTAAGTGGCTGGCTTTTTTCCACCTTTCCGCCTCATCGTCCGGTTGCGTTTCAGTTAATTCGCAGTGCGGTACTTTAAGCCGGTCATTGTTCTTCCCACACCCCTAATTACAAAGTAATTTGTATCCATACTGTAGTTAAAGGTGACACTCTGCATTGTGAAGGCTTCTTACACCGCACTGGAATGGCTTCAAGCAGGTGTTGTTTTGATTGATGCTCATATCACGTGACCTCGCACTGTTACGACATGTTCGCAGGCATTTTTATTGCACTGTCGTTGAAACCAAAAGCATGAATCAATGCCCAAATTGTTGATTGTGGTATAGATTCTTTGTTAATCCGTTTCTTAATAGAGGGGAGGCATGACAAGCGTTTTTGGGAACCCTCACATTCCTTTTGAGCGAGCTGTGGAAGGTATTCTCAGACTTTCATAGATCCGGAGGGGCGAATTCCGGGGGTGGGGTAGGTGAAATGATGTTTATCAGTGTTCTTGTGCGCGCTTTGTTTTCATTTTCCTGTGGATTATGGGGGTCGTTACCTCTCAAAACTATAGGTCAAAGGTCGACCTATTTAGCCATTTCACCCGAAAAGATCAATATCTTTATAAATTCATCAGCTGTTTTGAAAGAATAGTTGAAATTTTTGCAGATTTTTGTCAATTATAAAGAATAAAAAAATCTAGTCATTTCACTTCGCACTTGTTTGTATGGAGAATCGCGATTTTATTCTTGCCGATCCCCTCTTCCTAAAACTTGCCCAAAACTCCGCCCCTATTTGCCTAAACCTTGGTTACTGTGTTTTCTTCGCTGGCCATCTCTCGTTTTTGTTCTCCATAGTCCAACCCACTGGTAAACGTGATTGACACGCCCCCCTGTTTCAGTACGGCAGGCTGATATCTGAACATTAGGCTCATTCTGTCATTAGAGAGCCATTAGCCCGAACTGCCTTGACCGAATTCAATAGTTCAAGAGCCCTTCATCACTTCCTTTTTGAAATTCAAAAATATTTGCCCTTCGAATTTTAATCAGAACAATGACCAACCAAAACTGGCTGGATGTCAACTCCAGTTGTCTCAAATCAAAGTGGCGGACGCATCGAGTATTTCGATAAAACTTTTGGAATCCATGTTCATGTTTTCGAGACTACCAGGCCGTTTGTTTTCGTTCTTGTCAGCTGAACTGCAATTCTTGGTTGAGTCATAGCAGCAGCATCGAGAGGGTTTCAAATTGCAATGTGGAGGCTTCTCTTGGCAATGTAATGGTTTCAAACAGATTTCGTGAAGACTTCCCAGAGCAGTGCAAAGGTTTCATACAGTGTTCATGTGTTCTTGAGATCGTTATTTCGCTTTTCTTGGCTTGACGAAACACCAGGTGCTTCGAAACTGGTCAAACCTTGAGCGTTATCTTTTGTGCTGAATAATTGAGATTTTTAAGGTTGATTTTTGTTAGTTTTTGCGGCCCTTTAAACATGAATGAATGGGAGCATTAAATGCGTGGAAATTGAAACGGAATTTAGTTTGGGAGACAAAAGACTGGTCGAATTCATTTCTGTACATGGATGTAACGTCAGTTAACTTTTGTTTAATATTTGAACTTGAAATGTTCGCGTCTTAATGGAGGGCGGAGCAATCCATGATGTTAATTGGATGAGAAAGACATGTCTTCGTGTGTTCAGCGTAACAATGACTTGTAAACTCTCCACTTTGCTTTGTATTTTGACTGAATATTCGTAAACGATTTTTATAATACCCGCACGAAGACAATATTAAATTTTTGCAGCCATCTTAAGAGCAGAACTCGGCTTCGCTGTTAAAATGTAACTCGAAGCAATGGTTTTGATTGTTGACAAGTTGATCTTCGCGCGGACAGTGCAATTTCTCTCAGCCCTAGTTGTGGTTTCCGGACAGCAAAATTACGAAACCGGTTGCCCGTACCCTGTTCCACCGGACCACGCCGTATTGTCAGCCCAGAGTTACTTGGACGAATTCAACTTCAATGGTTTCCAGGCATACCAACGGGTGCATTTTATATGTAGAGTGGGATACCGGAAAACTAAAGGCGCCATGTGGAGCATCTGTGGTATCAGTGGACGGTGGTATCCGGACACAAGGCAGGCTGGCGAATGCTCGCGCGAGATTCGAACTGGCGAAATCGAATGCAAAGGAAGGTTTCGCTGTCGAAAAGATCTCCAGTGTATCGATCGAAAGCTTCGGTGCGACTGTAACGAGGATTGCCGAGATGGTACGGACGAAATCGGATGTAAAAACCCGAAGAAGATGATATTTATCAACCCCAAAAGCAAAAAGACCGCGGGAATTATTACGAGCCCTAACTACCCGCTTGGATACCCGAAAACTAACTTTCGATGTCGATTTATGTTCTACGCGAGTCCATCATACCGTGTCGAAATTAATTTCGAGGAATTTTCGCTCAGGGCTCCAGGCAAAGGTCAGTGTTTGGATTACGTGCGTTTAACTGGGATTCACAGGACCTACCTGGAAAAACTCGGTGGATTGCGGGACTCGAAATCGAAGGATAGCAAGGTGCAATCAGTTACGAGATGCGGAAAGGAAGGCTTCGGTAACGTAATATCGAATAACAGTCGGCTCGAAATGTCAGTTAGTCTTAGCGGCGTGTCAAGCTCGAAAAATCCATCAAATCTAAGAGGATATTCGCTTTCCTGGAAAGTTGTCTCGGAGAGTGCCGCGAAGATATTGATCAAGAGAACTATTCAGACTTCCAGTAAACAAGTTTCGACGGCGAAAGACGGCGAAGTTACGAAGGATCGCTCGAATTCTGGTAGCGATTTATTGACCGTCCTATTGCCAATCGCGATTTCAGCATTACTGCCTTTTTCGCTGGTGTCGTTCCTTTGTTATCATTTTAGGGTCAGGCAGGGTAGAATTACGAGGGACGAGCTTAATGCTGATGGTGGTAAGGAAACAGGACTGTTTGCAGAAGAAGCCAAAAGTAACAAAAGGATTAAGCGAATAAAGTTGACCCTCGATAAACGAAGTGGCGGTAATGGTGTTCAAAGCAGGGGAGTTTCGCAAGAGGATGATGGATCGGATGAATTGGAAGATGTCAGGCCGGTTGGTGATGGGCTGGAGAAAACGCGCGATGCGGCGCGGGATAAAACGCGGGACAAAGGAAGCACGTTGCACGATGCAACTCATGGTCTTCAAGGCAAAAATTGTGACGGATTATCCCGTGTTGACGAACAAACGCGATTATCTTTTTCCAAAGGTGGTGAAAATGTACATGGAATTGCCGCTGTTTGCCCCAAATTGAAGATTTGCGACGATCAAGCGACTGATGACGTCATTAATGACATTTCGCGCTCAAAAATGGAGATATGTTCACAATTACGTATAGATGGGAATCGAACTGGTGCAGTGCGCTACACAGGGCTGAAAAGACATGACTATGTGGAGGAGCATGGCCGCCTATTGCCCGGACATGAAAGTAATCGAATTCCGCGGAGGTCGTTTTGCGGGACTAGGGAGGAGATTGACCGTTCGATTATTGATTTTCGGGCGAGAGAGAATTCGAAATGGAATTTGGACCTTGGAAATCAAGACTGTAATGTTGGGATTTCGGGTTATTTTTATCGCGGAAACCAAGAACAATGCAATTGGGGGAACAAGAAAAGTTTGTCTAAACACCGTCGTAAATGTTTGGAGACAAAGTCATGCGTCATGTCAAAGGTCAGCTTGGAAGACAGAGGTACAGTTGAGGACGAATTCGAGAAAGTTTGCTCTTCGAAATTACTGGAATTCGATCAAATGGGTTTGTACTCAGGAACGTCAACAAACGGAAAATATGACACTTTCGATGGACGGGAGGAAAGAACTTGTCTGGAAAATGGCAGAGCGAGGAATGCGCGGCATCGCGACAAGATAACCAGCACGTGTTGCGATCTCCCAAGGGACATTAAAGGTCGAAGGTCACGTTCGAAGAAAAAACACAGGCGAAAACCCCCGTTAATTGGTGAAGAAGTGGTTGGGGATTTTGTACTGGATGAGAGGCCAGCTTCGTTTGCAAATGGATTGGAGGGTAGGCAAGCGATGTCTGTTGCCCAGCGGTTTTCAGAGGATAACCCCGGGGTACATGGATTGACGTATGATGGGGCGGTGGATTGGGTTGCAGAGTACCGCGATGAGGACAGTAGCTTGTTTCGGTTTGAAGGGTCCTGCAGAAGTAATGGCAGTGATTCAGGTACTTGTACGGGGTCTGAGTTCATTTCTCCGTATGTGGACAATCAGTTCTACGATGTGGCGATGCCAAATGGCTATGTAACGAACCATTACTTGCGTCCGAATTCGTACAGACGTTATGGGACAGCTTCGGACACTGATTCTGCTAGCAAGGAAAGTGCGTTCACTGAAAGCGTTGAAGGATGCGCTCACGGCTACTGCGCAGAGGCAAGTCAACTGTACGGGTATGATGGGACTCTTCAAGGATTCGGGGCTGATGTTTGTTCCGGGACGGGATGCTACTACTGTTCCAGTATGGCGGGATTCAACTACTCGGAACGGACTAATAACCCATACGAGACATGTGGACGAGGTTACTTTGAAAGCGGGGTCAATCAAATGGCGTGGATTGATAGACCTATACAACAACAACAACAACATCATCATCATCTTATCAGCGAATCGAATAGCGTTGTTTCGACCGTACCACACGAATTCGAACGCGATCCTTCGATTGCTGACGATGAAAATGGCGGGAAGGATTCGCGGTTTCAATACAGCGATAACGCCATTGTGTACAATCATCGAGGTATTGATATTGGGCATACTGGAAGTGATAGGGCTGTGGACAAAGACAGTCTACCGAGAACTGTCAACATTCGTAGATACGCCGCGACTCATTATGGATGTGGGCTGAGCTCAACGCGTTGTTTTGATAACTCTTTCGATAGAAGTAATGACCCATCAAAAGATAACGACATTGAGAACGCAATGTTGTCATGACTACAAAGAGACGATAAGTGTTCATTCGCTGTACTAAAAGAAACCATACGTGCAATAAAGATATTGTTGGTCGACCGTAGACGGGGGTTGATACCATCATAGTAATATATTTAATTTGTTAATCATCTTTTCCCCGTGTCGCGATTTCTGCAAAAACTCTTCTTATGAATTGATTTTCACACTGACTCAATCGTTGATATTCTACATGCCTCCATGTTTATGAATTTTGTAACCCACTTGGAATGTCAAAGACGATTTTTATTTACATACCCCCGTTTTAGATCCCCGACTCTTGAGATTATAGTCACCGAGCTACAAAATACATTGACACGCCCCCGTTTACAATCATACCACCAGATATTGTTTTATCAGAAATCTTCAGGAGAATATCCCACTAAAAATCTTGAGATTCCAATGGAAATTGAGTTCCCAGATGCTTAACTTTAACTCAGCATAAATTTTGCATAGCCATTGAACCCTAACAGTGGGCCAACTATTAATCCCGACGCCACCCCACCCCACCCCCTCCCCCTCTAGAAGATCATAGACATAAACGTGGGAAGGGGCACTGGATTTTCGCGCTTTCAGCATTTAAGAAGAATTTTCCTTTCACATTTAATGGAAACCCCCCTTTCTACAAGCACGCCGTGACTTTAAAAATGGCCCCTAACATCTTGCCTCGTAATCAATTTCACATTATACATGAAGGCGAAGTCCTTGTGAATTTAAGTTATTCGGTGATTACAAACTTCTATTGTCATGCCAAAGTTCTTTGAGTGTGTTTTAAACTGTTTTTGCAGTCGAAATCATATTTAAGCATAAAATAGAAAAAGAGGTTTGTTATCAAAGCTAACTGAACTTGTGCGCTTTTTCTCTGGCCAAACCTTCCATTCGACTCTCCAACATTGTACTGTAACGTAGCATAATGTGTTTCCCTTCGTCAAGTACCACTTCAATGCATAGAATCAAGAAAATGACAGTGTTCTCCTTTTTAATTCTTTTCATCGATTTTGGCTTTGATGACCGTTATGGTCGAGGTATGATTCCATTCCGTATGACTGTGTATTCTTAGGTAGCTAATAAACGGCGGGGACGCTTATTAATTTTTCAGTTTTTTCCGACCCCCTTCCCTCGGAGCTTATTAGACCCTCCGTTTATTAATTTTCCAGATTTTTTTCTGAGAAAATTTTTTTCTTCGCCAGTTAGCCAATTTCGAATTAATAACGTTCCTTATTTCGTTTATTCAACCGAGTTAAAGACATTTTTCTTGTTGTGTTTCAATTTTCAGTTTTTTTAAATTCCGACCCCCCCCCCCCCCAGTTTATTAAATTTTAGAAGTTTTTCCGACCACGCCCCCCCCGTTTGTCCCATTGTCCCCTGCGACTCAACTGGCCTAAAAATTGACTCCCGTAGTTCATTTTTTAAAAAGCTTTTATTTTCGCTGCCATCCTCTGTTGTTGAAGACAGCTCTACATGCAGCTGTGGAATCGAGACACGCACCCACATCTCATTTCATTCCACTGCTGCTGGAATCAAAGAGAAGATAGGCCAGTTCATCACATTGCATCGTCAAACAGCCATTCATATGGGACCATTTTAAATAAAAAGCAATTTTCCCGCCAAAATAGGTGTCCAATACTAATTCGCTGAAATCAAATTTTGTATTTACAAAGTCAGACAGTTGAACGAAGATCGAAGTGAGCTTGAAACTCGAAGTAGCAATTTTAAATTTTTTCTGTATAACTAAACCATCGTGAAATTGGTAAACAGATGATATAAAGCAAAATATTGACCAATGCAACTAACATTAATTATGCCTTTGCAACACCGCCCCCCTCTCTCCACCCCCAGTTTCAAAAAGCATAAATGTATGTTCCTTTGAGAATGGAATTCCCGATTAAGCAGATGCGTATCTCTCTCCCAGCAGATTAGCTAGGTGTGAAATGTGGTCGAATGATGCCCACGGTGCGGGGAGCCAGTCACGTGAGAGGCCCCGCCCGATTGGCCTGCGTCCCCTGCCTACATCACATCGAGAATTGTATAATCAATGAATTTGAAATAAAATCAGTGAAATAAAAACATCAAGAAAAATAGATTAAGATTGAAGTTAATTTTAAAGAACTGCTTTGCTGGAAATCCCAAAAAGAAGAATGAAGATGCTTAGGCCACCTGTTGAATTTCCCCATGGTCAAGATTACATGGTAGCTGCACATAAGACGTTGCGGAAGAAGGCGTAAGGGACAGCTGGCATTTGGTTGTATTCTCTTTATCTAAAAGGGAAAGTTACGATATAAAAGCTAGAATAACATCAAAATTTGTTGCCCCTCACTTTAACAGTTGGAAAGAATTGCGCTATTGAACTGTAACTTCTAAGCCATAGCTTGTTACGAAGCCAGCTCGAACAAAGTTTTTATCAAGAGTCGGTATTAAGTGCAGATGCCTTCTCTACCGGGTCAATTTGTAATTTCAAGTAATCTTGTCCATTGTGATGCTACTTATTCAGTACACTGTTATGAAGGAAACATACTGCAGTATGTCAGCTGTAAGAGGATTCCCTCGAAGAGTTGAGACGCGCAAAAGAGATTTTCTTGTCGTTCTTTTGCCATCTCGGCAACAACTAACTGTTCTTATAAAATAAATGAATTATGTATTAATTTACTAACAAAAGTTGATTAAGAGGAAGAAGAAAGTAAAGCGTCCATTCATTGGATTATGGACGTAAGCGAGACTACGGATATAGTACTGTCCAATCATATAAGAGGAGGCTATTCCTGTTACACAGTTATTGGGGGGGAGGGGGGTGCTCCAGCCACCCAAGGTTCCGACTGGCCTGTTTAGGCCGGTTTCCACTCGATTCGCGCTGGTCGCGCGACTGAGCGAATGCACTTTTGAGCATGCGCAAGACCCAACTTCCTCTTTTTCAACAACTCAGTTGAACTACTGAGCGACTGGTCGCGTGTAGCTTTAGAAAATATGCCGAGTCGCAGATCTGCCCATTCGCACATTCGCACATTCGCCAGGTCGCGCGACTACTGCGAATCAAGTGGAAACCGGCCTTTATAGTCAATAGATAAACACTAGGACCATGATATCACTGGCCAACTCTGCTCTAAATAGAACACAGTTCATCATCGCGTTTCCTCTGTGATTAATATAGAAGGTATTGAAGGAAGGCCACGCCCTGATCTCTGCTACTTTTGACTGTGGCTCGCCATCACCTGTCGCCTGCTTCTCTCTTTTCTCTCTGATCCAAGCTCAGAACACCACACTCAAATCAATGTCTTTCGCTACCTAGAAGTTTCAATGCGGGGGCGTGCGAGAAAAACCCGCCGCGGTGGAGTAGCGGTCTTTCGTCACGAAGCCATATCGATGTCAAGAAGCCTTTGATGTTTCGTCAGGAGGCCATAGTAGTGCTGGGGAAACCTTTGCAATGCTTAGCACACAACTTCACTCAATCGCCTCATTTGATTTGAAATAGAAGTCATTTCTAAGAATCCCCACAGCTTACCTTAATCTAAAAAGCTGTTGATAAGACCAGTCTGATTTTCTTTATCATTTTGAAGACATCTCGTGCATAGAGGAAGCATTTTGAAGACAATGCAGAAAATTTCTCTCAAGCATTCCATTAATTGAAAAACTTGAGAACGATGGGTACGTTATGTTGGGACATGACGCAACAATCGAATTGGCAATTGTAATCTTCTTGGTGAGTAGAAAGTTTCAAAAAGAAAGTATGGGATGCATTTGGTTGGAGGATTGAAGAGAATGCAAAGGTCACAGCTGTGAGATGGTTTGACACAAGAGTTGTCACATTGCTATCATCATACTTAGATCAACATCCAGTAGACAAAGTTAGACGGTGGAATAAAGCCAGTAACAAAATCAATGAGATTGATAGGCCCAAAATTGTTTCTGAATACAATTGTTTTATGGACGGTGTCGACTTATGAGATTATTTTCTTGCCAAGTAAAGATACCACATGAAATAAAAATGATGTCATCTCTGTAACACTGTCAAAATAGGGCTTATCACGCCCTGGTTTTTATACTGCAACGAATCAAGACTTCTTTAAAAAAGATCAAAGGATGTCTTTAGCTATCGCCGATTTCAAGCCAATATTGCTACGTTTTTGATAAAAGTTACTTTCGGAGGATCAGCCAAAAGATGTTCATCAACCTCAGCATGCCAGAGCCACCAAAGCAATCCGTTTTTCAACCCACTGTTGATGTGAGGACTGACCAGATTGCCAATTGGCCAGTGAAGTGCGCCAAGCGAGGAAGATGCGAGGTTTGTGAAGAGAATCAAACTGACACAAAATGTGAGAAATGCGATAATGCTTTCTAATTTATAAAGTTTTCTAATTTTAAGCTAAGAAATTAAAGAATTATTTTGTATCAATACGAGCGCATGTGTTTCATATGTAGCAAAAATGTCAGATTTTGCGAGTTTTCTTTTTTGACGTTCTGTTTCATGTTTGCCTGATGTAACATATATGTCCCATTTCCAAAAGGTGTCAAAACAAACTGGAATTTGAAACTGAAAATAAGTACTTAGCCTAATGGTATTATTTTCTGTAAATATGAATTTTCTCTTAAAATCCAATGCACTATTGCATCTCAGAGGATTAAGAATTTTGACCATTCTTTGTAGTGTTTATTTACGTGACGTTTGGCAATATGCTGGTTTTCTCTTCCTTAGTTAGCACAGCTTTTAAATTTCTTGTCTACCGCTGTTACCTATAAAGAAGTATACTCTAAGCTAAGAGCCAAAAAACCATATTGCTTTAAAATAATGTTTCAAAGTCTTTCAAATGTTCAAATGAAAGGACTTATAGAAAAGTGACAGGCCTAAGATTCAGAATGAGATTTACTGAAAACGAGACCATCTGTAACGATTATGACAGAATGTATCGTTTGAATCTTATATTCCGTAAATCCTCGAATAAGCCCCCTGGGGGCTTATTTATTTTGGACATTTTTGGGTGGGGGCTTATTCGAGGGGGGGGGATTATTCGAGGGGGGGGGCTTATGAAATTTCCTGTAACATGCCACATAAAAAGACAATTTTTGAAATCTTTTTCTTTTCACAATATAAAAAATAACCTAAGTATCAAGTAACATTTGATTAAATTATTAACAAAAACATAAATTTTTATGGTAATTCACTAAAATGCCAAAGGCAACCTCAGGAGTCAAAAATCTAAAAATTGAGGGGGAGCTTATTCGAGGGGGAGGGGCTTTTTCGAGGGGGGGGGGGCAATTCGAGGATTTACGGTATAGAAAAGTCACAGGCCTAAGATTCAGAACGAGATTTACTGAAAACGAGACCAACTGTAACGATTACGACAGAATGTATCGTTTTAATTTTATATACATCCACAATAGTAATTCTAACGATGAAATAGTCCCGTCCCATCCTAGTTACTGTCATAATAAAGGTAACATACAGTTGCGGAAGATACGAATAACCGGCCTTTTCGATTAACGTTAACGTAAGGACACCACAATCATCGAGCAAGCAACCACAACAACGAACTAGATGGGCCTATCGCTATGGGTGATAATCATCAATATCACAAAAGGCCACCCTTGGTTGGGCCTAATTTGGTTCAAAGGCGTCTTGTTGTTATTGACATCTCAAACAATAGTGGCCTATTCAATAAATAAACAAAACGAAATCAGGACTGTCCGGTTTTCTCCTCTCTTTTCAATACACAAATTAGCATTTCTTCCTTGAAGAATAGGCCGCAATACAAACACAGGCGTTTCGTCGTTCTCCTCGAAGAATCTTCTTTACGTGACATATTGCATTTACACGCTGCAATTCTTTTGCAATGGCAAGTTTATACCTGGCATTTCTCGGCATAACTGTACTGCAGTCAGCTTTTGTCCATGCAGAAAAGCACCTGATTGTAGTTTCGATGCCTTTTGACAAATACTACGCTAAGTATACCGAAGACATCGCAAGGTTTGCAAATGACCTTGCCGGACAAGCTCAAGGGGACGACGAAGTGGTCGTTATTTACCCGCAACAATGGAGATCAGGTTCATCGCAACGGAACTTTAATTTAACCAATGCAAGATGTATTTACACGGACCTAGAGATTGATTTGTGGACGCGGGATTTCGGCTTTGTCAATCCAAATAGGCCGGTTAAGTTTAAATTCGCACCAACAGGTTATCTCCCTTCGGCGGAAGCGAAATTCGTTGATTCTTCATTCAGGAAGTTTTTATCAGGCCAAAACTTGAACTACATCAAGAATGATTTATTAACTGTTGATGGCGGAAATGTTGTGGATAACCATTTCGGAAAAGCGATTGTTTCCGAAAGGTTTTTTAACAACAGCAAATCAAGTTCACTTAAGACCAGAAAGGAGCTGGTCCGCAGTTTAGAGGATTCATTAAATGCAACGGTCGCATTCGTTCCGGATCCTCTAGATACGACCGGACACGCGGACGGTATGGTATCATTCATTGAGGCGGACACTCTACTTATTGGCGATTATGGTGATAAAAGTTTCTACACAGATGTTCAACGGGTAATTAACACCACTTTTCCGGACATCAAAACGGTCCGAATGCCTTGTCCGGACTCTAACATAAGTGAGTGGCATGGTAGGTCTGCGGTCGGAGTTTATGTAAATATACTTTACACCGACTCAAGTGTTTATGTCCCGACCTTTAAAAAACTAGCATCGGACAACGAAGCTATCCGGATCGTCAAGGCGAATGTAAAACCCGGACGGAAAGTGAAAACAATAGATACCGCACGATTATCACTGCAAGGTGGCAGCGTCCGGTGCATGACAATGCAAATCAAGTGGTCACACCCCGCAGCGCAGAAGCTCTACAAATCCAGCGTTCCATGCAGAAATGCTGGTTCAAGAGTGGCTGCATTTTTGCCAATCTTTCAAGTCGGTCTTATGTTTCTCACCCTTATCATACAATAATGCAGAACACGTTAGATGTTGGCATAGATTTCTAATGAAGGCCACACATACAATCTTTTTAACACTTTTTTATTTTAAAGCATGATGGAAAATCCAGAGTTTTGGCATTTCCTTGCAGCAACATTAATAGCTTCAATATTAATAAAGTTTCAAAATAAACAGCTCCTTATGGGAGCATGCTGGCTGAAAATGATGCAAATTTATTCCCATTCTCTTCAACTTCCAAAATTTTTATTGAATTTTGGCACCATTGGCAAATATTTTTATAAGAATTTCAAGTAAAAGACAATTAATGGTTCAGAGCTTAGATAATAATATCAACTTTTATCTTATTTGGCACAAAAGCATCTATTAATTATCAGCAAATATTTTAAACAAAAAGTGAAAGCAGATAAGAAAATACAACAATAAAAAAGACAATAGTTCAAGGGTATAAATCTGAACTTTACTAACTGGCAAAATAACAAATTATATGGAAATAATAAGCACACAAATGATGTACATTGTTTTTTCTTATAATTGTGTTGTTCAGTTCTTATGATAAAACACATACACAAGGGAAATGTGTTCCTTAGAACGAATGTTGCAATTTGCAAATGTTAACATATAAAAGATTTTGTTTCTTTCAAATTTGGGACAATTTTTTTATTCTTTAGTGTCTTCCACTAACATATCATGAAAATATTTTCAACTTTGCTTTGAACAAAAAAAATTCAAAAAAAACAGAGGTAATGTAGCTTGATAGATTCTAATGTCACTATTCATGTGTTCCTACATCAGGGCAAAATTGGCACTGCCCAGGAGCAATCCTGCTCAATTCCAATATTGTAATAGTTGCCTTTGCCTCCTTTGTATGTGCTGGTTGGCAATCGGAACCACCCTTGTTCACCCCATGGCTGTCCCCATGAGTTTCTCACTACCCAGAATTCAGTGCCGTTTTCTACTCCCCATCCGACAACAGAGATGGAATGGTTGATTTCGGATGTTTTGTACTCTTGGAATATGCCACCTCTGTAATCCTCAAGAGTTTGGGTTGCCATGACACCACATGCAATTGGTCCACGTTTGTATAGCTCTGCCATCATCTTGTCACGCCCTTGGACTCTGCCTGTTAACAAATGACACTAGTGACACTTTTTGGAACATACATTGGTGCATTTCAAAAGTGGAAATACACTAGTAGTAACCCATGATTATGAGCAACCAAGGCGAAATTGCCTAGCAAAGCTGTTAATTAGCTCAAGTCAATATGCTGATATACATTTGGTGTTTTCTGACTCTCTGTTTCTTTGTACATGAAACGAGAAACAAAGATTTGAAGTAGCATGTAAGCTAAATGAGAACTTGTTTAAGGATCAGATCAAATAATGGTCCAGTGCACACCAAAAACTGATAGAATCTTAAATATTTGTTTGATATAGTCTAATAGAATAACTAAGTTTGGAGCTTGACTTTCTCCATTTCTTCCTTAGGGCAAAAAATCTCTGTTACAAGAGGTGGAATATAGCATCCTCAAGACATGTTGTGCCGCATTAAAAACCTATGGACTACCCTTAAGTAACTTATTTTCCAGTATTTATATTTACCATACTCAGCAACTCTCCATAAAGTGTAATTCTTAATCACATGGCACTCTCCAAAAGTAGTGCATGTTCCACACTGGTTAAAAGGAAGGCATTTCTGGTCCTTTGCTTGATAATTGTTGCATGTCTCATCCGGAATACCTTTCTCATGTGCATAAGCAAAAACGCCAAGATTTCCACCTCCATGGCACGTACCAGCATTACCTGTAAAGAGGGACATTTAGGCTACACCGCTTACTAGCAAAAATATCATTATTTGGTAAGTGACAGAGTGAAAATCCCAGTTACTAATAATTATACAAATAGCCATGATTTAAGATCATACCACAAACTTGTCAGGAGCTGCTTATTCACACTAGACTAATTAACTGCCAACCAACAATAGTTGGGCCTGGTGAATAAGGACCAAAATAAAAATGGTACTGGTCTTAAGATGAATATGGTACAACAACTTTGTAACAAAGAATGGTTTGGTAACATTTAATGGTTGGTGAAGGGCATTTACTTCATCATAACTTTCTGTTTTAGATGTATATTTAATCAGATAAGTAACAGATTGGACTTTGGATATCTTATGATTTTGATTTTCCTGTTTAAAATATAACATAGTGGATAAAGAAATCATGAATGCCAAAAACCAAGGATATTGTTCTGGATATGGTTCTTGCTAGGGGAGTCAAACAGACAAACCACTCCAGCGCTCCATTAGAAATATGACGTTTACAAAACTGCATAAGTAAAAGTAGGCATATGGAAATTATCTTATGACAAAAGTATTGTACCACAGTCAAGAACATTTTGCACAGACAAAAGTGCAGATGGCCAAACAGCCTTCCTCATAATGTTGATTCTGTCTGCAAGGGCGCTTGTTGTCCCATGAGCCCAACATGAGCCACAATACTGGGGAATGTGTTGGTTCCTTGTCTGGCTCACATAGTTCACGCCATCAATGTCTCGCCAGTCCCACGCCTTGGGGAGGTCTTCCACTTTGAGCTCTTCATGAGGCAGTGGCGTTTTTCTGCAATTATTTAAAAAAAATTGAAAGAATTTATTTAATCTGCTACAATGAAAAAGGTTCAGCACGGATGCGATTAATTTTGCAAAATAAAGGACTGAGCTTGCAATAGCTGCAAATTTGAAAACGTTGCACTACATACTCGACGAACAAATGTGTATAAAAGGAGGTGTCTTTGGAAGACATCCTGGCATTTTGTTAATCAACGATAGATTACAGTTTTCGGCTGTCAAAAAATTTCTTCCTGGCCTAGTTTGTCATAGAATTTGCAACTAAATTTAATAAGAAACTACTATTGTTGGGGGCTCTCGAGAAATTTATGAATCAAAAGAGTGCTTTTCTGTCCATTGTGCCGAAGTCTGGAATATTGAGTTTGAAGAAAATTTAGTCTACTTTAAAGGATTACTCAGTAAACATATTGACTAAATAAGCACACTTACACGACTTCCTTTATATTTCTGTCAAACTCTGGACGGTAACATGGCTGTTTATTGAGCCTGAGACCGTGAGCGGATAGAAAAAGGCAGCAGACAAGAATTGCTCCGACGATCGTGGCAGCCATCTTTGTTTGGAGTGAACAAGCTGGAGAAAGTCACGCGACTTGCGGCTTTTAAAGCTTTGAGGGGAATCACCACGGAAGACTTTGACAATGGTGTTATTTTGAAAAGAAAGCGTGATTGGTTCTGTCTCTATTGACCATAAAAAGCTAGATATAATGCAATGCACTAGCTCAGCTGACCAGAGATCTGTACCTTTCAAAATTATTTGTTTCCAATTTCTTTCTAATCAATTAACAATAAATTTAATTGGTTAAATTGAAGCTCAACTAACAGATTTTGACGATTTGTATATAGTCAAATCATCCATTTACATGTTTTTTCCTAGTGATACCTAAGATTAGGCATCGAATTTCTTTAAGATTCAAATGGAAATTTGAAGATTGTCATAGGCTACCTATGAAATAAGCTTAGAGGTAAAGAAAATCGTTGGTATGAAACAATGGAGTATATTTTACAACGCAAATATATTTTACAATTATATTCATGCTGGTTTATTCAATATAAATTCTTTTATCCTTTGAATGTGACCAAGTTTAGCGTGCATGCAAGGATTCCTCGTGATAAAGCAGACTTTTATAGAACAATGGATGCAAACAAAATTTTAATGGTGGAGAAAGGTGGTATTGTTTGAATAAAAATGGCGCAGGTGATTGGAAGAAAGGCCAGGGACATCACCTTAGTCATGAGACCACACGTGACGCATCACATGATGTTCTGCTCCAGACTCTTTGGAGCATTTCCCGAAAATTCAAACATTGTTGGCATTTGGAACAACAAGGACAAGAAAAATGGAGGTCGTAAAGTTGGTTGCGTGTTTGAGTTTGTTTGCAGCCTGTCATGCCTTGGCTGTTGTGAAGCACAACAAGGAACCATGTTTTCGACCTGAATTTGACAAAGGGATCGATGAGAAAATGTGAGGATTTTTGACTTTAACTTCTTGCTCAAAACTTAGACATCACTGGCTTCAGTCGTCTTTCAGTTCACTACAAATAAAACAGAATAATGCCAATTAGCCAATTAGTGGGGTTTAGAGAAGAATTATACAAGAAATTTTACAAGATTTTCAGACCTATGTTGGAGGCCTTGAAGAAATTAGCCTGCTTGGAGCATGAAATTGTTTATCATGAGCAAGTCATCTTGGAGCTGATCTATGTCAGAATCTTCAAAACACCGAGTTCTGTTGGATGTTTATTCTACAATCCGATTGTATCTTGATTGGTTTCATTTTATTTTCCTATTTTATGTATGTTATTTGTTTAATGTATAATTCTATTTGTTTTGATACTACGTGTAATTTATTCAATTTCAAGAACTTTATTACTAGATTTGTAGCATGTTAAATATACGGTATCTCTTTAAACATCCAATGAGAAGTCATATGCACATGTTATCTCTTCTTTTGTGCAGAAAATCTCCACGTCCACATGAAACCATGAATCTGAACGATCTCCCAAAGTCATGGGATTGGCGTAATGTCAGTGGAAGAAATTATGTGAGCCAGACAAGGAACCAACACATTCCCCAATATTGTGGCTCATGTTGGGCTCATGGGACCACAAGTGCCATGTCAGACAGGATAAACATTATGAGGAAAGGAGCCTGGCCGTCAAATTTATTGTCTGTGCAAAATGTCCTTGACTGTGGTGAGTGGATTTGATGTATGACATCTGTTAGGTTTAGTGCTGTATTTTGAAAGTACTCTTTATGAAATACAGAGAGTTGTAGTGCAATACACTACATATATCAAACATTTAAGACTACAGTACACCAACTGAGAAATTTAAGGCCAAATAAAGCAAATTAAGGGGAATGTAACTCCAACCAAGGGCATGATGCCATTATTTATGCACACAGACATTGTCTCCATTATTAAAACTAGGAAGAATAATTTGATGGAAGCCTATTGTGAGGGAGAAACTTCTTTCTCTTTTGTCTTCAGAGAACCCTGGCTACCTCTAAGCCTTC
Organism: Nemopilema nomurai; assembly: GCA_003864495.1. Lineage (NCBI taxonomy): Eukaryota > Metazoa > Cnidaria > Scyphozoa > Rhizostomeae > Rhizostomatidae > Nemopilema > Nemopilema nomurai. The sequence goes on from ML133389.1 coordinate 2,071,498, forward strand.
ATCCATCTCTGTGTGCATTTAACTCAATCTTTGTTTATCTATCTATCTCACAAACAATATACTTCTTCCTAATCACTTAATATTGCATAGTGATGTAAAACTTCTTCTAGCTTCAGACTGAGGCTATATATGCAGAATGGACAAAGTATTATATAAGTTAATTATTCTTCCGGCATGAGAATGTTTTTTGGCTAATATGGTTAACCAAAAATTCTAAGTGGTCAAAAGCTGTTTCATGTACTCTGTCTCTGTGGAGCATACCAGGAAGCTTTTTTATCCTAAACCAAAATGTTCTGTCAAATAGAAATGATATGAAAACGGTGTGTTTTTTACATTCCAATAAAAATTTACAATACAAATTTACTAGTTACACTACCTACAAAACACTCAAGAGGATGATGCCACCGGGTGCAAAATACTATGACTACTCCGTGGCATCACACAAAAACTAAGAAAACTTAAATACGAATTACCAAAGGAAGAAAAAGAACAAAGAACAATATATTCTCTACAAAGATCACTAATGGAGTGTTTGCACACATTTGAAGTTTTTATAATGTACATTTGCCAACCTGCAATGACAACCCTCAAAGTTTTGTCATGCCAAGAAACTGTAGTCTGACATATAAAACTCGCTTGCAATGCGATCACAATGAAAATTACTTTGAAAATGGGCCTATTTGACTTCACTTGTGCTGCACCACTGCACCTTCTCTTTACAATTACAAACCCAATATCCTTTCTGCCTTACCCAATATACTTGTCCATACCTACTTTGTCTGATAGAGGTGACAATACCATTGGACTAAAATATATGACATTAATTATGCTGTTATATAGTATACAAAGATAGAAGGAGTTTTTAAAAACTTGCTTTTCTTTGTAGCTGATGCCGGAACATGCCATGGTGGAGGTATGCTTGGAGTGTACCAATACGCACACAATAATGGTATTCCAGATGAGACATGCAACAATTACCAAGCGAAGGACCAAAGTTGTAGTGACTTCAACAAGTGTGGGACATGTGTCACTTTTGGACAGTGTCATGTTATCCAGAATTACACTTTATGGAAGGCAGGGGAATATGGTAAGTTTTGTCCCTTGATGTTCACTAGGGGCGTTGCTGACTCTGTCCCAGTTGACAGACTAGTGTTGTCAGGTGTGAAATTGTTCCATACAAGGTAAATAAGCTGAAGGCAATGGTAGAAATCATGGAAAGGGCAAAACTAGTTGGGACTAATCTTAAAGGGAAAAAGCAAGTAAATTCCAAATCAATTCAGTCAAATGAAGCTATGCTAACTGACATTAATTGGGAAAAATCTAAATGATATAAAGGTAGCAGGAAAAGATGGTTCAGAGAAAAGAAGATTAGGTTATAGGAACAAACCGCAATGGAGTAGAGCCTCAAAAAGAACCACTATTTAGGCCTTGTGTAATGTTTAGGGTCCAGCTGACTTCAAGCCAATGTAAGCCTTATGTCGCATCATTGTATATTACTAATTTTGTTTAAACTATACTCTAAACAAATTTTACTCTTATTTTACTCACTTATTAAGTATTGTATTCTTATTGCGTAGTTAGTAGAGAGGACCCTGGGGAAGATTCGTTACTAGGCTAACCAGGTTTATCCTCTGTAAATAAAGTTTATCTATCTAACAAAGATAGATAACACAAAAAATGATGTCACAAAACTGACTAGCTTTCCACTGGTCACATTCTACAGTCCTGCTACACTGCTAATGGAATTTTAGGGAATAAACAGAGCATAAATATAGCTAAAGATTGTTTTCTCACCAGGCTCTGTTGATGGACGCGAGCGGATGATGGCTGAAATTTACAAACGTGGTCCAATTGCTTGTGGCATCATGGCTACTTCCGGCTTAGATGCATACGAAGGTGGAGTATACAAAGAGTATCACTTCTTTTCCATGATTAATCACATCATCTCAGTCATTGGCTGGGGTGTGGATAAAGATGGCACTGAATATTGGATTGGAAGAAACTCTTGGGGACAACCATGGGGGGAGAAAGGATGGTTCAGGATTGTCACTAGCTTATACAACAATGGGCAAGGAAATAGCTACAATCTAGGGATTGAGAGCCAGTGTGCCTTCGCTGTTCCAACCTTATAGAGCATGACTACTTGTTTGAACTTTTAGCTTCAACTATTGCTGAGCCATGACATCTAATTTTTTTTGGTAAATTGAATGTGCAAACATAAATATGCACTTGCTATTATCATGTGTGTCTAGTTATCCAAAACAATTATTGCTTATTTGACTTTTGTTACTTTACCCCCGATTCTGACTAACCTTTGACATTTGATTTTTAATGAACTGTGAATTGTACGTGTCACAGATGGTAAGAATGGCAATCATAGATCCAACTTTACCTGATCTACTTTGTAGACCGATTCGATATGCCCTTCAAGCCCTCCAACCTATTTTGAATTCTTTTGACTTCCCATTATCAATTCTTGTTAGCAATTGCCTGTTTTTTCGTTTGAAATGTTTCCATTAAAATCAAAATATGAAGTGTTTATAGCAATGTTTTTAAGTTATTTTATAATCATCGGCTTTATTTAATTTGACTGATAGAGCTTTATTCAGATGAATGCATCAACGTTTTTTTAGTGTCTCCTTCTGCTACATATCACAACGAGACTCCTTTAATAGGAAGCAAAGGTTTGATCTGATGTCATAAAACAACTGGGTACTTAGTTACAAAAGCATTTTACTGAAATTTTGGTTTAAATTCCGGAAGTGAAAACAAACTGTGGCTTGTGGAATGGTTTAACTGGATACATGGTATTACATTAGTACGAGGCTGTGATAAGTGGTATCTGGTTCGTTTTGGTTGAGAGATTAAAATCTTAAGTCGGGGAAGGGCTTAATGAACCATATGAGTCACACATCGTGTCTACTTAATGCACGAATACAACTAAACGATTGCATGACATTAGATCAATTTTTTGAACATTTTTTTCTTGGTACGAACTTCATAATAGCTAGAAAAACTGGAAACATAATTTTGCATGTTAAAGTACTTTTCGTGACGTCATAAGCAGCCAATCATGGCTCTTCTCCCTGCCCCCATGTGGTTTTAGATCGGCAACTGAATATTTTTCAACTTCTCCTGTGGCGTTTCAGACGAAAATGTACCCAAGTATGAAAAAATTATCGTCTTGTTATTTCTTGTTTCCGCTATTGTAAATATTAATTATCTTTGTTAGCAACAGAGAACACCATATTGCACCTTCATTATAAAAATAACATAAACCCGTGCCCCCTTTGTTTAGCCGAACCCCAAGGGGCAAATCTCCTCGCAGTTTTATCAACTAAAGATTAACACGTGCATCTGTCATGGAGCATAAAAAGTCTTGCATCACCCCCGAAAAATTGCAGAAAGCTCGTTGCTTGGAAAAAAGGAAAGTAAAATCAGGTTCACTACCCAATTGAAGGTTTGTAAATGCTTTTTGACAGTTTTACAATGAGATTTAGAGATGTTTTTTGCGACTTGTTTCTAGCTAGGCCCATTCGTACTTTAACTATTCATAGTACATGATGCATATTAGAGCTTTATCTCAATTGTTTTCCTCTAATCTTATGCCTACAAGCAGATTATACTTTTAAAACATTTGTCTTTCAAGTCCACCTAATTAAATTATCATTATGCCAGTCAAGGCTTCAAAGACTGGTGTATTGATTGCTTCATCACGCTTCTGATTTCAAAGAGGTTTCAGAGATGAATCAAATTTCTCATGAAATGCAGTTGTTAATGAAATCATGAAGACTTTATCGTCTCTGCTGAATCGTTTCTGCGACATCTTTGATTTTCTGCTGAATTCCACATACAATAGTTGCGTAAATCTATTCGTCGCCCTTAACTTCTTTTCGCTCGCCCTTTACCTTCTTTTCGAGCGACACTATGCACTCAAACTCTGCTTTAGTGTTTCTATTTTTGAATCACTTATAAGACTTTATTTCTTACGGCTTGGTACTGCGATTCACTCGTTGTTCCAAATTGTCTGTTTTCAAGAGGCTTTTAGTTTTACTGAATCTCTACGTATCTACAATGCCTGCCAAAGTTCTTGGCACACTTACGACAATTCTTTGACTCACGTTCACTCATCCCCCTCCCCCCCCCCCCCCTACGAACTATAGGAGCAATGCCTATTTTTAGGTGTATATTATGCGAGGAGAAATTCTGCTACTGGTCTAAAGATTTTAAACTAATAGGTCTGTAGAAACGATTTATGATGTGTTTCTACCAACTGCATTGCTCAACCGCTATGGACTATATGAGCCACAGTCTATCTGAACTCCGAGCCAGGAGAGAGAGGCTACGACATATTTGACTCTGACTTTGACTCTGACATATCTGAATTTCACAATACATTTAAACTACTGTTCTAAAAGTAAACTTTACTGACGAGGGACGAGAGAAGGCCGAAATATTTAAAGAACTTATACTACTTAAACGAAATTCCTAAGGAACTTTTCCATTTGAAATATTTTTATAACTGCAATCATCAAGAACTAAAAAGCCCTTTCCATGCATTTGCAGTCAATACTCGCATAGATTGTTTGCTATTCGTGTGTCAAGTGCTTCATTGAGTAGTTTTCAAGTCTCTCTATCTCTATCTCTATAGTTGTCAAGTCCCTTCTCTCTATTAAGTGCTAAGGCTTATTGTAGTCAAAGCACCGAAAGTGAGAACTTAAGGAACTTTTGGTACTAAAATCTGCTGATTTGAGGTCTACGAATAAGGAACTTTTGGAACTAGGCCTTGTGGTAGGTTCCTTATAAAAAAAGCGTGTATGAGCCACAGTTGGAGCCAGGATAGAGAGGCTACGACTGGTTGCCTGTTGACTTTGACATCTCTGAACTTTACAATACATCTATACTACTGTTCTAAAAGTAAATTTTGCTGGCGAGGGGCGAGAGAGGATGATGAAATGATGATGTTACGGGGATGAACAATCTAGGCTAAGGAGCGAGAAAGGTGTGTCAGCGTGACATGGTGTGAGCAAAAGTAAACAAAAAAACAAATTACTCGACAATGGAAAAACTACTACGGAATCTGCCTATTCCCCTCCCCGATGTACCGATTTTATTGCATTTTTAAGACAATGTTGAGGACCATCTTTTTCAAAAGCGTGGGGAGGGGGAGGTGGAGGGGGGTTGGGCGGCGGTGGGCCGGACCACACACTCCTCTTTCGGATACGCAACTGCATGTATCTTCGGATACGCAACTGCATGTATCTTTTATCTGCATGTATACATTTCAGGAATCATGTCATATTTCAAAATATTCTATATACCCAATTTGACGTGTCCTGGCAAGCTTTTCACCTGGTGTTTTAAAGAATTTACCAAAATAAGCCTAGGAATCTTATGAATAATGATCGTTTGCTTTTTGCAGGTTATAAAGCTTAATCTAATCGACACGTTTCGTGTTCCAAAAATTCACAAAATTTCTCTGAAGAAATGGCATATTTCACTGATATTTCACATAATTGAAACATCTGGGAGAAAGACATTGAGCTCATATAAATGATAAAATAGTTGATCGGTTTCCAAAATATTTTTAAACCAAACAAGCAATCACTCTAATCATTAATTACACAACTTCTTCATTTCGTTACAATCAGACGAAATTCGTTTTCTTTGTTGTTGTTGCAATGAGATCTTGTCTTCCTTACTGACTGAAAGCAGACAGCAGTTTAAGATCTCATTTTCCCACAGCACTAAGTATGTTGGAGTAGAGGGCGGCCTTCGCTCATATGACACTAACGCTACAACTCACTGTTGTTTCCCAAGTATTTTTGGCTATTGGCTAGTGTCTCCACCCATGTGCTTTATTCATAGTTTTTGGTATGAATTGCTCAGACATTCTTCCTAAACTGCCGCATGCATTAATTCATAACTTCAAATTTTTCAAAACAAGTACACTACTACCCAAATAATTTCTGTAACGTCTCTTGGCAGTTTTCTCAGGCTAGAATCACAACTGGGGTGTAGCGCTATTATAATGACAAGGGAGGCTCTTGCACAAAATATTGCAAGAAACTATAGAAAGGTAGAAACGGCCAATTTTTGTCATTAATAAGGGGTGCTTTGTCCCCCAAGCACTCCAGTTCTACAACCCTTTTTTCATAGGCTGTGTTGGGAATTAGTATCGGCTTTTACGTATATTCATGCAGCCATTTATCGGGGGTGACATGGCAAAACAGGGTGTAATTTTTTTACAAAAGGGGGCTTGAAAAGGTAGAACTAAGAAATGTGTAATTACAAAGAAGCGACAGAAGTCCTCTGGCCATGTGACATGACTTGCACAGGTGAAGCAGTAAACAGAGACAAAATTCAGAATTGCTCGAAAATGACAAATAATTGAGATAAACTTTGTAAATATCTACAAAAATGTTGCTATCGAATAAAAGTTAAAAGCAATTTATACCACCATGGGATATTTACAACTGAAAATGAATGGAAGCGAATCAGGATGAATTAGGAGACAGTCGGGGACAAGCATCGCTCATGAAATTGCCGGGTCCGACTTTGCCTTGTTGTCGATCGCTGCAGAAATAAAAGATTCGCTTGAGTTGATTGAAATTCATAGAAACACGGAAAACATAAACAAAGGCAGTCTTCACAGCCAAAAAAAAAATTCATGCAACATTTATGAATCATATGAATAAAAAGTTTTCATCATGAATTTAATTTCAAAAACACCCGTTCTTAGATTCCTTGAAGATGTTCTATTTCCTTATCTTAATAAATATGCCTATAATTTGTTAAGCTCAATTTTGAGTCCAACTCTATTTTTAAATCGTTTCTTAGGACTGCACATAAGACGTTTCTTAGGACTTGACTGCCGTTCACTCCATTCTTGTTAGCTTGAAATGAATGAAGTAATTGCTACACTGCCGAAATTCAATAAAGATTCACTTGAGTTGATTGAAATACATGGAGACACAGTTTTCAGAGAAGCAGTCTACAGAACAAAATTTAGGCTGGCCTTATGAATCTTGCAACTTTTAGTGTCACCTTGATTTTCATTAAAAATAACATCCGTTCTTAGATTATTTGTAGATCCTCTCTCAACATATCTTAAGAAATATGTCTCTGGTTCAATTAAATAAATTCTGGTTCAAATAAGTTCAACATTGGCGTTTCATTGATATTCAAGTGATATGGTGATTCGTAGGTAAGTGCCGCTATTTCTCTAGGAATTCTCCTAAAAATGTTATGTTTGCAAATAGTGAAATTAACGAGGAATTAGCGTGGATTTTGGTTTCTTCCCTTATTGGTTTCTAGTCATCGTATGAATGCCTTAATATCCCATTGCAAAACCATTAACAAATTTTAGCAGAAAACTTTGATTTTGATATTTGTCTGAAATTGTAGAACATTCATGCTTTTTCAGCTTAGATAAAGTCAACCATCTGTCCTTGCAATGTAGATTTTGAACATTAATTTAATAAATAGCTTCCTTTTTTATTGTTTCTACACAGTGATCCGTGGTCATGCCCCTAATGTGTTTCCAGGGTCAAAGATTATAAATTAACATAATTGAATTCATTATGCAGACTTACGCATCGGATGAGAGGTGTTCTAGAACCGAGGTCACATGCTCCGCAGATATGTCACCATCGACCTCTGCGAGGTATGTATACAATTGCTTGAACTTCTTAAATGATATCCGCGAGGGTCCTCCTTCCAGGTCCTTCGTGATGATGTCGCATATGGCTTGCATAGTCAAGGTTAAGTTCTGTTCGAGAGAATAGGATATATAAACTCAGATTTTAGAAGTTCTGGCTTAGGGTTTGAATATGGAGCCGAGAAGGGGTTCAAAAGCAGGGGGAAAAGCACTAGGGTGGGTCAAAGACATGGGAATCATCTCTAGAAAGGCAATTTTGCCATGTTTCTTATGTTTCTGATTTAAAGAGGAATTTAAAAAAGGTTGTTGCACAAAGTTGTGTGTGGTTTTGGAAGAGTGCAAGGATAAATCGTCAATCAAAAAATCCAATGAATAATTGAAGCAGCCAATGAACTAATTTTACAGTATTTCCTCAGCTATTCAGGGGTTCATTTTGGTTACATAGTAGGCAGAAGAGGGAGATCTTTGAATGGGCTGTTCATTCTAAGTGCTTGAAAGTGGGGGTATATGTCGTACAGTGCTCTCTGGTTCCTAAGTCAATAGGGTGAATTCTGCAAAGGGAGTTTCACTTGGATGACAATTTTGGCACCTCACTGTCTCTTACAGTAAGTCCCCGGATGTGAGAAACATACATATAAGAAACCAGCCAGCCTTATTTTTTCCAATTTCATATAAATGATGCTAAATGGAGAAAATCTTTTAACAAAATTTAAACTTTTTTGAGAAACTAGATTTATTCAAAGATATACAGTATTTTATGCTTATTTCATCCATACCCATCTATTAGGGTATCCTTTGTTACAATGAAACATGTTCCTTGAATTCAAAAAGATGTTTTTTTCACAGGAAAGCCTTCCATAAAAAAGAAAATTTCTTAATGAACATAAAAGAAACCAGCCAGCCTGATTTGAAAATATTTTTTTACGTATAAGAAACTCAACAGCCTGATTTGAAAATATTTTCTTACGTATAAGAAACTCAACAGCCTGCTTTGAAAATCTGAGTTTCTTATATGCGGGGACTTAACTGTATTGCACCCTTATTCCCTGGGGCAAAAACAATACAGATTGCATGATATGTGGTACCAGTCTGGTCAAAATCACATAATTTAGGAGAGACAGGATGCTAGCTATAATACAGAGTTCAGTATATAGCTGATACAAGTGGAACTTACCGAGTTGATGGTACTGCATGCTAAAGCAAAAAACTGCAACCAGTTGAACTCTTCACCAAAACTCCCTAACCTAAAATAGACAGTTGACTCATAGCTAGCTCTCGATATGTTACAATATTTGCTAAAAAGTTGTTGCTATAGTATAGTAATTAAACATTACAAAACTGGATTTCTAGGATATTCTTTCAAGGATGTACATATATTTGAAAATTAAGAGCTTTTATGAAAAAACAATTTAAGCAGTTATTTAAATTGTAAATTGGAAATTCTAGTAATTTCATATTGTCTAAAATCCTATATTTTTCTTGCCATTACAGCAATTTTGAAATGAGGCAAGGGTAAAAGTTATAATAATTATGTAGAATCATTTATTAAATTCTTTATAATGAAATAGCAAAGGAATCTTTTAGACTTATTGCCAGAAATATTTGACATTTAAGAAATCACAAGAGGATTTCATGTTCCAGTTTACATGTTTAAATGAAATAAATGTCAAGAAATGAAAGATACCTCATAATTTCATCCAAGTTTGTCTTTGGTAAACATAATGCATTCCACTTTTCTTCAACTTTGCAAAGCTCAACAACTGGTTTATTACCAAGCTTGGATGAAAAATAACATTAAATACAATTTTTCTGTACATTTGGCTATCATTCAATGACTTTTTCATGCATCTATAAATTCACACACTAAGCTTGCTCATGCAATCCTGTTTTATATACAGCAACACAGCTTGTTTCTTTAAACAGTTATGTATAAGAAGCATCAAACACTTCAGGTGTCAAAGAGTAATCTTCATCAAGTTTTTAGCTCTGTTTTCTCAGTGGCTTGAATTGTTTAATTTCTTTAGGTACATGCACTGCTGAGTGTTTGAAAAATTTTAAGTGATAATACAGTCCTAAAATTTCCAAAGCTCCCGATGAAAATCTTCCAAAGTTAAAGATAATAAGAAAAGAAAAATGACTGAATAAAAATGCAACTATTTTAAAGATTAGCAAGCCACTAATTCTATGCTGCCTTTGGTTCACCTCCGTGGAATTTTTTGCTATTAGAGGTTTTCTTAATTGGCTCCAAAACAACATTTTTAATAGGATGCAGAACAATTTTTGCACATCAGCATGTTATCTATATCAAAATGTCTTTACTATTTTTATGATTTTTTGTCAGCAAAAGGTTTTATGATCTGGCTTTTGTTTAACTGGCAAAATCCTACCCTGTAAATCATTCTTTGATATGGAAAAAAATTTCATTACTTAAATACCTGTTTATGAAGAACAGCCAATGCACCCTTTGTGACAGGGTTGTCCAATGGCTGACCAAGTTGATAGTCTAGGCGCTCCTTGACAGGGGGTTGCTCCCCTTTGTGAAGGGCATCAAAGTAACTAGAGAATACAAATTATACAACATGTTAATTAACATACTCCTTGCAAGAATTTTGTATTTTTCATTCAGAATCATAAAATAAAATTTAGGCTCTTTAGATTAAAGCAAATGGAAAGATTAAACTAAACAGTAGATAAAATATATTTGGTGAATAAAATATTATATTGCTTTTAACAAAAGAGGAAAGCTATTTCATCATGTAGAACAACTTGCCATAGTAAAATGTAAAGATGGTGATTGAATCGATACATTAAATTTTCATTCCCACAACAAATCAAAACCAATTTGATAGAATCTAACATGGATTTAAGCCAGGCCCGAAATGGCCTATCTACACTTACGCTGCAGACCATTGTAAAACATCTTGCGGCTGTGTCCTGATCGCCGCTTTTGTGAACTGTTTTAAAATATTTGGCAACTCTGGTGGTATCTTGATCTGTTGCGAACAGTACATTGGCTCTGTAGACGTCATTTTTATATTTAAATTCAAGAGCTAATATGAATCTTCGACTTCTTGTCTCTTCTGCAACTTGAAATAACTTGGCAACCAGGATTACAACGTTGTCAATAGTAACGCGCCTTCGCAGTGCAGCCACGCAGAATCGGCAAAAGATGGCAAATAATATGGGGGAATATATCATAGTTTGTTTTGCATGACGATTTAGAGAAAGTAGCCCCGTAAAGGTAAATTAAAATAGACCTTTTTCTGAATTTCTGTTCCTTCGTAATTTATACAAGCTTTTTGCGTGAGTGCAGCTTGTTCTGGTGATAATTTGGCCAAAAGTCATTTAAAAGACATTTTTAAGTCCATGATTTATAAGACATTTAAATGGCTTTGAAGCAAAATTTTCAACTTGTGCTTCTAAGTCTGAGGATTAAGAATATGATGAGCAATAAAATAAAGTGTTCTAAAAAGTGGGCTATTTTTTGAAGTAGGAAAAGAAGCTTTGAACGCACTAAGTCCCAAATGGTATTAAATAAAAACTGCTGTTCACGACCATGTTAGAAGATCTTCTGAGAGTTAATTATACTTTATTTCAAATAAACATCCATTCATCATATTTCATTTAGCTTTTATATCATATCTATTTGCATTTATGTATTAACTTGCTGCTTAGGTTTTAACCATTGATTTTGGTAAATTTATAATTGTTCTTTTACGCACAACGAAAAACCAAGTAGATGGATTTGATACCATATTATATTGACTCAGCTTTAAGTTGAGTTAGAAACTCGTTGAGGTGGATTATCAAAAAGAAATCACGTGACCGCTATGCAATACGAATGAGAAATAAAGCATGCAAAGGACAAAAAAGTAGGGTATGATCAATAAAATATAAACATATTTTAGTACAAAAGGCATTTGAATGTAAAAATGCTATATATAACAACTCTGCGGTCCGAGGCATTGCAAGTATTAGGTGAAAATACCAAAAATGTGTACCACGAAGAATTATCAGTTGAGCTACTCCAAAGGGAGATTAGAAGATGGATTCGTATTATAGTCGAATCTCTTTATGCTGGACCTCAAAAGAGAATAGAAATGTGATGGAAGTTAACGACGTCCGTACTCAAACCCGTTCACAATGTTATTTTCTTCCTAAGAAGTATAAAACTCACAATTACATTATTTTCAAATTTCCATGAAGTGTAGTATCAGATTGTTGACTGACAGCTTAATTCTTCCAAATTAAACTAGGCAGGGAGGTGAAGAAAGCTATTTGACATTTTCCATAAGAATAATGGCCTTTGTTCGGCTAACTGCAAGAACAAAATTCACTGTTGTCCCTAGTGTTGTTGTGACTACTTGACATGTTCCTATGTTTACTGTTGCTGTCATTTGAAAATCATGGTTGCTAGTGGGGAACAAAGGAGTAGAATAGAGACCAACTTGAGGTAAAAGGGGAAACCTTGATCACTTGGGCTATTTACAATAATCAAAGTTTTATTCAACAATACCAAAGTTATTATATTGCAATTATGACGTCATTGCAAAATCTATTTTTAGAACTCCGCAGTGGTTAACGAGCTCAGGCAGAGCATCGCAGTAGCATCTAGCAATGTAGAACCACTGGGCTCTGTTTTATATTAGCTGATTCGTGAGAATAAAGGTGGATGTTGTTGTTGCTGTTGTTCTGCTCCATCAAGCTAAGGCCAAAGTACAATTATTTGATAGGGATAGAGCTAGTGCTAGTGATGTCACGTGTCAGTGAATCTAAGCACAGTCAAGTGACATACAGAAGTAATTGGTGTATCTCATCGGGTGGACTAACACGTAAATTCCAAAAATAGAATTCGTGATGTCATCGGATTGCAACATTATCAATTTCTTTGCTTGTTTTCGACGCTTTTAGCCTCTGTATAAGCTCGAAACCATCTTTTTGTGATGTCATCTGCGCTGCTCCGAGCACATCAATGCGCAGAGACTGGAGACCAGACCCTTTCAGCATCAGATAGGTAGGATGACACAGATCTGAAACAGGGAAACGAAGTGTAATGCAATGCAGCAGAGTTGCTATTAGATAGCTAAAGATTTTTTCAGGTAAATAAACAGTTTTAAGGCGTAATGAAGAAGAAAGGATTTGTTCAAGTGCTTTGTGGTAGAAAAACTTCACAATTGCTAGAAAAAGCGGAACTATTTTTCGCATACTTAAAAGTACTTTTTTCGTTCGACACTCCTCAGAGTATGCAAACGTCGGAAGATAACCAAAAACTGACTGAATAAATAGCCAGATGCGGATCGAAAACACTAGAGGGTGATAAGCAGAGCGCGTGATTGGCTGTAAATGGCCAATCAACGTCCACTTTACACTTTTCCGACTTTTGCCATCGTTTATCTCCCCGTCGCCTTCCCATCATAGTTAAATTGCTTGTGAAAAGTCAATGAATGATTTAACAAATAATCACGTGACCCACCTTCCATCGTCGTTATAGGGCGACGCGCGAATAGGAGGCAACGGACTCTGTCGTCTGATCTGTTTAGTTGAATTGTTGTCGTCATATGGTGACGGCGGAGGCTGGGAGCTTTCAATGCCTGCGGAGGAGAAGGAGGGACGTTAGCCATCTTGTGAAAGCAGCCAATTGTTAAATTAAAGTTATTCTTATTCTGTTCATTGCAGATCCAATCTGGACAATTCAATGGTCTATCCAATAGCAATGGATTATGGGTAGAGAGGTGAATAACAATGCAGTGCGGGTTTAGATGTCAATTGGAACAAACGTGAAAGGTATGTTGGTTTGTTTTGATACAATTCGCTCAGCAAATAAATGAAAACAGTGACTTGTAAGCAAACGCGAGATACAACTGCGATGCTGCAGCAATCCCGCGGGATCACCCGCGTTCCTGAAAACCCGCGTAATACGGCACATTTTCTCGCTGACATCGGTGCGCGCGGGTACTGTGCCTGGCTTTCACGTATTTCTGTTGCTGTGGTAGTCACGCGATAGTCGCTGGTCCACGGGAAGGACACGGAACAGTACCGCGAGAAACGCGGGACCACATGAAAAACGCGTTTTGCTAAAGAAGAAACCAACTGGATCAAGCCGCGCAAGAAGCAAACGATCACGCAAAAAACGCGCGAATTTTACACGAGGAACTTTACACGAGTATTTTTACCTGTTACTGTCGACTGATCGAATTTTGTCGAGGCCTGTTTTCCGATTTCACCTGACGGCCGTGTGACTGTTATATACGACAAGACGTTTGAGCGCAGCGGACCCGATGTCGTGTCTGTGTCGGATGGAAGTCGGGTGCTGAAAAATAGAATGAAGTTGAACAAAACCTAACTTTACTGCAAATAGGGTTAGGAAAAAAAATAAATTGAAGAAGTGTGGGGGCTGTGATAAGTTTTGAAACTGTGTGTGATGACAAAAATATCATGTCATGAGGTATCTTGAGGTTTCAAGACCTTTGAGAAAGTTAATCTTTAACAAGAAGAGCTAGAATAATCTCTCATTGCTGAGGTCATCAGTGTCAGGGGTAGCATTTATCTACTCCTTGCTCTGACTTTCGAAAAAAACCCCGCCTCTGGTTACACATACCTGACAAGGTTGTTAGCAAACATGCTTCTGTTTACATCCAGTTCCAAAATTTTGGGGATGTGGGCCATCGTTTTGGCCACAGGCAAAGGACCACTCAACGAGGATTGGACCTGAAAAGAAGTTAGTGACAATGCATGTAAACTTTCAAATGGCTGTCAAAACACTGGGCTAATTCCCAATCCCTTAATAATTATAATCTTAATATGTAGCAATACTTAGTATTTTAGTATTTAGTTCCATCTAGCATCCGAAGATGGTTTTAGGACACTGAGAAGCTTAAGCTTATTGAGCAGCGTCCTTGGTCCTTCCTCTCGATGTGACCACACCTCGTGGTTCCATATGCCTGGAATTACAGACAGCTGGCGACTCTCCTCACTTCGTGTGCAAGTTTGGTCATGCTAGGGGCTCGAGCCACGGACCCTTGGGTCTGTAGTCAGCGCCTCTAATAACTGAGCCATCCTCAGACACAGCACTCCACCCCTGTCACATTTTGCAAATTGTAGTACAAGCTCAAGTCGATTTTGAGGTAAACCGGGGGCTACGTACCTTCCAAACTGCATCTGTTCCAGAATTGCCACCTAACATCGATTTCACGTTCATTTGGAGCTCATCGGAATTCAGCCGGCGAAGACCCTGTATCGATGCTGTCTGCTCGAGAGCTTGCCTATGGGGACTTCCTCTTGCACTTGGAGATGGGGTTGAATGGGGGGCTAAGAACCCCGATGACTGCTCCCGTGTAAAGTCCTCCTTTGGGGATTTAGCTCTCCGACTGACAATATAACCGCTTCCAATTCTTCGCCTGTTAAAAATGATACTTTAATTCGATCGGGAGAAGTTAATGAAAATAGATTAGCTTCTTTTGCATGCCATTAAACCTTTAAACGATTATATGAATTGAACATTGGAAATGAATTCAAAAGGATTCTACCTAGATGGAATTGACATGATGGGCTTTATGAGAAATATCCCTGTTTCGTGCTCAATCATCTCCAATGTCTTCACCAGCAGTTTGGCGATTTCTTCTCTCTCGCCCGCCAATATCTCCATCCTCTCTTCCCATCGCATCGATCGCTTCTGCTGGAGATCTTCCATCCTGTCGAGAAGCTGGAACACTTGGTCGTCCAGTTTCCGTGATGCCCGAATTGCTTCTTCTGCAATGGGAAAATAGTTCAACGAGTTTATGATTCATGACACTGCATTTGGTTAAAACATGTCAAAGGTAAATGCGAACAGGGTGCTTGAAGAGGTCAAAACAAGGTCAAAAGTCAATACGAATAGGGTGCTTGAAGAGGTCAAAACAGGACAAAAGTCAATACGAATAGGGTGCTTGAAGAGGTCAAAACAGGACAAAAGTCAATACGAATAGGGTGCTTGAAGAGGTCAAAACAAGGTCAAAAGTCAATACGAATAGGGTGCTTGAAGAGGTCAAAACAGGACAAAAGTCAATACGAATAGGATGCTTGAAGAGGTCAAAACAGGTCAAAAGTCAATGCAAAGGGTGCTTGAAGAGGTCAAAACAGGACAAAAGTCAATACGAATAGGGTGCTTGAAGAGGTCAAAACAGGACAAAAGTCAATACGAATAGGGTGCTTGAAGAGGTCAAAACAGGAAAAAGTCAATACGAAAGGGTGCTTGAAGAGGTCAAACAGGTCAAAAGTCAATACGAATAGGGTGCTTGAAGAGGTCAAAACAGGACAAAAGTCAATACGAATAGGGTGCTTGAAGAGGTCAAAACAGGTCAAAAGTCAATGCAAAAAGGGTGCTTGAAGAGGTCAAAACAAGGTCAAAAGTCAATACGAATAGGGTGCTTGAAGAGGTCAAAACAGGTCAAAAGTCAATGCGAACATGGTGCTTGAAGAGGTCAAAACAAGGTCAAAAGTCAATACGAATAGGGTGCTTGAAGAGGTCAAAACAGGTCAAAGGTAAATGCGAACAGGGTGCTTGAAGAGGTCAAAACAAGGTCAAAAGTCAATACGAATAGGGTGCTTGAAGATATCAAAACAGGTCAAAAGTCAATACGAATAGGGTGCTTAAAGAGGTCAAAACAGGTCAAAAGTCAATGCGAACAGGGTGCTTGAAGAGGTCAAAACAGGTCAATGCGAACAGGGTGCTTGAAGAGGTCAAAACAGGTCAAAAGTCTGTATGGTGCCACTACCTCTGCTTCTTACGTGCCAATGCAAACAGGGACGTAAGAAGCATCTAAAAATGGGAGGGGGGGGCAAGATCAAAAAGGCCCACTGCCATGTTTGGACTTGGAAAGACAAGTTTTGTGGCTAACAGGGACACTGCTATATAGTCAGGTTGTATACTTTTGAATAGCCAAAAAGTAGAGGGATCATGCCCGATCCTTTGTCGCTGAATGCGAAATACATCTAAGAACATAAAATAATTAAGTGAAGAATGTACAGTGTGATCCAGAACCCAAGCAATATTTGTATCTTGATACTTCATGTAAAGACGGGCACGTACCAACTTTCTTCATTCTTGTATGGTGAAGATATTTCCGAGCTAATCTGGCCAATCGCTTCCCGGGAATGCTGACGTAAGTTTCCATCTTGCTGCACATTTCCTTGTATCCTTCATACGAGATGCGGCCATTTTGAAGGCCTCGTTTCAAAGCCTTAGCATTGTGCTCCATATCGAGGCGTGTAAACATGAAGTCTGGAGACTTTATCTAATAATAAATGGCGGTAAATAAGATGTGGCAGTGCGGAGGAAAGAGTTGAGGAGGAGCGTTGTCTTAAAGGAATGGAAGCCTAAGTGTTATGTTAGAAAATGAGAAATAAATTCTAGTTCTTTGTGAAGAACGAGTTATTCTAAAACAACAGGTCAGTTTATTAAGCCATGCAGTTCATTGGCACAAGAATCTATATTTGTGCAGCATACATAGCAGATATTAGAAACAACAATTACGGGGACTTTGGGGACACAGGACTCCCCCACCATTTCCAGTATTCAAAAAGAAGCGGCTCTACATAGTTCACAAAAGTTCTCATCTCCTTCCAATTTTAAAGATGCCTTCTCCATCCCTGTTAAAAATTACAGGGGTACACCAATTCTTCAAAAGGATGAAAAAATTCCCAGTTCTTTTCAACCAGCGTTCCACTGCACCTTTGGAGTGTGCTAGTGACATTCGAATTGAAAGAGCGGACTAAGGCTATGCCTACCTCTGCAGATTTCACTGTCAATGGATGGGTCACTTGGTAGCTTTGAAGCTTCTCCTCTAGCTCGTTGATAGCATCCTGCATCTCTTGCATTGTGAGTGCATTCTGGGATAGCTGTTGCTCATACGAGGCCGTGGTTACCTTCGCGTCACGGGTAACGCTTTCAAATTGCTGTCACAAAGATACAAAGAAAAATATCAGCACATTCTTAACACAGACCCACCAAGACATGGTCTATTAGTTTTGTATAAATATCGGGTGGGATTAGGTGAGGCATAAAATCAAATTGAAACAGTATGTGAAGCCCCCCTGATCCCAATACCAAACACTCAATTATGTGCAACAATTCCAATAGTCTTTGAGGTCAAAGGTTACATATGAGGTTAAAGGTGTGTATCGGTCAATAATGAGTAGAAATCAAAGGTCAATCAAACAAAATACCATGCTTCTACCTGAGGGGTACCTCTATGCTCAACAACCACATTGCTGTAGCTTTAGCTAAAATGCGTACCTAAACTAGATTATTTATGATTTTAAAGAACGAATTTCAACGTTGGTGCTCTGACCCACCTCCGTCAGTTCCTGGTGCTTGCTAATAAGTTCCTTGTAATCAGCGACAAGTCTTTTCCGTCCTTCCCTTTTGCTCATTGGTTTTGCTCTTATGGTGTTACTACTCTCTTCCGAGCTTAACTGATTAGAAAGTAAAGACGAATTAGAAGTACATCAGCTGCAACCAACTAAAAGAGCTTGAGAAAAAGACTTTGATTTTAATTATAAGCATATCATTTTAATTATGACTTGTCATCTGTCTGGACGGATTAATTTTGACATCTTACTATGACTAGACATGTTTAACAATATATTTCTGTTCCCAAGCTCTTTTAGTAACCTCTTACATGAAACTACATCAAATAAGCAAATAATGAGGTTAACCCAAAATTATTGAATATAATGAGCCTGTAAGACTAAACCTAGTGGAAAACAATTTGAGAGTGTATCAGGTTTTCAAAAAAAATAAAATAATCAATAAACAGTGTAATTTTCATAGTTGACAGTAAACAGTCTATTTTAAATAATCCAAAGTTGCTTTCTGCGGTATGAATTTCATTTGTACAAGCAGAAGGTCTTCCATTACAAAAAATTAAACTAGTCTCTAACTAACTGGATTCCTGAATTAACAAGAAGCATGCTGACATCTAATAGTTTAGCATGTTTTACCTTTGGTGACCTTTTGAACTGTTCTAGGTGTAGACATTTATTACATTCTTTCGTTTATATTTTCATCACAACTATACTTGAGATGACTTAAACTTGAGACTTAAAGATTTTCAATGGTTTAAACTTGATTTTTTCGTCCATCTTGGAATAAACAATAACAAAGCCAAACTTTGTACCAGTTTGAGACCTCTATTACTTGGGTAACACAAATCAAACACAAATGCCCAAACCTGAGTAATGGATTTTCTTGGTCCACTCGAGGCCTGAACAGTAATTTCACTGGAGTTGGGTATTTCATCTTGACCTTTTCCCTTTCCATTGAGGTCACGTTTGTTGTCTGACATTGATACCGAAGAATCTTGCAAATCAACAGCACCTACGATCATAATTATTAAATGATTAAAAACAACGCTAATATAAATGATAATTAAAAAACAGACAGAGGATTGTTGTCCATATGTGCCTGTGTTTGGTGTTGCTTGTTGCAGCAACACAAAAGAAAGATGTGGCTCTTGACCTTTGGCATGTTGGCCAACCCTGACCTACGATGTCAGTGAATTGACCAATCAGGCAATCAATCACTCAATCAAGCTATTAATCGGTCAATCAATGACCCAATCAAGCTATTAACCAATCAATCGCTCGATCACTCAGTCAATCAATCACTCAATCAATCTAATAACCGGTCAATCAATTCATTAATAAATCATTATATCAGTCAATCAATTAGCCAGTTCCGAAATAACTTAATCGGTTAATCAATGTCTTCTAACTGAAACCAAGGTAATTATCAAAGCAATCATAGCATGGTATCAATACTACATACTCTCTAGTTTGACAGCCGAATCTGCAGAAAGATCTCCATTTTGGCCTTGTCCGAGAGTGCTGTACAAAATGTCTTCAGAAGTGATAAGTCCTGGGATTATCTTTGACAGGCAGTCTATAATCTATAATTGAAAATCCAAGCTTTAATATGAAGACAGCGGAAGGTTTAGGACTTATACTGTCAAAACTACCATTTCCATAGGTCCCTAAGCAACAAAATAACACATGCTAAAGTAATAATTATTTTGATAAGTATTATCTAATTAGCTACTATCGTCAAATTTTATTATGAAGATCTTCGCGTCTTATTTTCACCCTTAACGTTTGATATTAGAGATATCTTAGCACTATCAACTGCATTACACATATTTATCTTATTTATCAACCTAAAACTTAAAAAAAAACAACTTATTACAAATACTGTGACATTTGTAGAGAGGAAAGACACAAGGTCACTGGGTTTCACTACAAATGCCACCTACAATATTCTACAAAATATCAACGGTAAATTAAGGTGGTTGCAGCTACAACTTTCAGAATTTTTTACAAAATTATCAAAAGAGTTAAAAGATTTCATCTCCAAACACCCCAATGGTAATAGAAAAAGACGAAAAAGGACAAAAAACAAGGTGTAATGCAGCCGATAGTGGTGAGTATCCATATATCACATACAATTACACACATCATTAATGTAAAAATATTTAGCTAATATCGTTTGGTTTTATGACGAAGATCTTTGCATGCAACACCGTTCCTAGACATTGAATACTTCGGCATAATCATCAATTTATGTGACGCATATTTAGCATAATTACCTCAGTGGTACTGCTCCTAATTTCTGATACCTTCTCCAATATTGACAGGCTGTTAGACTGAAAAATATTTCGTGTAAGCAACATTTGGTACTACACAGTGTGCAAATACATCCAAATCCATCATATAAAGACAGACTAAATATCGAGCAAAATTTTAGAAAGGATTAATTACATAGAAAAATACCTTAATATCATGATAGATTGTCATTAGGAAAACCTAATCTGTACTAATAGATACATGTGACATTTACCTCGTCTATTGGCACAACCTCGCATTCACTCAGCTGCGTAGCCTCATCCTCAAGGTCCTCCTTATTGAGTATCTCGACTATCCTGTCTTTGAACGAAAGAAGCCTTTGGTAGTTGACTGATATCTCCCTCGCCACAGGGTGTCTGCTGAGAGCCGAGTTCACCAGCCTCGTTCGCGCTCTAGCGCTCATTATGCGCTCTGGGAGTTCATGGGTCAAAGTACCAGGAGGCACTTCACCTTCGCCCGCGTGAATGACCTGTGAAGAGAATCGAATGTTCACCTTTGACCTACTCTCAATGGCATTTGCAGCATTCCCCATTTAACTTTACCATTGACGTTGGATTCTGGTATTGACGTTACTGCACATCCTTCATTTTTCGTAGGATTGGCTTTGGGTGCATATGATTGCAAGTAAACCAAACTCTTGACCCTTGACCTTTAAACCTTAACCTTTAAAATGTGAACAAGTGTTTTGCGGTACAAACCTTCACAATAACAAGAAAAAGCGGAACCAGTCTTTGCATACTAAAAGTACTTTTATATACGACAATCCTCAGAGTGTGCAAATGTTGGGAAATAAAACAAAAGCTGACACAAAACATAAAACATAGCAAATTGCTTGGGAAAAGGCGCCGTAAATGAGTTCCTGGGCACAATCTCTTTTTAGTCAATTACACAAAGTATGTAGTCAGCGGTTGCTTTAAATCTTTGAGAGACATTTCTGAATGACATTATAGCAGATCACGAGAATGCAGGCTCTATTTCTTGGAATCATTTACAAGGTAAAACGTCTCCCCTGCTCTCTGGTTTAAAGGCATCTCTTACCTCAGTTGTGAAATCGTCCGATTGAATAATAGTTGGGACAGTCAAGGGCCGGTTTGTCACTTGAGTGGCTACTTGGTCCTCACTGTCGCTCGCTTTGTCATCAAGCTCAGTCCCCACCCCTATTTCCTGGAAAATAAACGGGAAGAACAGTACAAATACCATGCTGCTCCGTAAAAGCAAGGTGTAGTGCTCCATTGCAATAAACACAGAGTGTAAGCAGGGCCACATTTATGACTTTGGGCCTAAATTTGATTATGCTTTCTAAAATGTACCAAAGAATTT
The DNA here is from genome assembly GCA_003864495.1 of Nemopilema nomurai. Classification (NCBI taxonomy): domain Eukaryota; kingdom Metazoa; phylum Cnidaria; class Scyphozoa; order Rhizostomeae; family Rhizostomatidae; genus Nemopilema; species Nemopilema nomurai. Next base: position 2,093,135 of record ML133389.1, read on the forward strand.
AGTGCCATGTCATTAACATCACTTTATGTAAATTCTCAAATTTTTACACGGGCTCCCCTGAAGTTAAAAATCAAAGGAGGCCCCCGGGTCCAGTAGGCCCATGGGTAAATGCATTATTCAGTGATGGCTCAAAATTTTTGGAATCTAAGAAACAGCTAAGTGAGAAATTGGACACCCAATTTGATGTCATGACATCAGATTTTAAAGGTCTTCTCTCTAAGAGGCACTTTTTTTAAAATGACCCATGTGTGAAAGAAAGTGCAAAAATACTGCCTTGGGAACAAAAATAGTGCCACAAATTGCTATGGTACCACCGTAGGTATCTTTCCGAATTGGTGCTTCTCAGAATAATGGATTGTTCCCAGAAATACATTGCACTTGACGATAATACAAATAAGAGTAGTCAATGGATTTTACGTGTAGAGAAGGTGCTTTCTCCATGGGGCTGTTTATTCTGATCTGCAGCTCAACTAGGGCTTGGGTTTTTCGCTCGATTTCCTCTCTCTGCGAAAAATCAGTGAAAAAGTTGATTGATTAAGCTGTGATGCAAGTTGCATACCGTACATCGTTCAACTCAAAAAGTAGATTAAGTCTTATCTAATCAAGATAGATTAACAAAAATGATTACTATCTGGTACAAATTATTATTTACCTTAATCATGCAGGTATGACAGAAACTTTAGATAGCCAAACTAGAAGCAAACTTGACAAGATGACGAACGAACATTGTCAAACTACTGGGTCTATCATCAAATGATAATGTCAAACCATCAAATGACAATGTCAAACCATCAATTGACAATGTCAAACTGTCAAATGACAATGTCAAACCATCAAATCAAAACAGTACGGACAAATGTTGTAAAATTGATATATAGCCATCGTGCTTACCAGTTCATCTTTTTCCACCATAATTTCTTCCTGAAATAAGAAAGAAAACATTTTAAAAATGTTTCACGATTCAAATTGAACAATTCTGGTTCTTTAAGCTGACCACCATGGTGCTTCAAACATTCGGTTGGTAAACACTTACTAAGTGTAATAGCTCATTAAACATAGATATAGTTGAAAAAATCTTATTTTTAAGTGAATTTCATGGAGATTCTCTAGACCCATAAGATAATATAACATTAAAAGCAGGATAAATTGAAAGAAATTTTATTACCAACTGCAGCATTGCTAGTTCAGCCTAAAAGAAAAGAATTAAAGTATTATAAAAACATGTCGGAAAATTATTGATGTTTGCTAAAAACTGTAAAACTGATTTGATAAGATGTTGTCGTATTTGGTAGTATCAATGACGTAGTTAGTAGCATTGTTTATTCAAAAGAGTTACTCATTCAAAAGAGAACTAATGGATTGAGATTTAGTATTTTGAATTTAAGCATTCAAAAGATTACCTCATTTTCTGCTTCTTCCTTCAATGCCTTTCCAGTTTCGAGCTGTCTAACTAGCTCCTCTCGTTCCTAAGGTTTGACATCAATTATCATAATACTGAATAATTACGAATTCTTTACCATAATACTGAATAATTACGACTTCTTTATCATAATACTGAATAATTACGACTTCTTTATCATAATACTGAATAATTACGAATTCTTTATCATAATACTGAATAATTACGAATTCTTTATCATAATACTGAATAATTACGAATTCTTTACCATAATACTGAATAATTACGAATTCTTTATCATAATACTGAATAATTACGAATTCTTTATCATAATACTGAATAATTACGAATTCTTTATCATAATACTGAATAATTACGAATTCTTTACCATAATACTGAATAATTACGAATTCTTTACCATAATACTGAATGATTACGACTTCTTTATCATAATACTGAATAATTACGACTTTGTCAACATGATCAAGGAAGGCTCGAGAAATAATTTTTCATTACTGAATAGCTTCCATACTGTTAAATTGTGATAACTAAATTCCTGGTTCAGACACTGAACCGACATTCTGCTTGAAGTCAAGGGCCAAATAGAAGGTCAGCGTTGTAATGTAATAGTTTCGATTCCTAATCTAGCCTAGTGTGGGAGATCAATACTATAATTTCTACATAGAATAATTCCTATTTCTAGTGATAATACGAGCATAATAAGAGTTAATCACGTGTTTACGATCATTCAAAATACTGTTATTTTTAAAACAAATGAGTGGGAAATAGATACCGTGCTCCAGTTGTTTCTGAGATCCATCATGCCTTTCAAAGCCTGTACTTTGTTATTGTACTGCAAAAGCGATAATAAAACAGTGTTACACCAGCCATCTTTTTGCAATGCCCATCTACAGTCATATTGTTGGCAAAGGCCTTAAAGCCTCTTAGAATCCAGAAACATCGAACAAACGTGTTTCGATAGAGAGAGAGTATAAGGCAGGCGTGCAAGGGTGCTGCAAGCTTTGCCAAAGTCTTCGCATGAACTGTAGTATGGTAATAAGGCAATATAGACAGAAGTCCAAGTATTCTTCGTCCGACAAATTTGTGACCTTCAAGATGGGAAAATAAACAAAAGCTTTTGGGATGTCACATCTACATTTACACGGGAAGGGTATAACCACCAAAAATCAACTCTGAGGACACCTACGTCAGATTATAATTCGTTAATGAAAAACAACACATTGAAGAGTTACTAATGCTTCATAAGTTCAAAGGTCAAAGGCCATGATATTCACCTTTTGTCTGAGTTCAGTCAGTTCATTGAGCATCTCTTCTTCCTTCTGTTTCGTCTGTTTAAGAAATTTTGCAAACATACAATTATCGTGTATCTCCGGTTACTTTGTCAAAACGAGAATCGCCTGATTAGTGAATATTTCTAAACAGGCTTTAAGCAATACGAATGGCGATCCGTCTCTATTGAGCGCTATTTGACGGAAAAACCATAACACGGACTTTATACATAATTATCATTATGCACGGACTCTGGAGAATGTAGATTCATTTTTTTTACAAAGCTGCGGCTGTAAGTCCATTTAAGGCTCAGTCGCGTACTCCTCAACCAAAAGGAAACCATTTAGACCATTTCGTCATTTCGGGTGCTCTTAGATGTTTTAGGCTGGTTTCAAACGGTTTCAGATGTTTCGAGATGGTTTCAGATGGCTTCAAGGAACTTTAAGGCGGCTTCGTGCAAGCCTAGATAGCTTTCAAAATTTGTCGTGGTTCGATTTTTACCAATTTGATTCATTAAGACAAATTTGAAATAAATCACTCTTCCTTTGCAGTCCGCAAAATCTATTTCATCTCAATATAAAAACGATTATAAAGATTAAGTTTGCTTACAATCTTTCTGTAATGAGCAAATCTGGCTGGTATTTCTTGGATAGGAAACTCATCCTAGAATGAAGAGTATGTTTTCAATCAAAAATTGAACACAAGGCAATACATCTTAAAAGAAGTTGTAAAAGAGGTTTAAACATCAGGAGAAAACTGGTCTTACTCTACTACTATACTTCTTCTGGCTAACTCTGATTTTCAAGAGTGGAAGACAAAAGGTTCTAGAGTGCTGTTAAAATTCTTGCTAAAAATCAGCAAAGAATATTCCCCATGCTCATTTCTGCATCATCAGAGAAAGATAGATAAGGCAGAGAAAGATTCTTGCATCATTTAATTCACGGCCTAGATATCATATTGATAGTTGGCAATATTGATAAAATATTGGGAAACACCTCTTATTATTACCGATCTATTCCCGTTAGGTACACGAAGACATCTAAACATGATTATGGCGTTTCTAATTCAATATGATGTAATTCTTCTAATTTAATATCTCCGTGCAATAAAATTCTCACCCAGTTTGCGTTTTCGTCAACTGACTCAAGATCCTTGATCGCGTCTTCAGGAATCAAGCTCAAAGAGATCCTGCGCACTGCATTCTCGAGTTCAGAATCGATATCCTTTTTCTCCGGGACTACAACCTCGGTTTGGATTGCTTCATCGATCATTTCGACCATGCCAGCATTAGCCTCTTCTTGAGTTGTTTGCAGTGGTTTCGAGGATTTCCGTGATAGGTTGCTTTTCGATTGCACTAGTTTGCTGGTACGGCGTCTGCCACGTGATCCGAACGATTTTTCAGGACTTGATGGTAGGCCTTGGGAAGAAACGGTTTACAAATGTGTTGTAAAAGATTGTTGGGGACACGAGGTAAGGTACGTTCGAAAGGTGTAGTTAGCCCCCCGTGAAAGGAATGTGTGTGCATGCGTTCTTTGAATACTACTGTAGACGGGCACGGGGGAGAAGTTTGAACAAATAACAACGACGATCCAACTGCTGAAGTTATTGTTCTAGCATGTTCAATGCGCATGCGTATCTACTCCTCGTAGCTGATTGGTGTGTACAGACCACTTACGCTCTTGTTCTAAACAATCTAGAGCCGCCCACGATCTGGTCTCCGCAGCAAGGGACAACATGAAAACATCCATTTACTACCTCGCAAATGCGATGAATTAGAAAAAGGTAGCACTTCTAAAATTTCCAAAGGTAGGGGGGCGAAACCATAATTGACAAACAAACAAACATCATCAATTACCTGGTGTACCGCTCACGGATGAGTCGGTAAAGGAGACGCTGCGGTTTTCAATATCACCCTGTTTCATGGCAGGAGTAGCAGGGGTCGCCGCTGCTGGAGTTCCTGGAAGTTTGGCAGTTGGAGTCATCGAGTAACCCGGAAATGGAACTGTTTCCGTGTTTGATCGATCAAGTTGATTTGAATCGGACTTGGACTTTAGAGAAGTGACTGAGCCGTCTGTTTGCAACGCCTTTTTGGGAGTTGAAGGTAGAGAATCTGTACCAAGGGTCTGGCTCTATAAGTGCAATCAGTTGTGTCATTACAGGTGCAAACTTCAAGGAATCGAAATCATTGGCATTGAGATATTGCTCTTGATCTAAAATCACTTGGCTACTATCAATCATTATTCGTGATTAAGTCGTAACCCATGACCCATGCAGTTCTAGTCCATGACCTTTGGTGACCCTTCTACAAATTTCATCTTACGGCCATCCCATCCACTAGTCCGAAGGTGCCAATTAACAGCTCCAGCAGAACAGGTGGTCTTCTAATAACTAGTTTCTATTTTAACACAATATTATCAGTGTGAACTTTGACCTTTAACTTTTGACCTTTGACATGTTTGCTTGACATCTGAATATCCATTATGCAACTTATGATAATTGATTTAATAGAACTTATAAAATTCTGACGCACCTTCTTAGCAGCAGTTGTGAGTCTCAATGCCTTGGCTGAAGATTTCCAAGACAGCTTCGAGGCCGATCGACTCTTTTCCGTGTCTTCATTGAAAAAGGAGGTCGTGAACCTTTGGAGCTCAGCACGCTCCTTCTCAGCGTCATCTCTTTGCTTTTCGACCTACGATATAGGCAATTAGGCATAAACAACATGAAATAATGTCGCAAAACAGCACGGAGACCCAAATCCTTGAGTACCAGCAGATAGGTCCAACATACAGGGGAACCGACACGAACTGACACTACTCATAAAAGGGAATTCGGAACCCTATATATGCAGGAAGCACGATGGCTTCTAACGAACAGAGAGGCTAAAATGGTACAAAATAAATTTTCACTTTATCTTTACTGGGTGTAACAATAATGCTGGGAGTAGAGCACATGAGATAGAGTTAAAGGATGCCTTAATAGTTAATTAAGTTGTTAGTTTCATTGCGGAAACTTGTCTTCATTTTTAACTTGCGTCGTAACGATTGCTATGTGCGTATTGCCATGATGGATGTTATCTATACAAGGGCGTGATCAATTTCATACATACAAGGACAAGCCTTTCTTTGAGTGTGAATATTTCCTCCTCATATTTTGATTTCATATCGCTGGTCTCGTTTTGGTAGTTGGTCCTCAAGTCTTTCAACTCCTGGTCATGCTGGATTTCCATGGCTGAAGCGAGACATAAATCAGGATGTTATTAGCATGGATAAGACCGTAATAGAAAATATACCAATATAATATAATATATCAAAATATGATATAATATATTATAACATAAAATAATATGATATAATACAATATATCATAATATAGTTCAATAAAATAAAATATAAAGAAATTTGATATAATAAAACATAGTATAAAATAAAATAATGTAATATGATATAATGTATTATGAAATAACATAACACAATATGACATGATGTATTATATTGAATAATATTATACTGCGTAATGTAATATAATTCAATAAAATATAATGTAACATAATATAGTATTATCCAAGCTAGAAACTTTTGCTCTACTGTGTAAAACCCTGAGAAATATCATAGAAAGGCGGGGTCAAAAGGTGCTGATTTAGAGCAATATTAGGATAATGTCAAAACTGTTTGTTGATTCTGTTTAACGAGAGTTTTCTCAAGATGTTTACCAAGCAGATTTTCCCACAACCTAAATTAATTGTACATTTAACCATGCGGATAAGCGCATTTCCAAATGAACACAAGCACACCTGTGTTTATACAACGTGGCTATCTTACAAAGTAATCAACAACACTTAGTACACTTAAAATATGCATGCCCATTTCGCATCAGACGGATGACATTTCTCGCGATAAAGTCTTGATGAGTCGCACACCCAAAATATCAAGCCGTGTTTTGTCTTTGGGCCTTAAAGTTATAGCTTTTTGATTATCCTCAACAAAGGGAAAGATTCGTCAGGAATCTTGATTTGACATCTGCTTTTGACGTCTCGGGTAAGAAACGCCGAGAAAACACCATTTTAAACCAGGAAATTACTTAGAAACTTGAAAGGGTCACCTGTAAAATGATGGTAATAAAAATTTAGAGGGTCAATGATGGTACATAAGGCTCTGAAAGGGAGTTCTCTAATACCGTTATTCACAATTGCTAGAAAAAGCGGAACTATTTTTCGCATACTTAAAAGTACTTTTTTCGTCCGACACTCCTCAGAGTATGCAAACGTCGGAAGATAACCAAAAACTGACCGAATAAATAGCCAGATGCGGATCGAAAACACTAGAGGGTGATAAGCAGAGCGCGTGATTGGTTATAATTGACCAATCTGCGTTACTTAACACCTCACTTTAGAAGAGCCCAAGGGAAAAGACGAACTCTTTCTGTCTACAAAGAATGGGATTTTCCATTGAAATATAGACAGACTCCAATACCGTTATTCAAAATCAACATAAAAATAAGAAACAAACTCAAGAAAGACAAAAGGTAGGAAATAATCATACGTGGAATGAGTAAGAAAGAAATGAAAAAGAAGGGAAGAAATGATGGTAGTTATCTTCGCAAATGGTAAAATTCTTTTATTTTTACATTGGCCAGGAAATCACTCCGAAGTTAATATCACAATTTAAACATGGAAAGGAAGTATGATGGTTTTGCTAGTACAGATAAAATAAATGCGAGAAAAGGTTTAAAGTAGATAATCAAGTGTATTTATGAGAAAATAGCATCTGTGAAATGAGAAGCAGGCGCCACGTGTCAAAGAAAGTGGATATAAGTGCATGGCATAACGTATCCTTAAAAGGGTAAAAATGCTTTGGCAATGATGTCGCTTTCACAGTGTAAACTTCGACGTTAATAGAGTGTCAACAATACGGCAAGAAGGCTACGGAGGAGCAAGTAAACTGCGTAGTGGCAAGACTACTACGAAGGAGCAAGTACACTACGTGGTGGCAAGACTGCTACGAAGGAGCAAGTATACAACGTAGTGACAAGAATACTACGAAGGAGCAAGTACACCACGTAGTGACAAGACTTCTACGAAGGAGCAAGTACACTACGTAGTGGCAAGACTGCTACGAAGGAGCAAGTACACTGCGTAGTGGCAAGACTACTACGAAGGAGCAAGTACACTACGTGGTGGCAAGACTGCTACGAAGGAGCAAGTATACAACGTAGTGACAAGAATACTACGAAGGAGCAAGTACACTACGTAGTGGCAAGACTTCTACGAAGGAGCAAGTACACTGCGTAGTGGCGAGACTGCTACGAAGGAGCAAGTACACTACGTAGTGGCGAGACTACTACGAAGGAGCAAGTACACTACGTAGTGGCAAGACTACTACGAAGGAGCAAGTACACTGCGTAGTGGCAAGACTGCTACGAAGGAGCAAGTACACTACGTAGTGGCGAGACTACTACGAAGGAGCAAGTACACTACGTAGTGGCAAGACTACTACGAAGGAGCAAGTACACAACGTAGTGACAAGTACACTACGAAGGAGCAAAAGCTACCAGCATCGTTATGAGTATTATGAGCGCGATATATATACAGGTCAAGCTCAGATCACAAAAGACAGCACCAATTTATTCATTCTTAATTCTACTTGCCTCATTAATTTTTAACTCAGCAAAATGGTGTTGCATAGGGATTGCATAAAATAATAAACATCTCTGATAAACAATTTGACTTCTTAACATTTAAAATTCTTAACACTTAATTTAACGTTTAAATATTAATTGGCTTCTTTGCAGATAAGTAGAGAACGTTTTTTATGCATTCAAAACAATTTAAAGAACCAAAAACTTGACATCTTCAATCAACTATAAATTATCTCAGATAAAAGATTAAATCACGCCCTTCTCCTAGACTATTTAGCAAGTCCATAAAGACCAAAGATCTAAAAGGTCGTTTCAACTGTATATAAATTCTTGTCAGCAAAGAAAAAAATACTTTAAAGACAATGAAGCCATTACACAGATGGTGAGAAAATCAAGAAACCTCTCTACAGTCATTAAGACTGCTTTCCCTTTTTTGCTAACTGTCGTTATATTGATACTTACAATGATCAATGCTGATACTTGTTAAACAACTAGCAAATGTATTGTTATTAAAGGGAATTGAAGCATGTGTAAATGGCTCGGAGCCAGCAAGCTCGAACTGTCAATCAAACATCAACCAATCACAAGTATCTATGTACCATCTCACGTGCTCACTTCCACTGTCGATTGCACGCGATATGCCTTTGAATCTACTTCACGTGCACAGTTACAATGTGACTACACTGCGCAGGCTCTGTACTGTCTATTTTTAGAAAGTGCTTGATCTATGCTTCTATTACCTTTAAGTACCCCTTTTTACCGCATTGCCACTTGAATGCTACCAAACTTATCATTTTTCTTCATTTAAAAAACCGAGGAAAGTTTCTATTAGCCATGATTTCTATTTCGTGTCTCCTATAAAGTAATCGGCGACATTTTGGTGACAGATGGCTGATTTTCTTATCTAGCGTGAAATTGGGAGTGGCAGCTTCGAATCGTTCCGTTCCACCAACCAAACGCGTATATGGTTCTGCCTTAATGGCATCAAACTCTTTTAGACTAATGGTAAAAAGCAATGTTTCAATGCCAAGACATAAAAGTTGCCAGAAGATTTCATTAAGCGTAAATAGCGCTTCACGACCGTCCGATATAAGATAGTACCACAAAAATGCAGAGCTGTATCTTAACAGTACCGAACACTTTATGACAAATGGTAAACACTCATAGGCCAAATGCTGAGAATTTAATGGTAACAAAGATTCATTTGATTTTCTTTATTACAGGGATTTATTCATGTACATTTATTGCACAGAAGGAACTAGCGGTCATTTTGATTTTAATCAAATTTATTTTCCTTGAAAGCTCCTAGCTAAATTACTTGCAGGTGAATCTTTGCGTCTTTGTTACAAATTAATATAATATTCTTCCAACCTGTTTGCTAAGATCTTATTGCGATTTCCGAAAACTGTTTGATCTTCCTGTTTGATCTTATTGATCATGCTCCTGACACGAAACTTAAAATACGCTTTTTTGTGTCTAAATTTGAGCGCTGTATAACTGCAAAGGAAAGAAACGGAAACTGTATTTGCTGAAGATAAGAATTTGCAAGCGAAGCCTCCGCCAGCGTAAACAGAAGAGTTGGAAGTCAGAAGCAAATGTGAACTCTACAGAGGGCAATGGGGTAAAGTTTAACAGGGTATGAAAAGGGAACAAGTGCACTTTTCAACTTCTTTTCGAGCATCCCTTCCTTAGATTATCCTTAAGTGGCTTTCCCCGTTACACCTTAACCTACCACTCCCCAAAATTAAACCTTTACCTGCCCCTGGTATGAACTATGGAGCCACGTTCATGCAGCCCCTGCCACATTCCCCCCGTTTTGCTAATTGCAAGGCGCAGAAACATTGTTGATGTTTGACACATCTGCGCTTGTCAATCAAAGTACGATAACGAAAAAACACGTGACAACCGAAGGGTATAAGAGTTGATGCAAGGCAGATGCAAAACAGATGCGAGATTTTGAGAGTCAGTTCCTAAAGGTTCTCGCTGTCTTGAGTAACATATTGGAAAGCTTGGAGATGGGTTACTGGTCCATGAAATGAGTGATGTTTCTTAAAGACGTACGTTAGATGTGTGGCTGGGATGAAACGAAGACAACTTGCATAACAACACTCAAAGAAGGATACCCGCGCACTTGTTTGCTTACTTGGATGTACGATTAATGCAAGTGGAAAAACATTACTGCGATAGGTTCCTTGAAGGAGAACTCAGCTTGAAACAACATTTATCACTCATGTTTCACTGGAGTCGAAGAAAGTGCAAATAGCATATATAATGCATTGATGCAATTTGAGTTCGTGCATTCTCTAGTGTAATAGCTTCGAATTTGTTCAAATGAGTTTTTGGAATTATTCAAAACGCGGATAACGTCCATGAAATATAATTGGAGCACGTCTTTTGTTAAACGAACAGGTATTTCACTTCTGTGGGATCTTATTTTCCATGTGTTGACAAAATTATGGCGGATTTTGTATAAATAATACAACTGCATCATTCGACACTGGTTGCAGGCAAGGAACTTCGCATCATGGAAATTTCGTGCGAATATTACGAAGATATTCTAAACAGCAACACAACAAGGAGAATAAATTGGAAGATTTGCTCCGTTATGAATCTTTTACTGGCATTTCCAACAGTTGTTATTAACATCTCTTTGATAATTGCTATTCTGACCACCACGTTCAGGACCAATCCATGCCAAAAGTTGTTGCTTAACCTAGCGATCATCGATGTTGTAACCGGTGTCTTGGTGATGCCCGGGTTTTATTTGATTTTTGGCGACATACCGGGTTCGGGTGCTTTCTGTGCAATTGCGGATTCTACATTTTCACTGGCATTTTTGCTTGGATCGACATCTTTTCTGACAATTATAACAATATCTCTGGAACGCTTCACGAAGGTCCGATATCCATACACATATCACCAGAAATTCAGTTTGATGAAAACTCGGGTTCTTATTTTCAACACCTGGTTTCTTCCGACAGTTGCGCTGGCTATATACCAACTGACCCGGAATAAAACATTTATGTACACTGCTATGCTCTCGCCAATAGCGATCGGGGCGGTAATTGTGTTGTATAGTTACGGATCCATCCTTATGATCGCATGGACGACGCGGCGTCAAATAAACGCCGAGGCGGCGAGATACGGGAATAAGGGCCTAAGCCAAGGCGATAGAAAACTTGCTTTAATTGGAGGCTTGATTGTCGTTTCGATGTTTCTCTGTTACTTGCCAACATTAACTCGGGCCTTGGGTAGACTTTGTAATATCAAGAGCTTGGTTTTAGATGACATTCTTGGCTGGAAGTGGACATTTCTAGTTGGTAACTCACTCTTGAACCCATTGATATCTTGTGTTTTCAACCCGACTTACAAGAAGCGAATTGCAAAGATTTGGACTTGCAAGAAGTGTCATGGCGACGACTTTGTCAGTAATAGAACAACGACGAGATAGCACCAACCTCAAAATAGTTCTCGAGCTCAAGTTGGGTCTTTGTGAGGGGCCCTGACTTTGCGATTACATGAGAAGTTTTCAGCCCTCCTTGAGCTAGGCGGGCTGGATTTTTCAGCCCGGGTGAACGGGCTGAGTTTTCTTATATAATCGCAAATTTTCCAGCCCGGGCTGAGAATTTAGTTTCCGCAAGAGCATTCTGAGTACAGTTCACGCCAAAACACTTAAAAGAAGCTTGTCAAAGATGGCGGAAGCAATTGAAAGCAGCAAAGAACGCTTCCAATGGAAAACTGCAAATCTTATTCAATGTTTAGCAACATACAAGAGCCAATTGGAATTTAATAACAGTGACTTTAACGCAGACAAGGTAAAGCAATACCTTGTAGAGCTAATAAAGCGCCGAATTGGAGAACATAGAAGGACAACATCTTCCGCGCCTTTTTTGCGGGCTGAACACTTTTATATAATTGGCCCCTGAATCGACTGAAAAACATCTGAAGAAAATGAATGCAGAAAGTGGTCTAATTCGAAAATGGAACCATATGTTCGAAGTTTCACGTGTGCACTAAAAGTTGATTGGTTGGACAACAGATTGTGAACTAATTTGACACGTGATGACGACGCTTTTGTGCAGATGCCCTGAAAACTTATCACATGATTGATTTTTTTTGAGTTGAAACATATATCTACTTTTAAACAGAGACCAGGTATTATTGGCCAAACACAAATAGTATTCGGGAACAGTCAATCGAACAGCAACAATTGGCTACCCGCAAATAATGACAATAGGCCAACCTTCAAAGCACAATTTTTGCGACCAATCTAAGGTTAAAATACTACTGAAATGGAGTTCGAAGGAGTGGAAGCTCTTGGAAGTTCTTTATGAAAATTCAAAGGAGTTCAATGTTCCTCTTTGAAGAGAAACTTAAGATTTTGAGATGACAAGCAACTGAGAATAGCGAAGAGGTTATAGAAGATAGAAGAAATGGAAAGTTTTAAAGACAGCGGAAAGTCATGGAAGAGGGCGTTAACTAAAAGTTTTATGTCTATTGGGAGCTTATTATCACAGTAAAACTACCTTTTCGGATCTCAGCAACTTTCTTCTGTTGCTCCTTAACTCTTTCCTCCAAATCAGACTGCATCCTCTAAAAACAAGAAGTTATTTTGATAAACAATGATCCCGATAAGAGAGATTTCCCTTAAAACCTGGCCAAGGCTGGGAAAAACTTCCGTTCAATTAAAAAAATGAATAACATCTTTTACAGACGTTCTTATATCGACCTCAAATTCGACCACGATTTCTTGTACGTGTTTTCCAGCAGAAATCCCCGATTGGCTAGAATACGCGTATCAATTAATAATTTACCCATCCACCTGAAGAAAATTAATTAAATGTCAAAAAGCAAATAAATCGAGCATTTTCACGGCATTTCATTTTGAGTCGGCTTAAACTATACTTACTAAGATTAAACAAATGTCAGTAGAATTAATTTTCGGAAGTGTACTCGAAAGTTCCTAATTGAAAGGGGGAGAAGTTTGGCATTTTCATAAAAGCTTTCAATGGAGGGTCATAACAGATCGAAATGCCTAGATGTTCCGAAATTCGTAACTAAAAATGGGGGATGACTTTTTACATGGAATACATAATAAGGGGGTGTTAATAAATGGAAATTGTTATGCAAAATTTCTGAAAAATTGAGTTTCATGCGTTGCATGCGTAGATGTTGCATGCGCTAAATAACGTTGGTTGATGAGAAGGATGTTAGAAATACCTGTTGCTTTTCGCGAGACTCCTTCTGCTTGTTCGATACATGTTCGTGTTTGTCCTCTGCGTGGGCAAGAAGTAACTTCAGTTTGTCCATTTCCTAAGAAACAGGATGGAGAAGTGTTCACTAAAAAACGAGAGCAGCTTTAAGGGACAGTTAAAATTTGGCCAAGAAGTCATAGAAAGTGTTAAGGTATTGCCGTTGTATGCACAAGAAGCTTTAAAAGGTTTACGGGTCATTCCATATCAAATCCGGCAGAACCTGAGAAAATTGTAGCCCTGATGTCACAGATTTTGCCACTTTTTCACCCATCCCTTGAGTTAGGCTAACTTTGGAAACCCAAAATTTTATCAAATTATCTCAAATCGTTTCTGAGTTTCCAAAGTTTCTCTATTTTGTTCAGATATTCGAAAAAATGGACGTGGCACTTAATCATGGTAATTTGGATTAAATACTATATTTTAGACCACAAAATTTGACAAATCAAAAGTTACATAAATTTTAAGGTTGTTTAGTCCCAGAACTGAAATCAACTCATATCGATAGGATGGTTATAGAACTTTTGAGTGAGATATCACTCAAACTTGGAAGGACTTGGCCACATCCTAAATTTGGCGACCAAGAACATAAAACCTCTAGAGCAGCGAGCAGGTATTGTTAATGCAAAACTCTATATCTCATATGGGGTTTTAAATTGCAAATTTGAAATCAACACGAGTAAAGTAGCTATAATGCATTATTATACTGTTTTAGTAGATAAAACATGGAAGATTATAGTATTTAATCCAAATGACCATGATTAAGTGCCACGTCCAATTTTCGAATATTTGAGCAAAATAGAGAAACTTTGGAAACGTATAACTCAGAAACGATTTGAGATAATTTGGTAAAATTTTGGGAATTTTCATAGTTAACCAAACTATAAGGATAGGACTGAAGGAGCTGGATTAATATACTCATATCAATAACATACAACAACAACAACATACTTGGCGAGTCTTGAGAATGGTGGCATTTTTCTGTTCTGCATCAGCCCTCAGTTCGTCGAGTTCTTGGGCTTTTCTCTACAAATAATTCCATGCAATTACAACACAACTAGACAGGGGTGCTTGAATCAGGGGGCAGCGGGGGCAACCCCCCTCTGTGCTTCCCCAGGTCTTAAACACACGCATAAATCCCCGCACCTTTAGATCGTCTAGAGTTGATGAAAGCCCGAAAGAAACCTTTCTAGTGGTTAGGGATTGCACTGCAGTTGTCTAAAGAAAACAAAATTGATCATTTCGATTGTTTTGTGAATTCAACTACCACCTGAAGGTTCCTCCCATTCCAATGAGTACTTTCTCGCGATATAAACTCTGGGTTTTTTTGTTGATTAAGTTGGCTTGGGGCATGAGAGACGAAGCAACAGAAACAGAGAGAGTTCGCTTTTCACTTGAGCTCTGCTAAAGTAAGGTATGTCCGAACGCTGATTGGTCGTTAGGCTCTTCTCAGACTTTCAGGTGATTTTCAACCTCTAATTTAATCTGCCCCCCCCCCTTTGCTGAATAAAGTACGCGCAACTCTTAAAAGCATTTGACTTTTTCGCGACTCATGGATAGCTCTGGAAAGAATTTGAAATCGAGACTTTTTTCAAAAAAGAGGCTAGCTAAAATTGATTAAGATCACACACCTTTCCCATTTCAACGTGGCCCTTTAACCTGAAATAATCAAAGTTTTGAAAAATTTAAATAATAGATTTTTGAAACTAATAATAACAACTAAGCAATGGACCAACTATTACATAAAAAATACCATTATTTTGTAAAAACACACAAATAAATTAAGTTTTACGATTGTGAAATCAGCTTTGACGTGGTCTCATTTCGATTGCGGAGTTGCACTAAGAAATAGTATTGTGAACGCAGTATTATTTCTGCTGCGTAGACTTTGAATAACCCTGCGCTACCCATGGTTCATTGCGGTTGATTAGTATCCCATAATACAGTTTCTGTGGTTTTGAAACTGAAACAATGGGATTTAGAAGCATGGCTTAGGCCTAAGCAAAGAGCATGAATAGACTAATGAATGAATAAAGTATTTACTGCCAATATGGTCACGACAAAATCATTTTTTATGTCAATACATTGGTCGTTCGAGGCGATATTGGCTGTAACATGACAGTTAAGTATCATTCCTGTTAGGGTTTAAAGGGGCGACGAAGAGCTAATATCTAAACTGACTCGTTCAAGCAAGCGCAAACTCACTTTTCGATTTCCATCTGTTTGCCTTCTAATGTCTTATACAGTTGTGACAACTTCCCTTCGTTTGCCTCCAAATCTGTAACAAATAAATTTATTCAATGTTAATCGGGGGCGATCCTTGCATGAGTAAACTGAATAGGGGAGAAAGGGGGAGGGGGTGGTTGTGTTCGGCATCGCAGGTAATTTTTGGTTAGTTCGGCATAATATGTTTTAAGGAGAATGCCCGAGTAATTCATACCAAAAAGTACATATACATCATATGGGCGGAAACACCAACCAATAACCAAAAATCTTCTTAGAGAAGTTAGGGGGGGGGGGGCAAATAAAATGGCCGGCAAAAATTCTGGGCGTCAACGCTCTAAAGCCCCCCTTAGAGACACCACTGATGTTAATGCATTGTAACCTTAGGAGTCTAAACTTTAACCTGAAGCACGTATTCCTGGGTTGTGAAAGCACTTCTTTCAAATAAGAAATACCTTTTACATCGGTAAAAGAGAGGGGCAGTGCGGATAAATGACTTGGCCTCGAGTGCTTGCTTGAAAGCATGTCCCGATAGCTCAGTTGGTAGGGCACTTGACGTACAAAGTCAAGGGTCGTGAGTTCGAGTCCTGCTCGGGTCGGTTATTTTTCCGCACTCTCTGTGATCCTTAGTGCCAAAAGTCCATTAATAAAAGACACTCAAGGCATATCTACCACAAGTGACATGTGCAAGTTCCAGTTTCCACATAAAGAAACCACTGGAGTTTTCGTTGGTCTTACCAAATGAGTATTAAAAACATCCTCCGTAAGATATCCTATTGCGAACCGCAGAAGCCCATAAAATTTGTCAAAAAGAGCTTTCGGGTTTAACTCGACTCTACCCATCTTAATGCTTTCAAAGCCTATCGCAAACAACCCCTGGCTAAAAGCGATAATTGCCTTCTTTAAAGAAAAGTAAAAGATTCAGGTCATATTGAGAATGAAGTGGAGCTTACGACCAAGAAAACATGGCGATGATACGACTGTGGTTCGAATTATGCCGCGTTCGAATTATGCCGCGCACGGATAATGCCGCGTTTGAATTATGCCGCGCACGGATAATGCCGCGTTCGAATTATGCCACGCACGGATAATGCCGCGTTTGAATTATGCCGCGTTCGAATAATGCCACGCACGGATAATGCCGTGTTTGAATTATGCCGCGCACGGATAATGCCGCGTTCGAATTATGCCACGCACGGATAATGCCGCGTTCGAATTATGCCGCGTTCGAATTATGCCACGCACGGATAATGCCGCGTTTGAATTATGCAGCGTACGAATTATGCCGCGTTCGAATTATGCCACGCACGGATAATGCCGTGTTCGAATTATGCCGCGTTCGAATTATGCCACGCACGGATAATGCCGTGTTCGAATTATGCCGCGTTCGAATAATGCCACGCACGGATAATGCCGTGTTCGAATTATGCCGCGTTCGAATTATGCTCGCACTGATAATGCCGCGTTTGAATTATGCCACGCACGGATAATGCCGTGTTCGAATTATGCCGCGTTCGAATTATGCCACGCACGGATAATGCCGCGTTTGAATTATGCCGCGTTCGAATTATGCCGCACACGGATAATGCCGCGTTCGAGTTATGCCGCACCAGAATGGCACATAGATGTTGTTGTTTTTGATGAATAAACGCTAAAGCACGGGGGTTGGGAAAATAACATTGTTCTATATTCTGCGCATCAGGGACAAAATTGTGGTCTTGCTTCTATAAACCGCTTGCAAAATCATTCGAAACAAGAAAAATGATGTTCTCAAGCCCACAACAGGAAATCGGTATTCCATGAAAAAAGTTCAGATGCCTAAGACTCTTAGTTGAAGAATAGAAGGCAGCGCATTAAAAATATTAGAAATAACAGTATCGCATTAATTCTCTGCGCATAGGTTTTCTTAATGAAGAAAGTTCCCCGTGCTTTGTAGGATTCGTTGGAGGAAACGGGAAACCTTTTGTTAATCCTGAAAAGTTGTGCTAGGAAAAATGGCGGGCTGTTGCTGTTGCGATAAAACATGGAAATTCAATTCGATCATGGCGAATGATGCGAGTCTAAAAGCTGGAACGGGAGCTTGTGGCAGAAGGATGATTATACATGCCTGTGAAACTTTATCATTGTGGTTTAAGCTACAGTATAAAATCATATCCATAAAATGTATCACGGTACTAATTGGTAAGAATGAAGCTAGTGTCAAAGTGACATTTCATTCACAGACTTGACTACCACTAGACGGAGGCATTATTGAAAGCTTTTGGTGACGTCATCACCGCTCCTTTAGACATCCACGTCAAATAACGGTTTAACCGATGGCCTAGAATCGATCGTAACACTGACAAACGTGCGATAAACAATCTAACACGTTCTTTGTTAACTGCTGCAATAGACAGGCGTCTAGCGTTTATGACGTCAGTGGGCTCTCTAATGCCCAGTCTACTTTCTTTATGATACAAAGTCATATTTACCTTTCTGCACGCTGGTAAGTTTCTCTGTGAGTTGGATGATGTCATCTCTCGACTGTATAATGGCTTTCTCCAGCTTCTTTTTACGGCTATGGAAGATAGAGAGCTTGAAGCTAATGGTTTAAGGCCTAATGATATAATCTCTTCTTCATTCAGGCAAAGATTAAATAAGGATGGAAAGATTTTGTGCAGATTTTTAGATAAGAAATTTTCTGACGTAGGATTAAAACTGCAACAAATAGTATCAAAACAATAACTAATGCGAAGGCTAGTTTTAGTTTAATACCTAGAGTTGAGTCCCGTGAAATTTGATATTAAAAACCAGGGAACACAATAGCCCAATTATTTACCGTATTTATTCCTGCATTCAGTCCAGAGATTTGCATTTGCACTGTACTGAACTGTCTTTGTGCAGCCTCTGACAACGGAGGACCCGGGGCCATGGCCCCCAATCTCAGTGATGATTTTATGAATTTCATTATATCTTTTCTATTTTTTTCTTGTGTTTCTTATTTTACAATCATAATTTAATTTTGCATTTTAAAACCAACCTTTTGGCTTCTTTCGGGTTAACTGTCTCCAAAACTTTTATGACTTCTGAAGAAACAGTGTTGAGTCGTTCGTGAGCCTTTTCAGCTTTGTCCAATGCGGTTCTGAATCAAATAAAAAATATTCATCATTTTCATAAGAACCTAAGATTGATATAATTAACTTTAATAAGGGAATAAGAATCGTGCAATTTGAATTGAACAGACTGTAAGAACAAACTGTAATGTAATTGAATCACCTTCATAAAAGCCAAAGATCGATTAAAATATTTCTATTATGAAAGAAATAGTAATGATGCAATTTATATTGATAGACTGTAGCGAAAAAATGTTATGTTGATTTAC
This sequence comes from Nemopilema nomurai, assembly GCA_003864495.1. Taxonomy (NCBI): domain Eukaryota; kingdom Metazoa; phylum Cnidaria; class Scyphozoa; order Rhizostomeae; family Rhizostomatidae; genus Nemopilema; species Nemopilema nomurai. The sequence goes on from ML133389.1 coordinate 2,112,294, forward strand.
CATGCTCATAACAGCCTAAGATCGATAAAGTTAACTATATTATACAGGAATAATAATGATAAAATCTAAATACAAGCAGAGTGTGACAAATCTTTTTTAAGGGTGAAGGATAACCAAAATTCTTTGCGACATAAGTGGTGCTTCTGTGAAGCAAAAAATAGTGGCCACTAAAGATGCTACAGGATCCATATAATGTGCGACAAGGCAGTGGGAACTTTCTTTAATTAGCAGAATATGAGACAATAATCTTTTATGGAGAATAGTCCTAAGGTTTTACCTTACAGTTTTTCCAACTTCTTCGATGTCAAAGTCAGGGTACTCAATATCGTAAGCGTCTTCATCTTTGCTATTTTGAATAAAGAACTAGGAAAGAAAGTAACCTTTTCTTAAATAGATAAACAAATAGATAAATAAGACATTCTATAGATATGAATAGCTTTGGGTTATTTTCCGACGTTTACATACTCTGAGGAGTGTCGGATGAAAAAGTAATTCAAGCATGCTTCAAGTATGCTGTTGTAAATTGAAATTACTGCTTTGTGTTTCTTTTTGGCTACGTTTCAGATTTCTTATTCTTTAAAAAGTCTTCAGTTGATCCTCCGCATTTACAGCCAGCTAATTTGGGCGACTCCACATCGAGGCAATGAATAGGGGAAGCGTTGGACTTGTTATAGTTTCAAATGGTTCATCCACTTTTGACAGGCCTCTCCGGCCTTGAGGATTCCTTGGTCTCAAACACGTGATACATAAAACAACATGGCAGCTTCCTTCTTTATAATCAGAGATAGACAAAAAAGACAAACGTAAGACAAACTTTAATAGCAATAAGTAATGAAAAAAATTGAATCTTAGATCGATACTAACCTCGTTCAGTTGAGTCAAAATCTAGAGAGAAAAAAAGCAATAATAAGCTCAGGTGGTCATGAAGGGCTAATGGAATAAATAAATAAGTAAATAAGTAATATACAACAGGAACCGCAAATGCAATAGATAGGCACATTAGAGATGAAGGTCTTAAAGTAGTTTGCAAAAGACACCAGATACATGTGTCACTTGAATGAAGTTGTACATGCAATAATAGCTCAGGTGGTCATGAAAGGCTAATGGAATAAATAAATAAATGAATAATATATAACAGGAACACCTTAATAATATACAGCTTGAATGAAGTTTTACATGCACACGAGGAAGAATGAGAGACAGTGATAAGCATGAACGATATCAGGGCGCAAATGAAGAATAAAATAACAATGAAAGTGGAAAATTGTTATTACCTTTACTCTATTCCCGCAAAGATTTTCATATCCAACAATAAATATTGTAACTTGTTGTTGATACTGCAACAGAGGAATGCAAAATCAGCAAAAATAATGGGGATGAAAAAATTAGTGGATTATTATCTTAGATATGACGTAACCAGTCTGAGCTTTACTTATTGCCTAGGAGCAATAGTTGTGATGTCACATTCGACTCCTGGGATCAAACCTAATTCGTGTCAAAGGTCATGGCAAAACTGCATTGGTAGTTCAAAGTTCGTTGTGAAGAGATCAAAGGTCAATTGACAAGTGTCAGTTGGAGCGTCAGGGATCTTTTGTAGACTATGATGACATGAGCTATTAGAATAATATTGGAGAGGATTCAATTCAAATGGATTTTTGGAGATTTATACGAGTAATATAAGATATGCTCTCATAAGCACTAACATGGAAGTCAGGTTGTTTCAAGAGTATTTTTAGGTTGCTGCAGGTCTTGACCAGCATCGTGAGTCAATCGAGATATAAAAAGGCCTGTTGTGCAAGGAAATTTTGTTTGCATTTGTCAAGCTTTGCTTTCGAAAAATATATTCAGTGTTTTCAAAAAGGCCTTCAAAAGCCTAGATTGCATTCGACAAAGCTTTAGTGTAGAGTGCGCTGATTTTTTTCAGCTATCAAATACGTCATATTGCAGAACTTACTTGATCCTATTACAGATCAAGCTAATACCTTAGAACAGTCAAACAACAGGGGTATACTCTTCATGAGGGAATCTTATGTAAACAGTGCTGCAAAAAGGGACTGGTCACATGTTATATTTTACGGACTGGAAATGTGTCTACAATGCTATCCGGGTTCTCTCTACAAACAGACAAAGGATGTCTTGTAACATTTTTACCTTTTTCTTGGCGATAGGGTCTGACAGGATAATGATGAGCTGCGTCTGGAAAAAGAAATACGTCATGAAATAGAAGATAATAATCAAGTTTTAGTGGACTTCAAGGCATTTAAGTGTCACAATCAGTAACATAAGAAATGTATTGCCTCGTTCAATTCTCCTGCCCTTTTTCGCCTTCCCCAGTGGCGCTTCTACGGAAAGCGGATCTAGGGAGGCCTTTGCTCCTCAGAATTCTTATCGGCCTCTTCATTTGCCCAATTTGTCTCAGAAAATGTTTGGTTATTGGTTAGTGTTTCCGTCCATGTGCTTTGATATGAATTGCTCGGGCATTCTCCTCTAAATTTTTTGAAACAAGAAAATCACCTTATAGTATATTACCTGAAAGTGAAGCCTTATTTTGTAAATACACTGTGTCCGTACACTGGTATCCCAGGATTTTTCTGCGGAACCCCCTCCCAGTTTTCGCAAGCTAGGGTAGCCCTGGTCCTTCCCCTGCAACTATTCAGCATCACAAAGAGGTGGGCCTCGTGTCGTAGTAGAACTACGATATACTACAGAAAGGTGGGTGGTAAAGGGTGATAAGCCATTATCCCTTCGACCCACCCTTAAAAGTAAACACCCACCATCCCTCAAGCAAGTATCCAAATCTTAAGGAACGTGGAAGGCAAATAATTTTACATTTCAGTACACCCCCTGAAACCTCAGTTCTCATCCAAGGCTTCTCATACTCAACCCCAAGACCGCCATCTTTGCTTAACAGGCTTGAGGATGCACTTAACCCCATCACACAACGTTTCGTCACAACGTGACCCAAATTGACCTAGCATTGGACAACCCAATGTCTTCGATACATTAATCAATACAACTTCAATACAGCTTTAATTCCCTTGGAAACCGTAATGGAAGGTTATCGCGTGATAGACTGCTAGAATCTTCCAATATAGAAATATCGACAAATAACACGAATATTATTGAATATCTGTTCTTATTCCCCACTTTTGTGCATAAGCTGAGAAGATTGCCGCCTTTCACAAGTATCTAGTTACAATAAAATAGTCACACAACGACACGGTCATAAACTAAGGCCTTTGTGATTAACTTAGACAATCCCCGGGGCCAAGTAATATGCATTCATGTATAAACAGATCTGGAATAATAACACTAAAAGGACAGATTTAATACGCTAGTATCAAAAAAATATTTCATATTCTGATAATATTTAACATGGACGTGTACGTGTTGCTCGAAATTTTAGTCAAGTTTAAATTAGTACGCAAACTGTAAAGGAAACAAAAAAGTGAATAAATATTGCAGAGCGACACATTATGACTATTAAACCATTCCTATCATTATCTTTGTTATTGTCATTGTTACTTTTCTTAATACTTCTTTCGCTTACAAATGTCTGATATTGCCAACCAAATTTTTTATCATCAACTGTGTAATCGTTTCAAAACAGTCGAATTAGTTAATATTTCCATTGGCTCTTTTGGTACTAATGGCAATTTTTGCACCTTTTTCTCCAAAATTTGTGACTCTCTTTTCACGAACAAATAACACAACGGTATTTCGAAGCCTTCTAACATCACTATTCGTGTGACATGATATGTATTTTTGTTGTAGAAATAAAACATGGAAAAATCTAGAACTTTTACCATTTTGGCGTTTTATCATACAATATCAAATGTCACATCATACAACAGTCATACACTGTCACCTAGGCTAGCCTGGAGAGGTTTTCGAATGAATTTTAATTGAATTGAAAAGTTTTCATTGCCATCATCGCCATAATTTTTGTTGTAACTACCCTTATCTATATCATTACTAGTTGTAGCCATTATTAGTCTTGTATCATTATCTATATCATTCATTATCTCAACATTATAATTATCAATATTATTATCCATATCATTATCCATTTCATTTTCTATATAATTTATTAAAGAAAGTTGTGAAATATGAGACGGGAGAACGAGTAACTGAAAGAACACAGTGTCAAGAAGTTTGAAAGCTTCAACAATAATTTTGAGATTGATATTTACAAAAATGTCGAATTTTGTCAACCTTCAGAGCCTTTTCTTTTAGAAATCGTGGAAATCGTGGAAATGTTATATATTTGCCAATAAAAGCAACTTAAATTAATCTTAAAGAGAAGAATAATCTTAAAAAATTTGAGGAATATGAGGCGGGGGATCAAATAACTGAAGGGACATTGCACCAAGAGGTCATAATCATACAAGCTTTGAATAATTGGGATTTAATTTTAAAAGTGCTCTTCAGTGAATTCTAAAATTTGAAACCTCTCTTTTGGTATTTCTGAAAGTATTGACTTGATAAGGACAAGCTTCTTTGGCGTAAATTATTTCCCAAGGAAATAAAATCTGTCAAAATTGGAGGGAGGCCTTCGGGTTTCCTTAAGAGATGACAGAGGTTGTGGTAGAAAAATTAAACAGCCATTGAAAGTAAATCTTATTAAAGAGAAGAAAAAAACTTCATAATTACCAGGTCATCAACAAGCTCTAGTGTTGCATTTCTGTCCTTCACATAGGTATCCTTGATCTTAGTGATGTCGGCTCCTGTGATTGGCTGTTCGATTGAGTCGGCCAGTATGTAGGAACTCAGAGTCTGACATAAAGGAAAAGTTCACCATCAGTCAGCATGCTTCGAAACAGGGTCATACATTTGTATAGAGACTTATGTATACATGTCTAAACTTGTGAATCTTATCAGTTGGAGAAACTTTTAATAAGCTCCTAGGAGGTTATAGGGGGCAAAAGAGCTTGCCATTTTTACTTAAGGGAGCATTTGTGCATAAGCAAATAATTCTAAGGAAATAAGGAGCAACATAATAATTTTGAGAAATTTGGGAAAAACATGGCACACAAAATGCATTGCAGAGAATAGGGGAGATTGTAATAGAGAAACTTTTAGGGTGCATAAGAGCACAGATATGACACCACAAAGTTACCATTGTCTGAACAACAAGTGGTTTGGATACTAGAAGTATAAAATTATGATAATGTGTGTTTTTAAGTCTATTAACAAGAAAAGTAGAAACAATAACTGAAACTACAAAAAAATAACCTTGTCAACTCGATCAGTTATCTTCCCCAATTCTTCTTGTGTTTCTGCAGCTTTCCGCAGAGCCATCGCCTGGGCATTTGAGTGGAGCACTGCTTGTGCGGGTGCATCACCCCTCTGTAGGAACCCCGTCTCTGACATCATACTCCCTGCAGTTGAGATGCCTCTTTCTTGCATCTTTTCAGAGGCCATTTTGATTTCTTGATGTACTTTTATGATGTTTTCAGGGTTGCATAATAAACAAATTCTCCTTAGTCATCTTCTGATCCTTTCAAATAAATAAAATATGATAATTAATAATAATATAAATGAATGTAAAAGACACTAGGAGAATTCAAGTGATCTTTTTTAAAGCTTATCTAGCAAAATAGAAACTTTCTGATCCACTTCCTTTCATTTTCTTGATCCAGAACCACACTCTTATATCATAATCATAAAACTGCTAAAACATTGGAAATCTGGAACAACATGAAAAATTTTAGAAACACCTGATTGATGTAGGTACTTACAAAATTCAAGTGAATATCTAATGGCTTTAAAATAGTAATACACATATATATAATCTGAAGTTAGTTAAATCTATCTTTAAGGCAATCAGTGACAACAATTTGAAATTCCATAATGCTGGTCCTTCTTACTGCTAACAACCCGCTCTATACTGTATTTCAATCATAGGATATATGCTGGAAATACATGATCTTATAAATAAAAGTGACTTTACTCTGTACCCAGCAACCTTCAAACAAATATTTTATCAATTCAAGATAACTATCATATCATTTAGCAGTTAAATAATAATTCCCACTTGATTAGCATTATAAAACATCTTAGCAAATTCTCGCATTCTTTGTTTCAATTATCTACCTTGCGTCCCACATCCTTGATATATTACACACATTCTAGGATGGTCCTCGGTCTTGAACTAACGTAATCTTTGTTATCAATAGATAAAAATCTTTACAAGATATAGGCACCACTCACATCAAATGACTACAGACAGAAGCTGTTCTTCTTTTATAAATCAACAAAACTATAGTCAAGCAGAACTTAAATTCATTATCGTCTGTCACTTGAATTCAATTTACCTAATGAATAAATTCTCAAGGGTAAATTACAAAAATATGGGATTGTTTTTGTTAGCCTATAGCTTTTGGTTCTAGGACGTAAAAAGTTCACATATTTCTCCGTAGAAAGGGTACCAGGATAACAAAATAAACAAAATGTTTACTCAATTGTGATCTTGAAAAAATGGAGCCTAAATCTTTTGACGGCTTACACGAGAAATATATGCTATAACCTAGATATGATAACACCTTCTGCGATAAAAGACAGCTGTGGAAGATAAAGAAGCGATAAGAAAATAGATCAAACCTATTTAGCTGCTTTAGAAAACTCGATTTTCCGTGATTTTAGTGTCTGATCAGATCAGTATCCGCCATTGCTCTTTTGACTGTCAGCCGTGAACGAGGCTCGTTGCCATAACAAACAAAGAGGCCGCGCAGCGTCCGAAACATTATGACAGAAATTACTCTCGAGTAACAAATAATAGTCCATCCACGCCTTTTAATTTCAAATAATTTTCCAGCCTCCCCCACTACTTTTCCAACTCTCATCTAAGTTATCATTTCAAGTTCTAGATGACAGTGTAGGTGATTTCTGAATAATTTCTGCGAAGCAAATGTACTAACGTAAACTAATTAACTTTTTATCATCTGTTTGCTTGGCCTGTACTCGAGAAAGGCCATAAACACTGCATTTACTTCACTTTCTCATATCAAGTTGCATGTTTTGATTTAAGTACTCAAAATTCATGAATAATGCAAAACGCGTTTAATAATATCACTTATACTATATTGGTTTATTTTTACTTCAAGAACTACTTCCAAATTTTCCACCGTCGTCCATCAATCGTTCGAGGACGTCGCCAAAGCAGTGGCTTTATGACTTCACAACTTTCATAAACGCTGAAGGTGTAACATTTGGTTTGCGAACTTATAACTTTCATAAACCCTGAAGCTATAACAGTTGGATTGTGACTTTTTAACTTTCGTAAACCCAGAAGATACAACAGTTCGTGTGTGACTTTTTAACTTTCGTAAACCCTCAAGCTTTTTTTAATTTACTTATCTGTTTTTATCTTTTTGCGGGCGTTATATTAATTGGTGCAGTCTGCTGCCAACAACAGGTGCTACCAAAAGTCTATTGATTCTTACTGAGAGATAATTGCAGCCAAAAGCTTTCAAAGCGCCAAACTCAGTGTCTGCAATATACACAAAAGTATTACAAAGGTTTGCGAATAATGGCGGAAATGGCGCCAGAACAAATCATTTGCAAAAATTAAAATGCGTCTTAAAGTTAACTTAGAACTGAGACCATTGCTTGAAGAGACAAGTACTACACGCTTTTTTTATAAGGAACCTACCTCAAGGCCTAGTTCCTTATTCGTAGACTTCAAATCATCAGATTTTAGTACCAGAAGTTCCTTAAAAGTTTCTTAAGTTCTTACTTTCGGTGCTTTGACTACAATAAGCCTTAACACTTGATATGTGGAGAGTACTCAATAAAGCACTTGACACACGAATAGCAAACAATCTATGCGAGTATTGGCTGCAAATGATTGGAACCGGCTTTTAAGTTCTTGATGCTTGCAGTTATAAGAATATTTCAAATCGAAAAGTTCCTTAGTGATTTCGTTTTTAGTAGTATAAGTTCTTTAAATATTTCGGCCTTCTACATGTAGGTTCCTTTTAAAGTGGTTACTCATAAAAAAAGCGTGTAATTGCCAATCCAAACCCTTGCTTTTTTATAAGAGAGATAGTTGATATGGATAGTGTTTTTACAATCACAGGGTTTTAATACTTTATCGGGTATCCACGAATCTTCTGGGCTTTATTGAGGCGACTCAGAATTGGGTAATTGTTGAACTGCAGGAAAAATATTTAAAAACATCCAACTCAGTGTCTAAGTATGTTTAAAGGGTATCAAAAACAAGCTTATAGCGAAGTATAACGATAATCAACTTTTTGAATTCTTTGTTTTTAAAATGCTTTGTGAAATCGTTTAATAGAGACCCTGGGACGTTTGAGGTGGAAGATGAGTATGATTCTTGATCATTCAAATCGAGGAATTCGACTTTTGACTAACTACTTTTGATTTATGTTATTAAACATTCGTGCAAACAATTTAGAGACTTTAGAATAATGTGGTCCAGGATTTCTGGAGTAATTATTTGGGGAATTCGATTTCCGGCTCTGACAAAGAAGCCATTGCTAGAATAACTATGCGTTGTTGTAAACATCCAGACTGCAATTCCAGGAAGGTCTGATTAACATGGCCTACAAGTTATTGTTAATGCTCTCAGTAATAACCATCTCTGGCGAAATTGAGTTCTGATGTCAGTGATGGTTAATCCAGGGGGCCCTGCACGTAAGAAAAGAAATTGAGAGGGCATTGCCTTGAGGCATAACAAATTTAACGGAAAAAAACTTGAAGAATAATATTGAGTAACAAAAAAATTTCAAACAAGGGATTTTGGTCCTAGGCCCCGTAGTCCTTAAATCCGCCATTGTCTAGTGACCACCATTTTTTATCAGCCTCTAGAATAGTATTAATACAAGATAGACAGATTTTTTTACAAGAATTTTTTTTTCTCCATCGCCCATGTAGAAAAATAAACTTTGCACTGTCCCTTGTTGCTACTCATATATATTCGATAACTTGGAAGATTGCATTTCATTCTTAGGAAAGTAAGTTGATTAACAAGTAGTTGCTTGGAGAGCATGCAGACAATGAATTTGCTTAATAGAAAAGGATTCAATCAAGAGGATACTGTATCAAGAGTTTACTCTGCTGTGACCCTGTGACTGCAACTAAAGAATAAACAGAGAAGCAAGAAAAAGCGGAACTAGTTTTTGCATACTTAAGCCTTGGCCAAACGATTCGATTTTTCACTCAATTGCCTCTGAAGCCGCTTTCCTATGCCAAAACACGCCAAAGATGAATCTGATTTTATATTCGCCATTTTGCATTTTTGTTGCTTCGTTTTGTTTTTTGTCTTAAAACTTCACCAGCGATCCAAACATTAATACAATGATAATGTCTGTCTTGTCTCCTCGCTGCAACAATTTCCCGAGAAAAACAGGTTATTGCGATGCGTTCGCTCGACTCACTTGACAAGGTGGTCAAACGATTCTATTTTCATTGGACAGTATGTTTTTCACTCGACTTTTTTTATCACGATCAAACTTCACTCGACATCACTCGACGCCATTCGACTCGCTCGACAAGGTTTTTGTTGAGTAAACATTTAGTGAAAAATCGAATCGTTTGGCCGGGGCTTTAAAGTACTTTTCGTCCGACACTCCTCAGAGTATGCAAACGTCTGAAAATAACCAAAAGCTGACCGAATAAATAGCCAGATCGAAAACACTAGAGGGTGATAAGCAGAGCGCATGATTGGTTATAATTGACCAATCAGCGTTACTTAATACTTAACTTTAGAAGAAAGAATTAAACAGAAGCCGAAACGAGTTGGAAGCCCACACAATGTCGTGAAATCTCGAACCATAAATCTCATGAAGAGTATGACATTTTTCCTGCCTGTACAAAACCGGGAGACCTCTCATACGTAGATTTCTCCAAATCCCCAACCTTCTCTCAACCAAATACATTTTTTAATAACACGATTGGAAAAACAATCTAAACTTGGGTTTATGCATAAATTGACTTTTTCTAAGAAAACACAATTTTAATTCGCACTTATCACTAGGTCTGGAATCGAAATAATCGTCAGCTCATCTTTTTCCATGGCGATAAATGAACGCGAGCTTATCAACAGCTGTAGAGCACATGTGCTGGTTTTTACAACGTCTATCAACGTCTTTACGTCTGGCTAGCTGGAGCCAAAAGGAAAACTTTAAGACCTCGTGCTCATGCGGTTTTACTAAAAACGAGGCTCCCATAGCCACTTATGTGTGTAGAGATTGAGACTAAATTGATATCTATTCTTAGAACATTGTAGATCGTGTAATCAAAAAGATATATAAGGATTTCGTTTGATTCTAACGTTGTTTAATATTTTGCTAATTTCGTGTCGTAGAATGACTTGAGTCGAGGCTCAAACTCTGTAAAGTTCAAGATGAAATCGCAACGAGAATCAATTCGCCTGCTCTATTGAGTCTGAGCAAACGCTCATTAACTTTAGAACTGGATCTTTTGAGTCGTTCCATGAGTTCAAATCCTGAAGTTCAATTTTTAAAAATTATTTTAAGGTTCTGTTTATAAAAGCAATTTAAAATCTCCCAACGACAGCTCAAGAGTTATTTATAGCATCATTCTGCGAGAAGTTGCAGTATTTTATCTGAAATATGATTGGGACTGGATTGATCTTGATGTTGCTGGATTTTATCAACTTGTATCAAACGAATACCCTGGGTACAAATCTTAAGATTGCAAGCACAAATCGTCTTTGCCTTTCTCGCAACAAAGCAGCTTCACTTTAATTCTCTGGGCCTTTCATGACAGGAAAGTAATCTCTAATTGATCTTGAAAATGTACAACTAAATTGCCTTGAACTCTTCTTGAGCGAAAACCCAGACAAAGCCAGATGCTTAAAGAAAAAAACAACCTGCTTTGCTGTCTTTCATGCACTAATTTTCTGTTGAAAGTTTTATTTTGTTGCGTTTGGTGGTCTCACTCCTTCGCTGGTTGGCTAATTTTTCTCTAATCTTCCATCTTTGGTTTTGGCCAAATGTCATTTAAAAGTTCTGAGCCAGTGAGAGTGATCGCAGCTTAAAAGGATGAAAGGATGGACGTTGATAAAGAGGCGGCAGTAGCAATCACCCGGTGAAGATTACCATTTATGTATATTATTGGATTGGAAATATAGCATGTATTTAAGGACGAGACGGGGGTAAAGGCCGTGAGATTAACTCGATTACGCTCAAGATTCGAATAATATGGCGTCGATTTGGCGCATACAATCTAACTCTGGAATCACGGGAATGCTAAATCAAGATACTGTAAATTGAACACCAGGGGGGTCTGTCTGCATCTTGAAATCATGTTTGACTGTATCTGTGTGTGTCTAGAAGTACTTTATGAGCCCTCCCAAACATTCAATAGGACTGGACGCTAATTACATGTGCATTGTATTGTTTGCTGTTGTTGCTGTTTTGTTGTTGCTGTTGTTGTTGTTGTTGTTGTTGTTATATTCATGAATTAGTCAATCGACCCTATAGAAAAGGGTTACTGGCTCGTATTCGACCCTATAAAGAAGGGTGAGGGTGTGGTGGGGTTTTTGTACGTTGATTGAAAACTGCAAAGAAAAACCTCACTGAATGTTTGGTGTTTGTGTAATGGAGATTGCCGTGGGACAGTTTTTTGCGGCACTTTGTGAAGCAGGGTAGTGGAGGGCTATGAGATACTCATGGAAAAGCGACGTAGCTTCTGTACTTGCAAAATAATTTTCAAAAATGGAGTACAATGATGATGCATTTCAGAAGGCGTGTCAAATAGCCCTTTAGTCCTACCCTTTTCAATCAAGAAATAGCTTGCTTCTTGTTGCTTTGGCGACGCTGATAAACAACAACAGCAACAATTGCAACAACTACTCTAGCGATGGCAGTAACAAAAACAGCAACAACCACTATAGGTACAGCAGCTACAACAGCAACAACCACTATAGGTGTAGAAGTTGAAGCAGCAACAACCACTATCAGTGCAGCAGTTACAATAGCAACAACACCCTAGCACTCTACTTAAGACTTTTAATAGGCTTCTTGAGTTTTCCTTCTGAAAGTATTGACTATTGTATTTGTCTTTTCTGTGGTGAATGTACAATTCAGTTACTTATCTATCCTTTTTCTAAGTCCCGGAAAGCCCAAACAATCACTGACTCGGAGATAACGGAATTCTTCTGTTATCAGAGCTGTATACTTCTTTCTTTCATTGTACTTCTGGCCGGGTATGGAAATGTCTGTTGCCTATGACTAAGAAATAGGCCTGATCCTGCTCTTCCATCCTACAGCAACTGGTAAAGCAGATGTTGAAGGGATTTCCACATCTGTCCTACGTTGGGCTTTGTCACACTCAACTGAGCGGACTCCAGAGAAGTTCCTGCTCTTTTGTTAAGATGAACGAGGACTTAGAGAAGTAAAAATAAATTGCAGGAACCGATAATTGTTTATACATAATCAACAGATGAGAAATAAATGATTTGTTTTCCCTGCCTACAACTCTTCAGACACAAGCAAGTTTTATTTTGTCTACCCTTCGACAACACCACCCCTGTTTCGGCACACCTTCCCTTTAACTGGTTTTGAAAATGTACAATTTTAAGGATTGAAATTTTGAGGATTAATTTCAAGTGTATTCAACATAATTAATCTCAATGAACCACAAAATTGTAGAGATTAGAGAATACAACGGAACATCTTATGCTAATGTTTTCTATTTCAGGTAGTTATTCAATTGGTTGTACCTTATTTAGCATTGCAATATTTGTTTGTACTAGAATTAAGAATATAAACTGAACTGCTAGCAAAAAACTTTCAGCCCCCCCTGAAATGAGTCCAAAATATCTTTAATAATCCGCAACCCCCCTGATTATCGAATTCTGTTTGTTTATCAATTTGGCACTCGTGATGAATTCAGGGTGTTGCGTATGTAGGCAGTCTCGATCCCCTTATGGGGTCATCAATGTCGCCGGCAAACTGTTAGCTTTGATTAAGGTCTTCATTAATGATTCAAGTAAGTCTCCCATCTAACCGGATAACTGTCTTTCATCAAGACTGATGCGAATAGGCGATTTCTAATAAAGCGATGGAAATAACCAGATGTCGCTTTGGGTATGTAGGCGACGCTGTAGAGTGGAAGAGTAGCTTGTAGCCGGGGGATGCAACAATTCTCTTCGTTTTCATAGCAGTGAAGCCAGTGTCATTTTGTGAGTTAGGGCGGGTTAGGGGCAGGGGTGTTGGGCTAGGGGACCCAAGGAGCTGAGCCCCACTTTGATAGTACTACACCACTGGCTAGAGGGGGTTGGGGGTTTGCTGATAAAAACACGGAACAAAGAGAACAAGTACAGGCACACAAAAGTACAGCAAAAATGGCCTTCAGTATTTTGTCTCCTTTAAATTCCTATCTTGTTCTTTTTTTCAAAACATTGTCTATCGACTCAACATTGCTCATGTTTTGGTGAAATGATGCTTATATTTGTTTTTCTGTTTCGAGCATCACGTTGTGTCTTTCTCTCCCAAAATCATCCTTATCCACAATTAAATTCCCTTTTTCTTTGCAACCAAATATTCCCTAAGCAACATTCGCACGCCAGAAAATTCACCCAGCCATATTTCTACCTTTGAATTAAACCCGGCCTACCTTAAAGAATGCCTCAATCTGCCGATTGATAATAGCCTAGAACATTTCTCGAAGTACTACCCCCTTCAATATTTCAATCTCAAAATACAACAAGGCGCCAAGCTCCAATCAGATTTTTAACAGTTTGTTATTAAACTGTTTTCTTGCATTTGCCTGAACAACACATTGCCACCATGAAACATGCGTCTTGAAAATTTGCAAAACTTTTTAAAGATGTCGCTGAAGATAACGCAACTTTTACATCACACAGAAGGCTATATAAAAAGCAGTCGTTGATAAAACCTTAGGCCATCAATAATTAACGCCCTGTATCTTTTGTAATTAGATTTTGAACTGTTCAAGAAAAACTGTGTTATCTAAGACTAGATTCGCTCCGATAAAATTCGTCTAAAGGGAGGTCACGATGAATGACTAGGAACATATGCCATGTCACGTGGCCTTTTACTGAGAGTGTGATTGGCCCACTGCCATTCCGTTACGGCCATTACTTTTGGTGACTCTGGTTTAAATAAGGCACAGTACATGAAGAAGACAAAAATGTCTAGATAAAACTCGCTGGTAACTTCTCTTGCGCTTAGCCGAGAGCCACTGGAACTAGTTAAAATATGCTGCAAAAATGAAACTTATTTGGCAACCAAACAAATAGTTTGACGGCAATAACAGCCTTGGCCTGGCAAGGCTTGTTTGACTCCAAGGGCAGATAATATTGCAGCTTTTAAAGACTTTTTGAATACCGTTATGGTTTTGATGTTGGAATTTTTGGAAGAGTTTACAATACCTTGTTGCATAAAGCCATTTCTGGGGGGACTTTGTAGCGATCTGATAACATATATTCAATTCATTTAAAAGCTAAAGAGATGCATCATTTCTCAAATCTTAGGCCACTTTTTGCTCATTGAATCTTTCCAGCTCTTATCCCCTTTATTGCATATCCCCGCGCCCACACTATCTTGTGGATGTGTGAGGTAGCTCGATGTATCGGCTTCAAAATCCAATATTCTCTTTATCCAGTACATCAATAAAAAAGATTTTTCAATGATATTTAGTTTGATAGCATCACTTTTAGAATTTTCGCTTAAGTGGGGTGCCGCAATACATTATAATCGTAAATACAACATTTCCTATCTCTCACTGAAAGTCACTGACCTCCGGGAGTTACAGATCGGATGAATGTCCTTCTATTAAGTTTTACTGAATTCCTTTGCCTAAGTAATTAAATTGTGCCTATTTCAAGAGTTTGGTCAGTGCTAACGATATTTATTATCTCTATCAGTTATTTAATTACAAGTTGAACAACACTATTGCTGATTAGGCCAACCAAAATTCGTAGCTGGTTTCCTTTCACTATGCGATGTAGGTGTCTGCCTTGTGCAGAGATAAAAACAAGCATGGACATAAAAAAACATAAACAACATACAATATAACACAAGATGAAACTCCTGAGGAATGTATATCTGATTATAACCCACTCCCAGTGCCTTCTGTCTTCGGGGGCAATTCTTATCTGCATTTAACATTGAGTTCACTCGCTATAAACTTGTACTATAGTAGTTCAAACTCGTGTGATAGATAAATGTCAAATTCACATGCCTCTTTATGGGCTCCGACGCAGGCTGGAAAGTGAAGGGGCCAAGGAAGATTTTAACAATCATAATAAAAGATATATAGAAAAGCTCTATTGTTTTACAAAAAAATGGGGAGGGGGGGCATGGCGCCCATTTCTTCGGTGGCCCTGCTCTTTGAACCTTTGCAACTTGTCTATGTTATGATGAAAATGGCCTTGCATTGTAGTATATCGATCATTTTTTCTTAAAATTAGCCATGCTTCGAATTTATCAAAACTGGCCAATAAAATAGAAGAAGAAGAAAGGATAAGTCATGGCACACGCCAAGAGCTTGAAAGGGGGGGGGGGGTGGAACGGGGCATGGCTAACGAATTGAACTTGAATTAAGTAGCTCGAATTAATTTCTTCGCAAAAAATAGTGAGCATCACCCCTGCACCACCCCCCCCCCCCCCCGGTAGCGTGGGTCCTGCAAGTGTTCATTTGATACAACCTTGGATGTTTTAAAGGTACATTTTAACGGGGCGAATATACATCTGCTGCATTGTTATGAATACCCTATCCCTAAAATGTTCTGAGAGCAGCCTTTTAGAGAATCATATAGCAACAATGGTCAAGACTTAACATGCGTTATAACTTGATTGTATCTTAACTAATAACTTTAGAAGTATCTCAGGTTGTGCCTCGTTTGTTTGTTTGAAATCGTTTGTTTACATGCATCATACCTTTTCCCTACTCTCCAAAAAGTGTGCCCTAAATATCCTGCAAGTATTGTTTACGGGATTCAAGTACCCCATTTGGACCGTGCGCTCGCCTAAACCCCTGTATGTGAGTGGCCAGATCCCCTAAAACCCCTTCTGACCACCCTGACCTCCCCAGTTTTATTTGCTATCTTCATCGCTCGCTCGGATGTATTTCTGCGTGGGCATGAAAGAGGATACTCCACAAAAAGCATTCCTTCTTTTGTAGGATATACAAGATCAAAAACCCATTTGCTTAATCCAGCAAAATTCATCACTAAGAGGGCCTGTGTTTCACCTTAACTCCAGATCAATTGTCTGTTAATCTTCCATCATTAACAGCCTCCTTTTTGGATCAGCCGGCTTCCTGAAATAGAGGTTACGGGTTGTGAGTCAGCCTTAAATGTGATAGCTGAAATGAAATGTGTGTTATGGTTTTAATCCAGTTTGAAAACCACTGTATCTTAATGTGTCCCATATATTGCATTGCTGGTAGTCTTGAATTTAATTTGAAACCAAAATGTTATATTCCTAATCTAGGGCGAATCCCGATACAAAGTGACGTAACTAACGCACTTAAGTATGTAAAATTTATGCCACCACTGTTTCTTGCTATTGTGAAGCTTTATGAGACATATTTTTTTCAGTATTTGCTCTTGTAACATTCACCGAAACCAATCAGTTTAAAGAAACCAAAACAATGCAGAAATAAGCAACTGTTATAGTTTAGTAGAATCATTTGCTCGAAGGTATTTCTATCAATAAAGGAAACATTTTTTATGGATTTAAGACTGATACTTGGTCATATCTGCATGTGTCACGCGACAGTGAATTTGAATTTCATAATGCAGTCGTGTGAAACCTTTGTGGTGTGCGAACATCGAACTTGAAGCCAATGCGAAGTTACTGAAGCCAATGCGAAGTTACTGAAGCCAATGCGAAGTTACTGAAGCCAATGCGAAGTTACTGAAGCCAATGCGAAGTTACTGAAACCCCTCTGGTGTTGCAGAAACCCGTCTCTTGAGGAAATACACTCAGTTATGGGCCCAATTAGGGCAGCTTTCTCCTTGAGAAAGTATAACACTCAAGGAAATGATAACATCGGGGAAAGGTTAGGTAATCTATCTATGGTACGATTCTAGTATCACACACTAGCTATCAAGAATTAATATCAAATCAGCACGTAACATCACAGAAAGCCATATTCATGATCAAGTTGCTCTTTCAAATCTTTCTTGAAGCCTATCTTGCTGCATGTTTCTACATATGTGTATCCCTGTACTCACAGTGACGTCATCATCCTCAAATGCGGTTGATCGGCCTTAAACGCTTGAACCAGGATTGAGTTTCCACCATCACAGCTCACCAGCAATGAAACCCAAGAGGGCACAAGCGCATTTTTAATTAAATTATCGGTCGATCAAGATTATTGGGCAAATAGATTACCCGCAAAGGTCGAAGGGTCTTCGTG
This sequence comes from Nemopilema nomurai, assembly GCA_003864495.1. Lineage (NCBI taxonomy): Eukaryota > Metazoa > Cnidaria > Scyphozoa > Rhizostomeae > Rhizostomatidae > Nemopilema > Nemopilema nomurai. The sequence continues at coordinate 2,129,676 of ML133389.1, forward strand.
GGTGTAGTGGTGATTGGTCTGTAGAGGTTTCTTAGTGGCAGAGATCATTTCAGAGAAGATTCTGTTAATTACCGTAGAATTTATGACTAAGGTAGCGCTACTATGATGTATCTTTAGTTCGTGTGTAAAGTGTCAATAGTGTTGTAGTGATTGATAGACACTCTACCTCGGCACTAGCAGGAGACATTTATAAAAGATTGGTACTTCGAAAATCAATGCGCCTATAACGCTTGCAGTCAATGACCTCCATAACGCAATCTCTTAAATTGCTTCATGTTAGTGTTTATTAGTGTTCACACTATTGTCAAACTAACAGTAAAACAAGACTTATTATTATTGTTGTTATTATAATTATTACATAACAGATATAATTATGATCATTTCCATAAAATAGACAGAGACTGTATGGTTTGAAAATATATTGGCAAGAATAGTGAAAGTAGATTAAGCCTAATAAAGGTAAATGGAAGCTTTTTAAAGCTACAACATCTACTTTTGACTTGGTAAGAGCTTGTAAAAATGAGCACAAACTGTAAGGTTATTGATAATGAGCGGTATATGCAGACAATACTACAGCCTGGTACAAAGTCTACTACCCTGGGTTACAGTTTACACATAGTGAGTCTGGTACCCAGGGTAAAAGTCTACCGGCAGAGATGACTCTTTGTCAAATGCCCTTGATGTAGATGGTAAGGAAGGGGGTGGTACGATCTTGCTGATGACCCCTTGATGAAGATAGTGACAGTGTAAATGTAGGAAGCATAGCTGCAACAGAAAGTAGAACCAACATTCCATATCGAAGGTTGTCACAAAAACCTACACCTTGTCACAAAGAAATTTTAAGTCTAGGTTCATATATTTTGATTAAGTTTTATGACCAGATTTAGCCAATTAAGAGTACAGAAATACTCTACGAGAAGAAATTCAGTGTACAAGCAGTGTCAATCTCTCTGTCCTGTAAAGGTGCCAATAATGTATAGGGCTACATAAATGGTTTACTAGAAAGAAACTTTGCATAGTACCCTCTGTCAAATGTTTAATGATGGTCCATGTTCATAATATGTCTTAACAATAGCTAGAAAAAGGGGGACCAGTTTTTGCATACACAGTGAAAAGATTGCTTCCGCTATTTCTAGCTATTGTGAAGTTTTGTAACACAAAGAGCACTTGTTCACACTCTTAATATAAGGAACAGAATCATAAAGACACCCAGCTGCTAGAAAGGAATTTTCCCTGAAAATTAAATAGCAAATAAAATATACAATTTGAATAGTTGATGTTTTCAAATCAAATGCAGTCTGCTGGGATCTGAAATCACTGCACCAGTCTTCATTTCGCATAAATTTTGCATTCTTTCATTTATCATAAAGGCCAAGCAGGAATAATCACACATAGAAACGCTAAAGAAAGAAAATCATTATAATAATAATAATCATCATCACCACCATCATCATCATTATTAGCTCTTATCATTCAGTGAGTACACGCTTTTTTTATAAGGAACCTACCTCAAGGCCTAGTTCCAAAAGTTTCTTATTTGTAAACCTCAAATCATCAGATTTTAGTACCAAAAGTTCCTTAAGTTCTCACTTTGGGTGTTTTGACTACAATAAGCCTTAACACTTAATAGAGAGAGGGACGAGACAGCATATGCGGAAACTACTCGATAAAGCACTTGACACACGAATAGCAAACAATCTATGCGAATATTGGCTGCAAATGAATGGAACTGGCTTTTTAGCTCTTGATGCTTGAAGTTATAAAAAAAATTTCAAATCGAAAAGTTCCTTAGTGATTTCGTTTTTAGTAGTTCCTTACAAAAAAGCGTGTACTATGCGAATAACTTCGATTAGTTCTACTAATGTAAAAAAACTCCAGCAATGTTGTATTGCAAAATTCCTTACTTAAGTACTTAATAAAAGCACGTAAATACATAAAATTGCTTGTATGGGTAAGATTGGATAAATAAATTTTGTTGAAAGCTTTAAGCCCACCAATCTTCAAATATGCTATGACGTCATGATGACTGCTCGCCATCTGAAGTTAAAGGCTTTCCAAAAAATATTAATGATCTAAATTCAGTCAATGAGCAAAATGAATTTGAAAGTGAAATTTTAAAATAAAGCGATCTAAATTAGCACAAAACAGCGGAACCTTTTTTTAGTGCATTTTTGCTTGATGCCCTCAGAGTATGTTCTGAAATGTCCAAAAGCTGATAACTAGCGAAAACAAATAGCAAAATGCGGATCGAAAACCACGTGGAGGCTGAAAGAGCAAGCATATGATTGGCTATATTATGACTAGTCGGTATCCACTCACACTTTATTTCAAAATAGCATTTAAGCAGGCAAAGCGAGTTTTTTTGCCTCTGAGTTTCAACAAAAATCTTTCAGACTAAGTTTGATGAAACGCCGAAAATTTAAGATGGAAAACCTCCACTGAGAAACGTTAGCTGTGTCCTAGGCTTTTTTGAGACAATGCTGCTGTTTTCTCAGAGACGCTGTGACCAGTTCTGATGAAATCGATAAAATCACAAAATCGTTGAGAGTTCATTAAAGCGCTTCGTCCGTTGAAGATCCTTTCTGTTCCTCATCAGACTGTTTGAATAAAGCGATAAACTTTTGTTTAAAAACTAAATTGTTTTGAAAAAGTCAGTTCTCGTCTCCAAAAGAAACCCTGATTCCGCGATTGTTAACGTGATTGTTTGATTGTTCGCTCGCTGACGCCAAGCGCTTCGAAATTCGAATGCCATGGGATGCTGGACAAGAGCGTTTTCAGTTCGCTTTCAATTTCGGCAGGAACAAAGCACTCGCTTTATCACAATTCTTTGTGCCAATCTGCTTTTATGAAATAAGCAAAAATAAGTTTTAACAATCATAATTAAAGTGGTGCAGACATATTGAATAGCCAATTTGTGGTTGTTTTCCTATAGTAAAATCCGGACCCTGGCCTACGGATCCTTGAAATATTCAACTGGATTGAGTTAGCAAGATTTATTTATTGTCGTCTATTTACAAAAAAGCGTTATTTATTCGGAAATTGATAGAAAGCGGGTTTATTTTGCAGCGTGCTTAAGACCTGTAGAAAAATTGTAGTTAAAGAATAAGGGCAGCAATCTTTGTACGGTTTTGTGACCCTAAAAGTACTTGAGAATATGATTAGACTGCAATTGATTGATCTCTTATTCGAGATCTATTTCGCTCTTGTCACGACAGTGAAAATGACGATTTTCAAGTGTTGACGAATGGAAAAATGATTCTTCAAGTTCTGCTTATAGTTTCCCTGTTACAAAGCAGCCAGAACTGAATGGCGATTTTCGACGGGAACGACGCCAAAACCTTTAAAAAATACTAACACACCTTGTTATCTAAACCCCTTGAAAAATCTCACGGCTTCATAGTCAAACCCGATATCATCAACCGGATCAAATTCCTCAAAACTGCATATACACATGTCTTTTCCTACCTTGGAATCAGACGAAAGTTAAACTCAGTTAAACGTTTGCCACAAATCAACGAAGTTTTCGGGCATATTGTTTGCAGATAGAAACAATGCGTGGTATATCACTTCATTATTTGCTTTGTGAGAGATACTGTCTTTTCCAGTTATCGAGTTTCATTGCTTTTCAATTATATAAAGACGATCGGTTCGAATTTTATTTGCCATGATCAAGGTATCTGGTTTCGCTTCAACAATCCACGTTTGACACTAGAAAGGTTTCAAGACGCCTGACGCTACAAAGTCTTCAGCATGCCTGACACTAGAAGGGCTTCAACATGCCTGACATTGTAACGGTTTCATCAAGCCCGATTCATCGAAGGTGTTGCAATGCCCTATTACAGTGACACTGAAAGCCCCTTATCATACACGGTAGGCTAGTCCAAAAAAGGGGCAAGGGGGTGGATCCGCCACGGGTTTGGGGCAGAAAAGGAACATCAAATCGAACTATATTGTTTAGCAATTTAGCCCGTTAATTATTTAAGGAGTGCTTTTCTGATGTAGTTGGCTTCTTGACGGGTCGTCAACAACAAATACGTCGTGGTCAAATCCTCTACCTTTTCCTCTACGCCAGGCTCCAGAAATACACATTGTCTTTGCTTTATCATGTGGGTTTTCAAGTCGCCAGGCTTTCGCTATTCCTACCCCATAAAGGTTTTGCCATGCCCGAGGGACATCTCGTGGTTTGATTGGATAAATCTTGAGTGACATCGATCGACTTTGCGAGATAAAGTCTTGAGAGCTGATGTGGCAGGGGCGGTGGGGCGCATTAGTTACCCCAAGAGGGATTGGTTGGGCCCTCCGTAACCATTTGCCAAAGCTCTCTCAAAACGCTTAACCTGGCGTGGTTTACCCTCCTAAAAGCAAACTGGGGCTCTCAAGGGTCGCAGGGGCTAATTACCAAGAATCACTCCCCTTTCCTGCCTCCGAAATGTTCTCCTTTTTCCCCTGCCTTTTTTACATCTCGATTTATTGCGAGGATCTGGCTCAAATTTGAATATGACTTATGAATATAAGAATCAGTTGGACATGATGCCTTTCATCTATTATCTATCATATCATTATCATAATTATTATGATTACTATTATTTTACCATACTATTTTGTATTTGTCATTATATCATGCAATATCATATTTTTTATTATATTTCATTATACTATATTATATTATGTTATATTATAATGTCAATATATAAATTATATGCAATATCTACATCGTCTATTATGTTCTTATTTCATCTATTCTAAGTTGATACACTTAGCTTATTTCAGGCGTGTTATAAATAGCGAGGCCGGAAGTGACACTCCAGACTGATATGTTTCTGAGGGTTTATTCATGTTGTGCACGTAATCGTGTAACATCTATGACTTGCGTTAGTTTCTTTTACATGTAACTGCAAATTGCAAACATTTGAAAAAAACAAATGTGCATTTAACCGAATAAGGGATTTGCTTTGCACATGCCCTACTTTGAAAAATTTAGCTTTTCTTTGATTACTCTTACATGAAAATTTTAAGAGAGCAACGCATTTAAAAATTCTAAAAGTGTAATTTCAAAAATCCACACTTTTGAAGAGAATTTCATTAGAAAGTGTTAGTTCTTTATGCTTTGGCGGTTACGGGTTCCCCGTTTGGATTCTTCCAAGTTTCTGTGCATGCGAGATTGTTATGTTTGAGCCTTGACTCCAGCGGTCCTCAGTTCCTCTTGCCACTTGACACCAACAAGATGAAGCCAGCAACCCCCGTCCTGTCTACTACATTTTGAATGCGACTCTGAAAACAGAATACTTAACACCTCATATCTTCCTTTGGCAGACACCTCGGAGTCAGTGTATTGTCTAGAATTCGCTAACCCTTACTTAAATGGCCACATTTTATATACGTCGCGCTACATTGAATGTGCGTTGCATTATGCTTGCTGGATGCAGTGTCTTAGTCGAGTGAAACCATTGCGGTGTGCAGACGTCGGGTCAGAAACCAATGTGATGTTGCTGAAACCCTTCGGTGTTGTTGAAACCCATGTGATCCTGTCAGTAATCGTGCAGCAGTATTGATCCATGCAAGAGGAATAGCCAGTTAAAAGTCGTTTTGTGAATTCGATGCCATCGAGCCAGAAGGGATTTGAGCCGACGTTGTGGTGTTCTTACGTTCTCTATCGGCTGGTGCCAGTTTAGTGACTGCAGCCCTCAAAAGGTGTCCCTGGATATCTCAGTTGGAACTCACGGAGTTTCACAGCATACCAAACCGGCCATGGATTCTCTGAATAAAGGCAACTTAAGCCAGTATTTGTTCCTCTTGTTCGCCTTAATTATCACATCGAATCGCCAAACTGCAGCGAAAGAAAAACACAAAGGTGAGTTATTGCATTCTAAGTACTGCGTTGTGTCTCCGAACTTAACTTTTTAGGGAAACCTGTGCGATGTAACATAAATATTGAGCAGGACTAATTTCCTGTTTCTTCCTATGGGATTTATTTCTAGTCACAGTTTTGTCGAGGCACTGTTTCATCATAATTGGTTTCTAAACACAGACGTGAGTTGTTTGCATTTATTTTTGAGTTTCATTTATCGGTTCAAATATTGGTCGCACAGATTTCTACCTAACATAGACTTCCGCTACAAGTTTTGACTAATCCACTAAATTCCTGTAAATTATCACGGCTGAAATTGAAATATCCAATAGCAGAGAGTCCACGGCTTTTAAAGAACATGCCATCTTACACGGACATTAGCCATTTCGTCATTTTCGAAGGAAGCCTGAGTTTGCTTATGATTATCAACCGAAGTCTTAATTGTGACGCACGAAACCCAAACATTCTCTCCTTTGATTGACTTAAACCCAATTGGAAAATTACATAATTATGGGTCAGATTTTTTGTTAGGTCTTTGTTTTATTTATGAATATTAAATAACTTCGCATTGTTTGCAAATCCTGACGAATACATGAATAAGTCATCAAGAAAACTTATGCCCAAAACACTAACACTGCTATCCCAGTTTTTCTTGTTTTTACCTTCCTCTCTTTCCGCAAGTTTTATTCTGATTGTAAAAACTGATGGACTAAATTATCGGCTCCCTTGCTGAACGTCCACTCAATATACCACCATAATTAATACAAATCAATGAAGCTTTCGAAGAATGCGAGCGATTCGTGATGTGTATGAAAACATTTTCATATACGGTAGTGATCGAAGCCGATTGAAGTTGATGAAACCCTTGCGACGTTGATGAAACCCTTGCGACGTTGATGAAACCCATGCAAAACTTTGGAGCCATGGTATCGCGGAGTCGGGTGGCTGCTTGATAAAATTGACTGAATTATTTTCGGGCACTTCGGGTAAATTTCAAAGCCAGCGTGGAGTGCGAGAAGCCTTTGCGGTGTTTGAAAATTTATTGCAAGAGAAACCTCTGGAGTTGGAAGTAGCCTTGGTTCTGTCGGCTTCTTGATTAGCGTAAATGAACCCTTTGAAGATCTTTTTACCCCTGAAGCTATTGCGATACAAAGACAGTCGCAATGTTAAAACCCGTATAAAAAGCTTTAAAGAAATTTTAGAGCATTTTAAGATTTAATGCAGTTGAGGACCTCTTTTTTAAGCAAGAGAAATTCGAATCAGTTGGTGTTTCAAGTGCTTCAATGTTGTTTGTCAGTTGTCGCCACCAACAGACCTGAGCTGCAGGGGGTCCTAATTTAGTCAATCTGTTTTGAAACCCTAACTGTCCTTTGTTTTCTAAAGCTGATTTGTAAAAACCCCTCATGGCTTATTTTGCTCCTATATGATCAGTTTTTATCAGTATTGTGTTCCGTTTTGAGTTATTAGAAAATATATGTATATATTTACCTCCCTTCGGGGCGGGCTGTTTGCGTCGCCCTTCTTTCTATCTCAGTAAGAATCCAAAATTAATAAACATATGGGGATGGTTGGAGTTTCTAGACTTACGTGCCTGCGGCAGTTTACCCCCTGTACGAATGTATGGAGTTATAATGTCCACTTGAAGGCTACTCGCGGCTTTGAGAGCAATTTAGGGGGTAACGTCACCGGATTAAACACCATTGCAATCGTTCTTCACCATGCCACTTATAATTTTTGTTACGCATGAAAACATAGAATTAATGCCAAACATGCATATTGCCCCCTTGCTTTCTAAAAGCCCCACCTTTAGTGTTGCCCCTAATACTAAACGTGTATACCAATCAATACCTGTAAGGGAAAAGATTTCCCCGCCAGACATTATGTTCCAAAACGTTTGAGTTTGAAAGGAACTGTCTTCGCTTTGCGTGATTTCTGGAATTTTCTTTGTTCATTAGCCTATGCAATTCTACAGATGCCCGAATGGAACATAATGGCACACCTGAAGGTGTGCGAAATCATCAACTATCTAGAACCAGTTAACCCATGCTTTTTTCGGTGACGCACATTCAGTTTCGACAAATTTGCGAAGGGCGTTATTAGTGAAATGAAAACATGTTTTGACGTAGCTAATGCTTGAGTCTGTTAGTGTGGAATTCACTTGACAAACTCATTAGAGCTACGGAAATCCAGACACAGCAATTATGGCCGAAAAAGTAGCCGGGAAGATAGGATGAATCCACTATTTTATTAGAATTTCCAATTCAATTAATGTGAGGCGATAAAATCATGTTTTGTTCAATGTGAAAGGTCGATGTTCGATATTTTGGAAACACTTAAAATCGTTGGTTTTTCACGATCTCATGGAAGAGGCCCTTCTGTTCCGAAGGAAACCTTTGCTTTGGCGTTATCGAATCTTTTCCAAGAAAGAAACCTTTACAATGTTTCCAAGAATGAAGCCGTTTAAATTCGTCGGTGGGATTAATTTTCTAAAACATATCTTTCTTCTAACGATGTTTGTACTGGGATTCGCAGGAGAATTCTAATAAACCAAATCGTCTGGTCTAAAATATTGGTCGTGCTATCTTAACTAGCCAGTTGAAAAGAGGTTTGCGTTCTGGCACCACCACTAGTAAATTCATAGCAATGTTCTAACTAGAAGGATTCAACGTGTACACAACTTTTTCATCTGTAAACTAGGAACTCATATTTTGCTGCCTCCAAGAAGTAAATGTTTGGATTTGCTGTCTGTCTGATGTATGCTTTGCAAGTATTCCAGTGCGACGTGAAAGTTTTGTCTGCTTCAAATGATCCTCGTTTCTCGATGGTCTTTTTCCACAGTGAACATTTCTTCTAAAGGCTGAAAAAATGAGGGGGGGGGGGGGGTTTCCGGGGAGTCTTTTCATATTTTCTTTTGGAGACAGCACTCTTGACAGACAGCACTTCAAAACAACAAATAAGATTTATATTCCAACAAGGCCTTTGACTATCAACAATAAGGAATGGGCATCAAATTGATCAAATGCACCTACGTACTTGCAATCAACTTGTAATCTTTTTTGGTGGATAACGCAAGCTCTCGCTGGCAAGTGGAGAGACCTTTTCTTTTCTTTTCTTTCCTTTGGCCATTCATCTGTCCGCCCAAAAGATATACTCACTCGTTGATTGTTTATTAAGTCCTATATTCGTGTATTCATTTTACATTTCTTTCTTTATCGTTTGCCCATTTATTCATTTGCCTATTTAGTCATTCGCAATTTCATTCATTAATTTATTCATTCATTCATTCATTCATTCATTCATTCATCATTCATTACCGACCAGTTATTGCGCTTTTCAAGGAGATTCTTTAGATACAAAGAGTTTCCTCGGTTTCAACGCTTCTCTCGAAATTTTTTATTCATACCAACTCTTTGGTCTATCAATTTTCAAACTCATTGTAACTTTTTCAAATCTTGTTTTCTCTATCGAGAGCCAAATCCTTTTTCAACCACCTTTCTCTTTCACCCCACCCCAATCAAGTTCTCTTCAATGATTCGTCTCTGATATTTCTCAACCTTTCCTTGCCATGAGTAATAGCCATTTCATAAACATGATGAACGAATATTCCAGCGTAGCGATCAATGAAATCAATAACACCTAATCACCTATCACCTAATCACCTAATCACCTAATCACCTAATAAAAAGAATCTTCAACCCCCAAAACCATAACCAACCCCAATGGTGATTGGACAGTTCATCATCGATTCTTTCCTAAGGGAACAAAAGATGGAATTACGGTAATGCTTCCCTTTCTTTTGCAATGGTAACTGTTATTAATGCTTCGTGGGCTGTTAATTTCTATCACCCTCGTCTTGTACCTCCATATCCTTGCTTCCTTCTTCTGAACTCCACCCTCTCTGCCCCATCACCGACTTCATAATTAAATCATTTCTTTGATGAGTACATTCACCTCGTCCCAGTCTCATGAAATATTGATCAACTTCATTCAATCAAAGATGGTTAAAAAACTTCTAGAAAACGCATTTGATGTCATTAATGTGTTTAATGGTGTCTGCATTTGCAAGCCGCTGCTAATTTTTCAGATAACCTGTTGCTCTACAGCGCGAAGACATTCAAAATGAGATTACTTAGTAAGCTGCCTCGGGAAATTAAGTAGAGCACTGAACAAGGGTGGTAATATTGCTGGCTTGTTATCTTGGTCGTAGAAATTTCTGCGTCTTTATAACCGTCCACATTTCTGTTTGGTCGTAGACACTGCTAATTTTATGCAGGCAACGAATTTATGCTTCCTTTTGGGGTGCATGTTGTTCAGGGGGGATGGGAATCAGTGGGGGAGAGGAATCATTGGGGGAGGGGAATCAGTGGGGGTTGGGCGAGGGGGCCAGGTCATTATTTCACGGATCAGAACATCATTATGTTGAAAATTTGGTTGGCTATAATGGAAAATGTTGAAAATCGATATAATGGAAATTGAAACTACTTGTGGTAATCAGTCTTGAGCTGAAACTAATCATGTCGAAGAATTCAATTGGCGAAAGGGGTTAACCCCACTTTCACAGACAAGAGATGCTGCCCGTTTTAGAACTAATGGGGTCCGGTTGTGAAAGATCAGTTTGGGGTCTTATAGTGCCCCCGTTTTTGTCTCCGTCATAGTTTTTCTTAAGTTGCGGATTAAGAACTAGTTGTTTCAGAGTTGAGGATTAAGAACAAATTCGTGCGTCTGATGTATGAATGACTACAAATTCGATCGGAAGGATTGGGCATATTCTGATTGACCAAGACTAGACACATGGAGACCAGGAAGGACTTAGGGATATTAAAAGCCCATACGTAGACACGGAAAGTTGTAAGAGCCAAGTTCCTTATTACATCAGCATTGTCACCGTCATAATCATCATCATAACCTCCACTTCTGTCAAAAATTCTTATATTTCGTTGACAATGATAATTGTTCAATGATAATAATTGGTTTTGCGAGGCCATGCTTTATCTAAAAGATCTTGCGGTGATATTTCTAATTAACTCTATTCGTCTGCTTAGAGGCCGTTTTAAAAAGGAGAGGCCTAGAAGAAAGGGTATAAGAGTGGGGAAATGCCTAGTAGAGGGGGCAAGGCCTAGTAGAGAGGGCAAGGGCTAGTAGAGGGGGCAAGGCCTAGTAGAGAGGGCAAGGCCTAGTAGAGAGGGCAAGGCCAAGTAGACAGGGCAAGGCCTAGTAGAGGGGACAAGGCCTAGTAGAGGGGGCATGGCCTAGTAGAGGGGGCATGGCATAGTAGAGAGGGCAAGGCCTAGTAGAGAGGGCAAGGCCTAGTAGAGAGGGCAAGGCCTATAAGCGCCGTACTTCATTTGTCGTATGACAGTGAACAGACAAGGGGAGGGGGCTCAAATTCTCTATTTTTTCAGCACTGCGCATCATTGATCCTTTATTTGTCTTTCGCTTGTAATTGGTCAAACCTGATGACGTTATTTGGCACGTTAATCGATATTCAGTCAAACTTGACGTAGTTTGTAGGAAACCTTAACTTTTCGACCACGAGATTGAAACAATTTTCACCCGGATGAAATTATATCTAAGAAATATTCATTACATTTAAACGAAATCACTACAAACGAAAACAAAGGATGTATTTAGGTTTTGCCACTGTCAAATCAATCGTGCGTAATCCTCAGGAAGCTTCGTTAATCCTGGGCGAATCCATCGTAATCCAATGTCAACTATGAAGGAGAACCCGCTAATCGAACCGAATCTGTGTGTGTACCGTTGGAAATCCATAGTCAATCGCAATATCCAGTTTTCAAATCATTCAAATCCTCTTCCAGACCATGAAATTTAACAGGAGTCCGTTGGCAGTCTGCGTTTGTTGTAGTTATTCAGCGGCGAGACAGAGAAATTGAATGAATAAATTTCGGCTTAGATTTTCCCGGTTCGACTGACAAAAGATACAACGAAATTTGATGAAATCATCTGTTGGTGAGTAACTGACAAACGGTCTGTGTCGAAGCTTTCGCAGGCACCGCTGTACAAGATATCCAGGGGTGGCCTAAAATGGAGGCACGAGGCTATCTATGAGATGTATTTGTGTAGGTTCTGTATCTTTCTTCTCGGGCTTAGAAGTTCTATTGTGGCCTAAAATTATGCGAGGAAACACGCGTTAATTTAAATGAAGTTATTGCGTGATACAATCTCTGTGTGAAAAATTGTTGCATTTTAAGTAGAAAATCTGTGGCATATGAACGATGTTCTGGGTTGGTACCTTGAGGAAATTCAACTCCAGCTTGAATGGATTTGGAGCCTCGAATTGGGCAGTTCATGGCGAGGTTGCTCAAGGAACACTGTTGAGCCCCCAGCTGTTTATTTGTCGCAGCATAAAATGAAACACGCTATCTTTGTTTTTGTAAATGTTGACTCTCAGGAGACCATTTAAGAGATGTTTTAATCCATTGCAGAGACTCCTGAGTATACCTGATAAATAAATAATCAGCTTGGATTTTATCCAATTTATTCAAGAAGGAGCCTGCAGAGACAATCGACAAAATCCTACGAACAATTGCCTAGGCCCATCTAAAATCGTGCCCCCTTATTGAAATTAAATCGAAAACCTCCACCACTCCCTTCGAAATCCCCGCTCCATTTATTCATCTGCCCCCTCTCTTCACTTCACCCCCCCCCCATCTATTAGCTCCAGTCATACAGAGGCCCTCCCATCTTACCCCGTCCTGTCTCCATTTTACAGCCCTTGCCCGAGTCGAGAGCCTGGTTTCCCACTCCAGACCGCAATGCAAACGACAGAATTCACACATCACTATCATCTTGTTCCCGTGCTTCACAACCGTCTCCTGATTGGTCCGGCTTTTGCGGAATTATTCCCTAAATAGCTGTCGTCCGCGGCCACACCTCATCTGCTTTCTCATAGGTGCCGCCTTCTGTTGCAGACGGGTGCCCGTTCTGCGTTCCACAGAATAGATGCGTTCCTTGTCGGTCATTCGAGCCATTGGCGTTTCCAGTTCCTGTAGGCCCGTTTTTTGAACGCCACATTTATTTGGAAGTAAATTTGTTTTGCAAGGAAACTGGACACGATTCACTGATATATTGAGTAACTTAGTGCGCGTAAAGGACGCTGCGACGGCGTGAGATACAAACAATTCACTAGTCTGTTTCTTTTTCATCTTCTCTGTTTTCTTTCGCTTCACACATTACTCGTGTATGGCAGCCAGAGCTGGGGTCGTTGAAACAATTCGCTAGTCTGTTTCTTTTTCATCTGGACTGTTTTGTTTCGCTTCACACATTTCTCATGTATGGCAGCCAGAGCTGGAACATTTCGCTTGCCTGTTTCTCTGCTATGGCTCAAACGTCTCTTCATAGAACTAAAGACAAGAAATATTGAAAGTTCCTTTCTCAAGTCCTGGAGTGACTTAAAAACTGAATTTTTTAGCTTTATTTTAAGAGAACAAAAAAGAAGGCTGCGGCCGTCTTGATGGGGACTGTAAAAGTTGCTGATTAGGCCAACCCATATTCGGTAAATCCTTCAAAAGAGACCCAGCCTCTTTTCTGCGAAGCCTCTCTTTGGTAAGGTTCCGCTCTTTCCGACAAAAGAACCCTTTTGCCAATAGACTTTGTTCTGATTTATCACAATAATTGTCATAATCATTGCTACTGTCATGTGTGAATATTGCGGGCCCCCACCACCACCACCCCAACCCCCTGTAATACCATACCTGGTCTTGATGCCTAATCCAATGGTTCCTCGAATTTCTTCTTCAAAATCCGAGAGGCTTATCGCTGCGCGAATTTTCATGCAAAACTTCAGTAAATGGCCTTGGCACAACACATGTGGCCAAGATGGATTAGAGCAAAGCTGACAGACCAAGTGACAAATTTCACGGCCGCGAAATATGCACACCGCGTGGTTCGAATAGAGAACGCTTTGTCTCCAATCGAAGTTTGGAACTTGGAGGGTCATTTCGATGGGTTTTAAGTTGTGCTGAATTGCGGACAAAGGCGGGGCCATTGGTTTGTTGGTGATTTATTCTGAGCTCAGTAAATTGATTCGGTCCTGGATAGCTTTGAGAAGAAGTTACCTCAAGAGGGCGTGTTGATCCATCCATTCCATTCTGGCCATCATAATGATAATAACGTAGAATTGTAGGCCGTTCTTGGAAATATTTTTTGGAGGTCCAGTAACGCATTTATACCCATGGGCCCGCTATTTTCCATGACTCGATGCCTTTAAAATACTAATTTCAGTTAGGCTATCTAAGTTCTCTTATGTTGGTCACACGTTAGCTGTGAATACTTCCATCTTGTTCGACCCCCTTGCAGACTTGGTGATGCAGACGTTGCCTGCTTGCTAGGCTTATGTGTGTTTTGTGTCTGTTTTATAAATATTTGTCTAACGCACCGTGTTTTGTCTGGTCGGTCCTCAATTCGCCGTCAATATTACATTCTGTCTCCTCAGTCCGTCTTCGCCACCTGTCACGGAATGGCACCGAACGCTATGCAACTGGCATGCTAGAAGCGGCATCTATTAAACGCGGACTGGTGGAAATGGGAACCATAATCATCATCAGAAATCATTGCCATTACCAAAATCATCATAATATTCGAAATGAAGAAATTAACGTAATCACCACAGTTCGCCACCTTCTAGATGCCTAAATTCACTCCTCTGAAATCCACATGACATCTGGACATTCGTATACCGTTGGCGTGCCCCCCCCCCCCCAATTTTTTACGAAGAAAATAATTCCAGTATAGCCATGAAATGTAGCAGATTGGAGCTTCTTAATTCAAGTTCAATTCATTAGCCATACCCCCCCCCACCCCCCCCCCCCCTACTTTCAAGCTACTGGCGTGGGCCATGGTTGGGTGGGACCTTTGGAAATCCGTATACACGCTTTTTTATAAGGAACCTACCTCAAGGCCTAGTTCCAAAAGTTACTTATTTCTAGACCTCAAATCATCAGGTTTAAGTACCAAAAGTTCCTGAAAAGTTCCTTAATTTTCACTGCACATCAATAAGCCTTAACACTTAATAGAGAGAGGGGCGAGATAGACTATGCGGAAACTACTCAATGAAGCACTTGACACACGAATAGCAAACAATCTATGCGAGTATTGGCTGCAAATGAATGGAACCGGCTTTTTAGTTCTTCATGTTTGCAGTTATAAAAAAAATTCAAATCGAACAGTTCCTTAGTGATTTCGTTTTTAGTAGTATAAGTTCTTTAAATATTTCGGCCTTCTACATGTAGGTTCCTTATAAAGTAGTTCCTCATGAAAAACCGTGTATACGGACTGCAAAGTGAGACCGCGATTCAAACAGTCAACCCTAGCATGGTCCGGATTTTGATCTCACCTTGACAGGTCCACGTTGGAGATGGGTGGATGTTGACGCTGCCCGAAATCAATACACAATTAAGAAACATATCGTTATCGAAGCGGCCCTCTTTGAGCATGCAGTCCCTTGTTGCAAGTCAATGGTAGCTGCCTGTCTCGTTGTAATGTTGGTTCGGTCGGGTGATTAGAGCGTTCGTTTCATGGCGCCAGTAATCTCCATTGATTTTGCAAAGACCATCTAATCACCTCGCATCTTCCGGAGACATTAATTCTCACGATGTACTACGTATGAAAGAAGAATCCAGAACGGCCTAATGTTTGGCCGCTGAGTAAAATTTATATCAACTGCTACGAAGGAGGTAGCATCAGTGTTGTCTAATTTTAGGCCATTTGCTATGGTTACTGAAAATGCAACGGTTTTTATTTCCGTTAACTCAGAACAACTTTCCACTGTTGCGAAGGAGGCCTCGCAGCCATCGCAATAAAAGTTCGGTCTTATAGCGGCAAACCGCAAAAATGCTAGCGTGCGTGCGTGCAGACTTCACTACCTGTTGCGAAGGAGGGCCAGTACGTATTATACGTACCTAGTCTGGAAATTTCGAGGCGGAAAATGTCGACTAGCGAAGAGCAAAAAGGGATCCAACTTTTCGCGGCACGATTATATTCCGCCTAGTGGAGATTGGGCTCAAGTAAGTTCCATATTGGCTCTCCTCCGTGATGGATAGTAAAGTCTGCAATAAGTCCGCTACTATTGTCTTGAAGCGAACACATTTCCTTCAGAGCCAGTTTACTGAGCTGTGGAGGAGCATAGAAAAGCGCTTCGCCTTGGTTATAGAGGAATGCAATGGAAGGGCTGTTATTTCCATCAATTGAAGACGAAAGATTGAATGGATTCGGCCTGTCTATTTCCCTTGTTATTAGCATGCATTATTTGGCTATCAATCTGCGTATCTCTTGTCATCCAACCAACCTTTGGAGCGAACTATCGATTGGATTAAACAACAATGGCCGCCAAACCATCTCAAATTGGATTAGTCTATATCCCCGAAGATACGCAGTTCGTATTATCCGTTCCTATCCTAAACTTATTTAAGGCTGTTAGCTGAAAACGGGGGTCGCCTGGCCATCGCTTTCAATCTTGTTTATTAGTATGGCATGACGTGAATTAGGCGATGTTTATCCCGGTTAAAGTGGCTGACGAAGGTTCTCGCTGAATCGAGGCTAGGCTTCTTTTGATGGCGTAGATCGAATTCTTCGTCAATCATATTTATGTCTTGGCTTGGAGCACGTTTTGCCGGGCTTAAACGAGATTTAGGTCATGAAATCGGGGCTAGTATCCATGGAAACAATGTTGGGCTAGATAGACTAAACGCTTCATGCAATTGATTCATTATTTTGTTTTCTGCCTGGGGATGTGAAAGTTATGGCGGGTTGAGACGGTGATGAGTATGAATGAATGTACACGTGACTGGATTGGCCTGAAACCGAATCGGCACGTGATCGAATCAGAACATGACTTAATTGGCACGTGACTGAATTGGCACTTGACTGATAACATGTGACATATTATGGTTTCAACATAACCATATTAAGTGCGCCGTATTTTGTTACATGTTTTGCTTTGCTTACGCTCCCTATATTGATATAGATATGAACATGTTTGTTTTTAGCCCCTGCTTGATCTTGACGTCTAAATTTGAGCTTTTTCTCTTTTAGGCAAATTTCCGAAAGTTGAACTTCAAAGTCGAGGCAACGCAACAGATAATTCGACTCAGTTTCGACCTTTGAACTTCAGCAATACAAAATTAGACTGGGAAGGAGGCTCATTTCCATACGAGGATAGGCCACATGAGGATAACGACAATGTATTTTATGACCGCGCGGTTGTTGTTGCTCCGATCGTTGGGTCGATTTTTATTATCCTTCTGGTTGTTATTGGTGTCTACTTGCTGCGGCAGTACGAAATTGTGGACATGCCGCGTGGTAAGGACGTTGAAGCGCTCTGTGAACATTGCGCGCGGACACCAGCCGCTGGGATTCGATACAAAATTCAAAGTTATGTAATGAGAATTTTTGACGCGACGAACTCAAAGCAAGAGGCGTACTTTGTTCAAATGGATCCGAGATCAAGGACTATTGGCGAACACGTCGAAGCGCGGGAGACACTCGTTTGATGCTCGGGTTTTGTTTCTCATGATTTGATCATAACGCAGAATAGTATTGCGGGTTGTTCGATTGTTGATGGAGTATCAGTGCCCGCGGGATAGATTTCCTTTCGGGGTACGTTCAGCCAGATGTGACAGTTGCATGCAGACAACCATTGGCCAAAGGACGCAGCTTCCCGCAGAACACTTCGACCCGCAGAACACTTTGACCCGCAGAACACTTCGACCCGCAGAATGCTTGTCCATTCTCAGCAATGTTTAGCTTAGCTTGTTTGTGGTGTCAGGCGCAGACCGACGCAGATTGAGCGCGAGATTGTAGCTGGATTAAATCACGTGGTTAATTAAGCATGAGAATCGCAACGAAACCGCGTGCTATTGGATAGTTGCAACAGAGGCTGGGTAGAAAGGATGCTCCTGGATTTCCAACCATTGATATCTTTGGACAATTCTACTAGATGTGATGTAGTGGGATTTCTGTTTCTGGTTAGAGCAGCTAAAAATCTGTTGGCATTTTTGGGTCCAGTTGAGTTCAATATTTTTAATTTCTCTCTGCGGCAGAAGTTGAAGCGAGGCTTACACCGGTGTATTTGAATACGAGTCATTTTGAAAATGGCCTAACAGGTTTCTATTGAGTTCCCTTGCTATTTTGTGGCTAACTGATATTTGCCTTTTTAAAGATAAACATCCCCCTGAAATTAAATGCAGAACAGCAATTTCAACATTGGAAATTTTACCCTATTTTTATATGGGTATAAGTTCTACCGGGGGAGTGCGACAAAAGATTCCTTATTCAAGACTAGATGGGGAAATGATATCCGTGGTAAGATCAAAGGGATTAAGTCAGTTGATTGTAAAGTAAAGCGAGGTTTTTGAAATGAAATTCAATCATGCCTGTTACATTAAATAAACCTTTAGATATTCCATGGCTTTAGAAGCCCAGAACTGACATAGGGATGCTAGCAATCATTTCTAGACTTGCTCTTTCAATATCGTTCTTTTGTCATGAATGTGACGTCACTTCCACTTCAAAACGTTATGTCAACGAATAAGAACAGTCGACCTGCCAATCAAACTCTCCCTAAGGTATTTTCACTTTCCCGCAGTCGACCGCGGGCAACCGAACTGTCCCGCGGACAGTTGGAGAAAACCGCATTCAGTTACAGCCTCTCCATTCGGCTTTAACCGTTTATTCACTTTCGCCATTCAGTCAAATCTGTGACCTGAAACCCCCCGAACTAAATAAATTTCGGCGTTATTTTCAGTTTGTAGCACGGGGGTTAAATCTCTATTTTCGTGGTTTTTTAAATTTGTGTCATAAATTAGAATAGAGGTACATCGTGTAAATGGGTGAAATTTTGTAAATTAAAATAAAATTGGGCAAATTGTAAATTGCTTTCATGTAGAGTGAGATATTTCAAGATAGAAGTGAGTTCAAATTGCGTTTGTGTACTCATCTCTTTTTGTGTAAACTCATTTCCTTGTTGGCGTATTTCTTTGCAGCTTCATTTGAACTATTTTCAGCTACCATCAATAACAAATGAAAGAAGAATGATAAATGGGGAATTGAAAGATTGCCCATTTTTCTGATTGGCCATTCTGCGGCCTCGGTTTAAAGAGGGTTGCTTGAATTTGATAGATACCTGCTTGACAGCTTAAGTACATTTTGACTCTTTCAGTTCTAAAAAGCGTCCGGGAAAAAGTATGATGATCTTTCCAGTGACTAGGATTTGTCGTTGTTGTTGTTGTGTCAGTTTTAATTCGCAAACTTGTGCTTTAAGGCCCAAAGATAGCTCCTAATAGGTTCACACCATACTCGCATCCACAACCGACGGAAAAGCCTTAGCACATGCCTCATTTGGGTATTGGCTACAACTTGGTATATATTGTATAGTCACCATCTTTATTCTTCACTTGAAACTCTGACGAGCGTCAGTCGAAAAGCTTTGATGTGTTTGGAAATTGGCTAGTTAGTCAGGTGGTTCGTTTCCATTGTCAACTGGCTGTTTATATCGTACATTTAAAATCCTTGCTTTCATGCACTGAAGAAAGTAGGATAAAGTATAGAGGTCTGATAATCAATATGCCAGTTTGTTGTTGCTTTTTCGTGTCAACACGCAACCAGGCTGAAATTACACGCACTTTCATTCAGGCCCTTTTCCACCGAAGAGTTTAAAGTTGTCGCAGAAATAGATGGCTTTGATGATGGATGGAAAGTAACCTTTAATTCAATACAACCACTTTCCAATGATAAACTGATCGATAGAAATTTAATAATAAATTGATTAATTTTGTAGTTACGTCATCCAATGGATAAATAATGTAAATATTTGAAGATAAAATAGAATGAAAAGAAATTGTGACCAAATGACATCAAACGGGTTTATAAGATATTCCAAAGACTAGATACAAAGGTCCAAGATTAGGGTACAAAGGTTAAAGGATTAGAGTACGAAGTTCAAGAGACTAGGGTACAAAGATTCAAAGACTAGTGTGCAAAAGTCGAAAGACTAGGGCTCAAAGGCTAGGGTACAAAGATCCAATGCTGAACAGTTCCACTTGAAATGTCAGATAAAAACTGCTTTTACTTTTGAGTTTAAAACGAATATTGCATACTAGAAAGTTTATAAAGAAGCATGGAATAACAGTTCATTAGTTTTCACCGACTAAAAAACATTGCTTTCCGACACTCCCCAGAGAAACGCAGGAAAATTACCAAAAGCTGGCCGACTTTTATTCTGGCCCTTTTCAACCAAAGGGTTTAAATTTGTCGCAGAAATAGATGGCTTTGATGATAGATGGAATGTAACTTTCAATTCAATGCAACCATTTTCCAATGAAGAAATTGTGATCAAATGACATCAAACGGGTTTATAAGGTATTCCAAAGACTAGGGTACGAAAGTCCAAAGATTAGGGTACAAAGGTTAGGGTACCATGGTTCAAACACTAGTATAAAAAGATCCAATGTTGTACAATTCCACTTGAAATGTCTTTTTAAAACTGCTTTTACTTTTGAGTTTTGAAAAAGATATTGCGAAAACTTCAAAAAGAAACATAGAATAATGGGTCATTAGTTTTCACCGGCTAAAAAACATTTTTGTCCGACACTCCCCGAGTAACGCAGGAAAATGACCAAAAGCTGGCCGAGCAAATATCAAGACGATAATCAAAAACCACATGAGGGCTTTCAGAAGATGGAAAATGATTGGCTATCTGATTTAAAATCAGCATGCATACTTTTGGGAGTATCGGATGCTTTTAGTCGGTGACAACCAATTTTTACATCAATCAAAATTTTTACAACAACACAACATAGTTGCAAGACGATACCACAAGAGAATGAAAATGCATTATAACCTGGTGGTTTTAACAGTTAACATAACAAATTCATACCAAAAAAATGGACAACTTTATATTAAGGCATAAAGTACGGGCTACGAAAAGAAACAAAAAATTATAGGTGGGAGGAAAAAACTATTGATCTGGTTTTACTTTCCAATTTGAGATTTTGGATTTCAGAACTGTTCCAATATGTCCACTAAGTTTAATGCCCACTTCACAGCCGAAAAGCAAAAACTGCAGAAACTAATAGCCAGTGGCAGATCGAGAGCCACGTGACAAGAGAAAAAGGAAGCGGGCGTGATTGGCTATTTGTTTTGGCCAATCAGTGCCCATACCTAAAAGTCAAACATGCGCCTTTGAATAAGAATCATCGTAAATCAGGCTTCGATTGGTAAAGCAAAAATAACTTTTAATATTCTGTCCGGGTTCGTAGAAATTGGAAATTGGAAGGATTATTGGAGGCTTATGCCCAGTTCCTATACCATTTTGGAATGATAAAGAGGCCAAGGAAAACATTGGTTGGAGGCCACGAAATTTGAAGCTGCAAATTTACGAATCAGCGTCTGAGGCCATACAAAAAATTAAATGCACAGCACATCATCAGGGCTGTCACATCTCATTCTGTTTAATTTGCTTCGACAGTAGTACAGCGTATGAACTACAATACCGAACAAAAATGGTTGAGACTTTTCAAGGAAAGCTTATGTTTTCACTTTCCTTTCAAAAGTAACTTCCTCCCCTTCTCCAATTAAATGTTGAATGCATGATTTTGAAGGAGAAATGATAGAACAACAAATCCAGCATTGATTCGGTGGAAAAGGGGGGATTCGAAATTATGGGGGCGACACAAAGTAGAGATTTGCAGAAATGTTATTTTGTCTCAACAATTTTGTTCTGGATATTAGGTCTTAGGTAATAATTCCTTGTATACATGCATCGATTGCTTCAAGTGACGTAGAAACCAGAGGTAGAAGCCATGGACCCCCTTTTAGCAAATAATACAAAAGCCCTCCCCTGTGAGACGTACAAATGCCCCTTTCAAATATAAAATGGGAATGGTGATGTTCCCCTTTTTATCTGCCCCCCCCCCACTTTTAGATGCTGCCTACGTCCCTGGCTGCTTCATTTTTCCGAAGAAAACCAAAAAACGCTGATTGGATAATGGTTACTACTTCGTATACGGCGATAAAATGGGACAATCTAGGCTGTCTTAAGCTTCTTTGGATGGAACAGAGTCTGGAAGTTTTTAAGCCTATTACGACACTCCCTAGTTAGAGAAAGACAAAGCCCAATATAGTGGTGACTTGATGAGGCTTTCTAAAAGGCATTCATTAGGAATCATAAAATGCTTTGTACGTATAAATAAACTCTACCGAAAATAGAGATTCAAGTAATCCATAGATCATTGACAGATCAAGCAACCAATCCACAAAGAATTCATACAATTTAAGTAACTAAATTAGAGGAGATTTGCACGAGGTAAAAGTGTTTCCCGAAACAGCGAACTTCGCAATTGTAGATAAGATTTCAATACCAATAAAGCATTTGTTTTAAATTCAAGCAATCCGAATAAATCTTCTTTAAAAATTGCTTGGTTCTACAGGCATTAGAAAAATTTTCAATACAGACCACTTATATGATAAAGGACCTACATTCCTGAAAGAAACTGTAAAATCCATCGAAAGATCACGTTTGTGAATTAAAGGGCCAGAAGATTTAAAGTTGCTACACGCTTTATGTCATCATGTCCTTAAAATTTAGTGTATGAAGGTTGCAGAGTTCATCATGAAGTGTTCGATGTTTTTTGGGTAGAGTTCTACACGTTTGTAGAACGCAAATGCAAGAATTTGTCGTATAAAGATTGCAGTTTATCAAGAAGCTTTGGCATATGAAATAGATAGTCCTGCTTCTTTGAGCATTGATCACCAAGCAACTTACATAATTTAGTACACGAAGGTTGCTATTCACTGTCTGTTATAGAGTGTTCGATGACACGTGGTCAGAGTTGTGCACCCTTGTAGTATGTAGAGCAAGTCCAAAGTCTCTAATCTTAAGTTTCACGGTTAAAGAAATCTTCAGGCAACTTTACGACTTAATATACGAAGGTTGCTATTCACTGTCTGTTAAATAGTGTTCGATGTCGAATAGGCAACAGGTCCGTGTACTGTGGAGGTAACAATCACCTTCATTGCATATTGCATGACCGATTAGAAAAATAAGCTTCAGAAAAGACTGCTGCAGGCTTGTGTTTTTGATGCAGTGCAGTCACAATATTTTGACTCCTTCAACAAAGTTTATCAATGCAACAGTCAAAATATTATGACTCCACGTCAATGTTTTATGCACATTCAAGAAATGAAAAATAAAGTTTGAATGCTTGAAAGTTGTGTTTGAATGATTGAAATTGGTGTTGAAATGTTGGAAAAGATTGTTTAAATTAAAGTTCGAGTTTTTATTGCGATTCATCGTTATTGTTTCTTTCATTTCTATCGTTGTTTCTGAGGACGATACTATCGTTGATTCTTCTATTGAGATAGAAAGCATGACCTGAAATAAATCATCTTATTGAAAAAATTAATACGTCTTACTAAAAGTCCAGGCAATAATTTCATGGTCAAACGTTGGCTTAGTAAAAAGTGATTCAATATCTTTGATTATTCTATTTTCAATCTATCCTATGAAAGAGAATGAATTCTATTCTATTTTTTCCCTATTCATTTTATTCTATCTGAGCAGAGAATATAGATTTATCATGTGGCTAAAATAATAGACACTAAGATATCTTTGCCTGTTACTGATGATTGGTTTTCGCTATTTAAATTGCATATTCTCACGCTTATGTTATAAAGCTACTCTTCCACAAAACAAATATATAGTAAATAATCATGTACTATATATGATTCTATATAATAATTATGTTTTATAAATGATTATATTGTCTAATTATATATTATAAGTGGTCGTATATTATAGATAATTCTTTATCAAAATGATATATTATGAATAATTATATTTTCTAATTATATGTTATAAGTGGTCGTATATTATAGATAATTCTTTATCAAAATTATATATTATGAATAATTATATTTTCTAATTATATATTATAAGTGGTCGTATATTATAGATAATTCTTCATCAAAATTATATATGATGAATAATTATATTTTCTAATTATTTGTTATAAGTGGTCGTATATTATAGATAATTCTTTATCAAAATTTTATATTATTAATAATTATATTTTCTAATTATATGTTATAACTGGTCGTATCTTATAGACAATTCTTCATCAAAATTATATATTATGAATAAGTATATTGTTTAATTATATGTTATGAGTGGTCATATATTATAGATAATTCTTCATCAAAATGATATATTATGAATAATTATATTTTCTAATTTTATATTATAAGTGGTCGTATATTATAGATAATTTCTTATCTTAGTTATAGATTATGAATAATTATATGCTATGATTATATTCCATAATAATTGTATATTACATTATATATTATAATGGAAAATAGCTTTTTCACACTTATTCATTATGTAATCAATCCCATTCAGTGCAGACAGAAAGATTTCGTCTTTCCCTTGGTCTCTTCTAAAAAAATAAGGTGTTAAGGATTTGTGGTTGGTCATTTACAGCCAATCATTCTCTCTTCTTTTCACCCTCTAATCGGTCCCGCACTGGCTATCTATTTTGCCAGCCTTTGGTTATTTCCACATTTTATATTGTTTGAGAAGTGCCGCACGAAAAGTACATTAAGTGTGCAAAGCTATATTCCGCTGTTCCTCGCTATTGCAAAGTTAACACGTGCTTTGCGGTACAAAACTTCACAATAGCAAGAAAAAGTAGAACTAGTTTTTGTATACGAAATATACTTTTTTGTCCAACACTCATCAGAGCATGCAAACATCTGAAAATAACTAAACGCTGATAGAATTGAAGAGTTTTGTAACACGGAAAACGTGAACCTTTTGTCTCTCTAATTGGTGCAATCCTGTGTTTCTCCTGTATCTTTTTCACTTCAAATGCACCGTTGTGCATCTTCAAATGCATCTTTTCTTTCCTTTTCTAATGCTAAATGAACATTTTCTACTATTTGGATTTCCCTGCTATGCATCTTGAGCGCATGCAAGGATGCCTATTTAACTAGCACCTAACTTTCTGTATACCAGGAACCTGGCGTACATCATAAGAAGCATCTTGCTTCAAGCAATCTGGCAGAATTAATGACATTGGGTTCTCTAGTTCTAAATTCCTGAATGTTACCTTTTTCAAAGCTTGAAAATTGCCACTTTGTTTGCTGATGTCATTAACAATGATTAACAGTAATTTAGGACCACATTTGGTCAAAATTTTGAAGGCCTTCTTTGGATTCTCATTCCTTGAACAAGATTACATAATTAAAAAAATCAACATCAATTTCGCCTGATTATTTGACGAGACACCCTGCATTGTCAACGACTTCAATTTCACTCAGCGTGGAGATGGGCATCAGAAATAAGTTGAAGCGAGCTGAAGAATGTAAAATCATAGTGCGAGAGGCTGTAGTGACTCGCTTGTCTACTTTCCAGTGCCACACCATGTCATGCTGACATACCTTTCTCACTCCTCAGCCTAAACTGTTCCATCACCACTACATCATCATTTAATCATCCTCTCTCATTCCTCGTCAGCAATATAATTGCAAAGTTCAGTCAGTCAGAAACCGAGCTACAGAACTCAATAGGCAACAATAAGAGCTTAGCTTATTAAGATTCATATAAATAAGTAGATACAACTTAACAACAACATTTACAAAAATTTGCCTACCTTGTTTCATTAGAAGAAGAAGATTTCTATTCAATTTGCAAAATATAACACTCATTAATCTGTGGCCTTAGGTCGCATCTGTAATGAACTCTTAAACTCTTAAATTAGACTTTTTTAAAAGACAGAAAGCAGTGAAGACTTTGGATAGACAATAGCATTAAAACAAGATAGAGTTTAAGGTCGTCAAGTCAATTTTTTGCTGCACTTTCAATTTGTATTTGGCAAAATTAACAGGCTAGAACAATTTTTAATGTTCCTGGATTGATTAGATTACAAACGGACTGATTGTATTTCCAATAAATTTATTAGATTATCAATTGACGGCTTTGATTGCCAATGAACTGATTAGAATACCAATTGACTGACCAGATTATCAGTGGATTGATTAGATTTTAAACTGGATTGTTAAACAGCTAGAGTCTTAACAGGGAAAAAGGATCTATTTTCCAGCTAAAATGGAATTTCATCAATTTTTAAAGGCTGAGTTTTCGTGAAATTTTCATGGATTTGTGACAGAGCTAAAAGCATATGGAAAATGATGTTCAAGCCTTCCTTTGGTTTTGCTATTGTTTTGCGTTACGTTGGTATTATAGATCTGTTAGTGCGTTCACTAGGGGTCTGGGAACTGAACCATAGAAGCTGACGTAATAGTAGCGGCTGGAAGTTTCAAGTGTCCAAATGGCATTTGATTTGTGATTTTCCACAGAATTTCACATCGCTTCAATGAAATCGCATTCATATATACCTGCTCATAAATATTTACTTTCTTTTTACATGCAAAATAAATACATTGAGTTTTTGAATAAAAAGTGTTTTACTACCAACTTAGTGTTTTATTATTTGAATGCTGTTTTACTGTGAGAAACCCAATTGTATCATTTCAACGAATGAAAACTTTTTGAAATTATGTTTGCAACTTGCTAGTGGCCTGAAACCAAACTTTACATACCTAAGGACATTTTTGTTTGCAATGCCAGCAGTTAAACACGACCTTTGACCTACACCAATCGTTCATTGCAACGGTCAAAGTTCAAAGTTCAAAGGTGTCGAAAACCAATATTAGCAAATATTTCAAATAAAAATTTTGGTTTTGCCACACTTATGGTGTGAACAGGCGAGAACTGACCGTTTTTCTTACTTCAAGGTGACCATCTGACGCTCTTAAAACATCTCACACAAATCAATTTCCACAAAGGGTACAAAAGATGTGTGTACAATCGTATTTGGCAAAAAAATCACCTTACTTTGAATGTACATCTGCAAATTGACCTGCCTTCAAAAAATGCAAACAGACCATGGAATATCTTAATGAATGGAAGTTTCTTTCCTTGAGTCATGTGCTTAGCATGGACACTTCTTAAAGCGAAAAGCCGTGTCTGTGGCATGATAATTGTTGTTATTATTTCCTTAATAATAATAAAGAAAATAATAATGATAATAATAATAATAAAAATATATTTGTGGGTTATCCACAATTATTAACAATTTGTTAATTTATTTTGTACAGTAGGGCCCACTATAAAGTAAAAGTAGTATTTGTAGAAACTTATACATTTATTACAGTAAGAGGTTTAACAAGCACAGGGTGACAATGTGCATGGTAGTTATGAAGATAAAATACTATTTTTAAATTGGAAAATGCTGTCTCTTTCCTTTGTATCATTGTGTTGTAAGTGTAGTTTCCTTTCTTTCTTTTATTGTGTCTGCGGAAGTCCAACGTTCGCCTTTACTTGAGACAGAAAACGTGACCTGAAACAAGAAATCATATTTGTGGACGGCTTCAACTTCGTTCAGTTGTAAGAAGCAAGCTGGCAGTAATGTAATGTGAAATCCATGAATAAGAATAATAACATGTAAATAATAACATGTAAAAACTGAAGCAACTAAAACTGAAATGCTATTGGGCATTACGTAAGACGACTCAAGAATAGCGTTTGCACGACTGCAGTGACGGATCTACGGGCCATGCCCCCCCCCCCAAACGGTATGATTTCACATCGAAAAATTTGAACAAATACCTCAACTTGCATATCAAACTAACAAGGCAATTTCTCTCCTATATTACATTTCATGTTAGGTGAAACTAAAAACATATGAGTGCTTTGATTGAATGATTTTTTTGGAAATCAGATGATATCTATCCGAAAAAGAAATGCGAAAAAGAGGCAAATCAGAGCAAAACGTTTAGCTATGTCCAGACCAAAAATCATTTATTTCATCAGACAATCAGAATGACTCAGTTTTGCCCAGATAATTTAACCCTCAAAATTTACCTAGAGCCTTTACTGGAGATTTTGCTCTTGTAACAGAAAGCTAAATGGAAGCGTTCAAAACCGTTGGCGCGGAATACATGGG
The DNA here is from genome assembly GCA_003864495.1 of Nemopilema nomurai. Lineage (NCBI taxonomy): Eukaryota > Metazoa > Cnidaria > Scyphozoa > Rhizostomeae > Rhizostomatidae > Nemopilema > Nemopilema nomurai. Next base: position 2,157,546 of record ML133389.1, read on the forward strand.
ACTGGGGGCCGGAGCCCCACTTACAGGGACGCAAATCCTTTTCACATTGAAGGGGGCTGAACTTTCAAAGGACCGCAATTTTTCGACGAGAGCCTAATTTTTTGCACAAAAATTTGATTCTGATGAAACGTTGCTAAAAGCAGACTAACATAAAAACGATAGAAATTTTTTAGATTTCTTCTATCAATTGTTTAAAAAATTGATTTTTATTATCGCTTTTCAAATTGCTTCAAAAACGGAAAAACTAGCAGAGAAATTGCATTATTTTTTAGAAAAGTTCGAAATGGAATTTTGATAATTTTAAAACCATAATGCGTTTGCACCCTTGCCCTTTTGATTCCATTTGGAAAACTTCAGATAAAACCCACACCATACTCCTTGCAGCTTTTTGGTGCCAAACATTATTTAAGGGAAAGCAAAATAATGTCAGTACACTTTTGCAGTCTATTTGAAGGGAAGTCAAATGCTTCATCATTCATCATTCATCATTGACCAAATCAGACGACTTTGGATCAAACAGTATTAGATCCCTTTGAACACAAATCTGGATTAGTTTGCATGCAGCTTTTGTACCTGAAGAAAACCTAAAAACTTCGCAAGAATGATAAAGAATTGGAATGGGGCGATCTATAAAAGTTATGCGTGGTTAGAGATTATTGTCGATTTTCGACCTAGAAAAATTAACATTCAGGTTCAAAATTGCTAAAACAGAATAACAATTTAAGAATGATGCCAGGCTCAACCTTCATCAAGACTCAAATTTTTCTTTAATCTATGTTTTCTTCCAATGCAAAACAATTGTCACGAAATTGAAATAATGCCTTTGTATTATTAGCACCATATTCGTATCATAAGGTGTTACATTTTAATATCAAATTTATTGTTTTGGTTTGTCCTTGTTCTTGATCATGAAGCGACATATCAAAAAAGATTTAACATTTTTCCTTGATCTTAAGGCGAATTTACTTACACCTTGTGTTGGGCAAGAAATAATTTAAGAATAATCTTAAGCTCAAAATCAACTGCTGACTACCAACAAATGGTACAATTGTTACTTGCATTGTGGCATCCTGTCAATATGATTATTTTATTATTTCGTTTGGATACTTGTCGCAGTAATGAATTTTTCTAATATTCTAGTGCCCTGAGAGAGAGACTCAAGTTTGTTATGAAGTTTTTTAGTAGAAAAGAGGCGTTACCAACGTTCTTTAAGTTTAGAAGAGCGTGTCTACGAAGATTTTTATAGCCCCTCTTTTCTTCTTAAATGGCCCTCCCCAAACTCAAACGCTGATCCGCCCTTGTGCACGAGTCAGAAGTAAATGACGCCATGTTGGTTTTGATATTTTTAAGCCTAAGAAGATTGGCATAAACAGGGCTGGGGCCAATTAATGCGCAATTATTTGGAGAAAGTAGCAGGGCAAATATAAAGCGAGTTAATGAATGGATGGACGGAGGTTTGCCAATGAATGGGCTGACATATTGACACCAAAATCGGATCATAGAGAGGGTCACTGACGAACTGTTGGAGGAGGGCATTTTCTAACCCGTTGTCATGTCATCGTTGTTATTAACGATTTGTTACTGATAACCACGTGTTTTAGTGATGACCGACATTGTAGGATGCTTTTACTCATCGCTTCATCTTCAAGACAACCACCAGGCATTTTAAGAACTGTTAAGCTGCTTTTCACTGAAAGTATCATGGCCTAACTGAAAATAGCTGAAAATAATGTAAGTAAAAATACTAAAGTGAACTCTATGCCTTTTGTTAGCTTTAGCGAAAGAACCTTACATTCTTAGAGGTAATTGGAAACTAGAGTACAGAGCATCTACCTTGATTTCCCCGATGGTGAAAGATGGTAAAAGGAATATGAATTACTTTACGGCTCCTGACATTGGAGTGAAAAAAATATTTTTTATAGATCAGGAAAAATACTATTTGCATACTCTGAGGAGTGTCGAACGAAAAAGTACTTTAAGTATGCCAAAACTTCCGCTTTTTCTTGCCAAATACTATTTTTGTAAACAAGTTAGGTGACCATCAGACAATTAGAAGAAAAGAAAATGAAAATTGTACTGAAGTGAAAACGGTCAAACTAAATTGTATAAAAAAGCAAAGCCTCTTAAACTTAAGCAAAAATACTAAAGCATGTTTCTAAAGACTCAAATATAAAGAGGTCCAAGTGATTGCAAGTACCTAAAGATTTAGTCTTGTGTTTCAATGTAATTATAGAATGGCAAACTTTGCATTCTTCTAAAGCAAGCTAATCTAATTGAGAACCCTACACTTCTAAAGTGTTCCAAAATCTAGGAATGGTACGGAAACAGACTTTGTATGATGATAACGAAGATGGATGCCCTTAGGGACCAACCAAACTTGCTCTCTACTACATCTGATTAGGGCGCAAGATATATAATTCAAAACACCATATATTGCTGGAAAAAGGGTGCTTAAAGAATTTGCTTTTGTGCATTAGCTTATTTTCGCCTATTTTTTCAATTATTAAAAGTTTCATTTTCATAGGCTTCAGAGCCTCTGATGACCGCTTCATTCGCTTTCCAAACCACCAATAGAATCCTTGTTATCCATAGAAATTTTTTCCTTATTCGTAATCAACAGTAGCTTTCTTTGTCTCTTTACCATCAGAGAAACAAGAATCAATTCGCATACATTTCAGTTCTCAATAACTCCTTTTAATTTTCTTCTTCTGATAAATTAAAAATCTTTATTTGATGCCAGAAGTACTTCAATGCATAGATAAATGATAGTGTTTCCTTGTTCTCTCTACCGTTAGAGAAACAGATCCATCCATGCATGTTGAAAGTCTCAAAAACTCAAACTTCTTTTATTTTCTTACTTCTGGAAAATTCAACATCTTTACTCGATGCCAGGATTAATTTTCTTCTAATGATACTTAAAGTACTTTTTCTGTCTGCATTTCTTACATTCGTAGGCCTCCTCCGGTTATAAAATCATTAGGTCGACAACCCAAATTTCCACCCGGTCATAAGCCTTTCACATATAGCGAGTCTGGTACTCAGGGTAAAGCCCCTTCCCCCTATCGCTAATATTGGCAAATATAATTTTCTATCGTTTTTCTATCATTTTTCTTTTGTTATCACGATTATGGGTTTTTTGCAACTTCAAGAGGTATAAACAAAAAAGTAAACAGAAGTACATAAATACATTTCCATACGCATTTCTAATTGTGCTTCATATGTTTTATACAACGGTACTAAATTGTTGAGTTTCTAAGAATTTTCACAATTTTAAGCTGAAATGTCTCAATGAAGCACAGAAATAAAGTAGTGACGATTCCAGGTTACAAGTTTTTCTGTTAAAGAAAAACGGTCAAGATTGTGCACTTAACATTTTCTTTGATGCAAAAATCCGCTCGTTTATAAGTCACCCAAAAATACGCTATGAAGAAATATTAGCCAGTACTTGTATCCAGGATTATACGGTAGCCCCTTAGCTTAAAGGAACTTGAAGTGGCTTACTTTACTGCAGACATTAATGTTTTTGTTAATAAACTTTCAAGAAAACTCGTTATTTTTACATTTTCCCATTTTCATCTGGCCTCGAAAAGTGCATGCAAAACAATATAATTAGGCAAAATGTTACTCCACATGTAATCGAGTATTTACTGTACAAAATGATTAATCCAAGTATGCAATATGTCGGTAGAAGAGCTTCATATCAAAGACCTGTTATACAAATAATGATTGGAATTTGAAAAAGAGGTGATTTGACGAGTTTTGATTTTGTATCTCATTAGATACCGTTGTTTAAATGCAGGAAGAAAAAGCAAAAAGTGCTTATATCCTGAAGTCTTGATAGAAGATAAATGAAAGTAATAATAATCTGGGAATTCCGTTCCATGAATCTACCAAGCTCTTCCCCCATCCCTCAAAAGATAGTTGGCATTCTAGCAAAAAGCCTCCAATATGTTTGATGACAGAAAGAAGTGTCAATTGATTTAAGACTTGAGTCAATATTGCTAGGAATTTTTTTTTTAATACTTTAAGTCTGCCTGGAGAAGAAATTCCAAATACCCCCCCCCCCCTAAATGTTAGGCGTGATAAAAGTTGTTAAAAATAGTAGCAGCGATGTACTCTAAGGAAAAAGGACCTCTGAAAATCTTAGAAGCATCTGCAATTGTTTGTTATTTCTGACGTCGAAGCAAATTTTTTCTATGGACCAGGAAAATTCATGTTGATGTTTTTGTACAGGTCATGAAGCCAAAGCGAGGGAGAGAGGCGATGCGTTGATTGTTTTACTCTGTCTGTCTTGTTGCTGTCTATCCAACTGAACTGTAATGATGTTGCAACGAAGATGGAAGGATCTAGGCTGAGGAGCGAATGATGCTGGGTCAGCATTCCGTGGTGTAAACATGCAAAGCTTAGGGGAATTATAGAAGCTAATAGCGTTATCAAATTTCGCAAAATATATATCACTGCACTTTCGTAAACGAATTATTTCCCAAAACAAGGAAAAAATAATTATGATTGAGAGCAGGGAAATAATAGTGTTTGCTTTAAAGTCAAGCATGTCTATAAACAATATATCTAAGGTCACAGAAACCCTACTCAGATTTTAAAGATGGCTTTCTTCATAAACAAAAGGATTTTGGCCTACGAATATCCCCTTAACATGCATGACGCAGCCTGTTTCTTATGACTACGATGGGAAAACATTTTGCGATTCATTCATCCTAAATCGTCTGGCAATTTCTGCATTCAAATTCGAGTTTGTTGTCATGGCAGGTCATGATCACGTCAGCATAATAGAAACCATGGCAACATCACAAGCAGGGACAAACGTCTGATATCCCGCGGTTTTGTGCAGTTTCATCCTCAGACGCACACAATTTTGCGAAACAAACTTGATAATTCTTTCTAGAACGTAGAATATTGTTCTATGAGTAGAGTTATTGTCTGCACTTCTTGTGTGTAGTTTTCGCTCGAGTGAATGTTTACTTTCCCTAGCGAGCGTTTACTATGCAACCGTGTCATCTTTCTGAGGCATGTTCATTGATGGTCAAGGCCTTTCTGTCAACATTACATGTTTCATAGCAAAGGTTAATATCGAACAGGCAAGCTTCTTAATACTTCTGCAAACTCCAAAACTCATTGTCTCTTAGGTCTTTTAAATTTTAATGTAATTTAAACATTTGGCGTCTTGTGGAAGAGATTCTAACAGGTTTTGTGGCGAGCGGGTTACCAAGAGACAACAAGATTAATTTTTCGATTGCGCGAGAACTTTATCTCAAGGATCAGGGGAAATTTTAGTGTGAGAAAACTGGGGAGGGGGGGGGGTTGCTGCATCAAAGAGAATCCTGGGATAGTAGTGCAAGGATATAATATATTTTGAAGAAAATTCCGGAGCAATTTATACCAAAAGCAACATATTAAGCGTATGGGCAGAAGCATTAATCAATAACTAACAATTTTCTTAGAAAATTTGTGAGGGAGGGGGGTGTAAATGAAGGGGCCGAAAAAATTCTGGGAAGCCCCTAGCACCTCCTTACAGGGAAACACCACTGCGTAACGATTTGTGATTTATCAATTTTGACCTCAGCTTCTTGCGTTGAAACCTTTTGCATTCCTTGGTGTATAACGATTAAGTTTAGTGCGCATGCGCCAAATAAAGATTGCTTGGTGGGGGTGTCAAAAAGCTATCGACATCTCTCAACAACTTCTCAAAAATGTTGAGTTGACCCCTCTGACAAGGTTAAAATCTGTTAAAACCTTGCTCGACATCACCGCAAAAACGCACTCACCATCTGCAGTCTAGAGATTTTGAGCAATGATTAGTAAAATAGCTTGATCAGCCAAACATTGTCCATTAATATGTAGGTATAATATTTCAGTTCTTCATTCGTTGCTGTGATTAATGTCAAGCAGATAAGGAGATGGTTGACAACTTTTTTAAAGCAAGACTCATTTTTTCTGCCAACTTGAATTAGGGATTGCCATCAAAAACTGAACTTCATATTTCAACACTTATGTTTGTTATCTCTGTTCAACTGTAAAAACAGCTAAACTGCTGAAAAACTATTTAATAACTAAATCAATTGACGGAGAAATTCAGCCAAATAGCTCATCAAAGTTCTGGAGACCCAATTAATAATTAAATGTTATTCTTCTTTCTACCGTTGCCTCGTAGATTCAATCTTTTTCAGTCGATAAAACACAAGCAACTTAAAAAATATTTTCTTTAACTTAATCCTGAAGTAAAAATTAGATATTGTAGACTAAATCTTTGAGCCAAGTCCTAAAATTGGTTTTATAACTTAATCAAATAATGTTCTGTGTTGAATCGTTACCGAAAAACTACTTTCCAAGGTGACAGTAGATCTAGAATTAGTTTTCTGATTTAATTGAATAATAGTCTATAGTCTATTTCTCTTGAAATACTTCCTAATTGTCATAGCACACCAAAAATATTGGGCAAAAAAACATGCAAATAAACTTTAAGTGCTTTTGTATCAAATCAGAAACGATGGCTTTTCAAAGAAATTGAAACTTTACCTAGTGGAGAGCAGTAGAAACTGAAGTCGTCTGCAGATAATTTTCAGACCACTTCGTCTAGTGAAATTGCACGGCCAGGACAGAGAAGGGTATACGGGTGTATATAGATGTCATCTACACAACGGTGTACCAATGGCCTATGAATAGGAAAAGGAGAAGTCGAGTACTATTTTTCTAATAATCTGATCTCTTCATCAAATAGAGATCCATGTTTGCATGCTCCAAGGAGTGTCTGAAGAAAAGTATGTAAGTATGCAAAACTATGTTTTCACTATTAAGTGCTATTGGAAGATCTAAGTGTAACGACACAGGGTTCCCTTACGGACAGTATCACGTGACAATTCCACCATTGCGCTGTGATTGCATCAGCGCCTGTAAAGACGTTTTTTGTATCACGTAATTATTATTTCAAGATTTGCTCAGGTTATATAAAGGGTTGTTTCATAAGTTAGGAGTAGTCTTGTCGAAAGTTTTGCCGTACTGCTAGAAGCTCTGTCGCTAGTTTTGTCGTGCCTGTTGAAGCCGTGTCGTTATTTGTCGAACTTGCTGTTAGCCGTTGCCGTATTTTTGAGAATTTCTGCCAACAAAGAACTCACGTTTGTAAAACCCACCTTTTAAGAGGTTTTACATAAGCCTGTTTCTCTGTCCTTGATGCCATTTCGCAATCCCAGAATCACTTCAAGATGCCATTTCGCAATGTGATATTCTTCAAAAGATACTGCAAGACTATCTTCCAGTGACAAGAATTACAGAAAATTTTCCTGAAGATCTTTTCCTTTATGTAAAATATCTGGGACTATTCAAAATGAAATAATTTATCTCATAGCTTTCAGGAAGTCAAAGCAAGGCCATGAAACAATGATATGAAACAGTACAATGATAGATGAAAAATTTTTGCGCAGGCACGAAGCCAAAGGGACGTGGTGGCATTACCCACAAAACCAACGAACTTTTCAATTCCTTGCCTACCCAAAAACTTTAGGATAGAAACCTGTTTTTGTGCAAGATCTTTGAAGAAACCAAAACATCGATGCAGGGGAGTCTTGATTTATTCGTTACAGAAAAGTCACCTCTGCCACGCCACCACCACCATCTCCGGTTTTTTCAGCCCCGTTTCCCACTAACCCCCCTACCCCCCCCCCCATTCTTTCAGCGTTGGCTTCATGTGCGTCGGATTGAAAATTCTCAGGCTTTCGAACAAGGATATCTTTAGACAGAGAGCGGGCTTGGGAAATGTAACGTTTTGGCCTTCTGAGGCATAGTTTCTTAAAGAGTCCAGAAAAATTGACGTTTTCACGGCTGGGAAGCGGAGAAAGGATTTGCCTGTTAGTGCCATTATTATTATCATTATTATCATTTATCTATCTACAGTAGGCGTCTAAAAAAGCTACATTTTAAAAGCTACATTATTAAAGCCTACTACAAAATAAAATTGTTTAAAATAAGAAAGGAAAAATACAAACACATCTAAAATAATGACTAATTAAGTATGATTACATACATAAAAATTTCAAAATGTTATCTTTTTATTTTTTACAGTATTTTTGGTATTTTACAATCCAATGAATTTATTCTTTCAAAAACCAAACTTGAGAGACTCCATGTCATATTATAAGTGAGGTAGTTTTTATAATAAACCATGACACTGATTGTAGAGGAATTTTACTTTGAGTTGGTAATAAGGAAAGTTTGAGATTAAAAAGTTTAAACGGTTTTATTAAATTCAATTCTGTTTGCTTACTCGATCGTGGTCCATAAGAGTCTTTATTACGTGAACAAGTGTTTTGTGGTTAAAAACTTCACAATAGGTAGAGAGCTGGTTCCCCGTTTTCCAGCTACTGTGAAACTTTTATCAATATTATCCTTAGAGTATTGTGTTGCAAAATATACTGACTCAATGGTAGCTGGGAAAGGGTTTGCCCCCTTACCCCTTCTACCCGCAACTGTTATTTATCGTCTAATTCTTTTCACTGTTTTTATGACCATTCTCCATTGATGGGAAGAATCAGGGGGCACGTACCCTCACCCGTTAGAAGTTGATACGCAGTTCCCATTTGCAGCCAATCAAAGTCTCTCTTATGCCAAAAGAGAATGCACAAAAAATTTACCCTCCCCACAATTTTAAAAGACATTTCCTGTGCCCATGCAACCCCGTACAAGTCATGCTACTAAATAGAATTAAACTGAATCGATACAGCTTGTTATTTTACACGCGCTTTCGATTTTCGTGGCTAAGATTAGGGCTGTGTTTACGTCTACTGGGGCCTTGGGCCTAAATTCAATGGGGCCTCCTTAAATATGCCAAATTAGTTCGTGTCATGCTAGTTGATTCATCAACAGCACTTTGTATAGGCTTAAATAAATTCTGCTCGGGGCCCCCTGAAATTGAAAACCCCTGTGCCCACGCCCAGTGAGCCTATGGGGAAATGCGTCACTTGCTGAGATTACTGCGATGTTTGGTGTTCTTGTGACGTCATGATTCCGCCAACCTATTATCCCATTCCACTGCGAATGGCAGAAACCACGCGTGGCTATTTTTACCCTGGTGATGAGATTGAAAGCAAAAAGAAGTCAACAGCGGAGAACCAGTCAATAGAGAACGTTTTTCGAAAGCAGAATTCATCGTCATGGACAAGATATTTCCGCATTTGGTTTTATCCCTGACAAAAACCTGGATGTGGTTTTAATGAAGGTTAATATTACATCGCAGAAATGTATGACTCTTTGATTACTTATAGAAGGGGCAGGGAGTGAAAAATACTAATCTAAAGTTACTTAATAACATAAAAATGTGTGGAACAATTTTGCAATTACTTAATATATAATAGCAATAACAAAAAAAATGTGGTATCACTATTATAATTATTATAAAAATAGGACTAAACCAGAGCTACTCCTCTTTTAACGTATTTCTTTCTCATTACTACGATTGTAATTCTCCGATTCGGGTTGGCGTTACCGATTTTGTATCTTGGTATCCACGGCCCGTCTCAAAAACTAACATCAGAATTGGAATCCCGATCTTTAACTTAGTTTATACTGAAAACTTCATGTTGTTTGGACCCTCCGGTCGCGAGTTACTTTGTTTTGAATATTTAGACATTTCATGCAATTTGACCGCAATTTGCGGCTGCAGTGAAATTTTTTAACTGCACTAGCAAATTCGATTGGAGTGTATAGGAAAAACTAAATTTCTAGAATGGGTTAATTCGCAGCCTGACGGTCCAAACAGCTGGAGATTTTCGGTACAGACTAATTCCAACATGGAGATTCCATTTCTATGATCCATTTTTGTCATATATGAAGATAAAAAGTTGATCGAATCCGAGAATGGTTTAAGCCAGTTACAAATAACCTATGTATTAGTGTGATTTGTAATTATTATTTTAACTGGAATTGAAAATGAAAATTTAAAAAATATATTTTTATAATGAGAGGGGACAATTAAATTTTTTCGCAGCAGGGGCAACAACATCCGTATTAAAAAATATGGATGATATTTGACCATAGTGGATGATACTCGGAGTATGCGGAGAATGTACCTAGGAAAGTGCCATTATAGTGTTAGTTCAAATCAAACGGGGCTGTCCCTTCTCTTAATGCGTGCCCTGGGGTGTCACATGGTTTTCCGAAGAAAAATAAAAGTCAAAAGTCCAGGAGTCAAGTGACTTTCCCAAAGAAAATTGTGGGGGCAGACATAAATATTCCGGAAAAGGGTAGATGGCTGTTCTGAGACAATTTTAGATAAAACATTGCAATTTCTATTCTATTTTCATGTCGGTGCTCTTCTGCGTCTTTCAGTGTTCTTGTCAGCGAAAAAAAGAGAATTTGAACTATGGGTAGGTTATTTTTGCACGTAATCTATTACACAAGACAGTTAATTGAGACAATGCTTAGGAAACAAAAGGAATTTATCGTTGATTGGCATTTTCATCAGAAAGCGATGCATTGTTAACTCTATTTCACAAAGGCTTCCTGAAATTAATGACATTTTTCCATCACCCACTCCAAACAAATGTGTTCATCCGGGACTTTTGGAATCCGTGAATTTATTATGACGTCATAAGGAAAGCTATTCCGACTCAGTAGCATAAAGGAAACGAGAGTTTCGCCTCGGGATTAAAAATCCTGAGCGAAAAAGCACACGGAAAAGGGAGCTGAATGCTTTGAAAATATCATAAAGTTTGTAGAAATATTCTTTGTAGAAACAGGTAAGTCTTTGTCATTCATTTAAGGGTTAAAGTTCGTCCTCTGAGCCTTTAGAAACATAAAGCTCCGAGGTAGTTTAGGCCATGCCCTTTAATCGTTTTGATGATTCATGATGGTATAGAGATTGTGTTGTTTGTTTCGAGAAATATCAGAGCCGCACTGTTAATGATAGGATATTAAGTCGTATCGTAACTTTTAGTTACCTTTTACAACAACAAAAGTTCAATGCTGTTTGAAGCGAACATTTGTCGAGAAACAACTGTTCTGAGGCCCAAGTAGGCCAAGGACCAATATGTCCGTTTTTTGTTTTTCCCGATACCCTAAAGAGGTCGTAGCATTTGGACTGCGATCAATGGAAGTATTTCACTAAAAACAGTTCAGATCTTTGCTCGACAGATGCATTAAAGTATGTGCTATATTTTCTGCCAATTTTGAGGTTATTGTGGATGTAGAGCGAGTCGGGAATGCATTATTGTTGGCAGTTTCTTTTGTTTGTCTCCGAAACAACAAAACACGCTGTTGTGAAGGGAAGCTATTTTCGCTGGATTTCAACCGGTTTAAACCAGCAAGAGGTTGTTTGGTCCACATTTTACACTTCATTTATCGCTCGTCTCCCTAGATATGATTAAAACGCGTCCACAATGTCATAAGCTTCAAGTTAAAACTCTCGATAATTAGGCCATTCGCCAAATTTACTGATGAGGCGATCTTGTTGACTCACAAGCAAGAATCGACAATAACCTTCCCATCTCAAGCCGAGATCTCAGCGATTTTCACTGAAGATTTTATTCATCAATGTCAGCTTGTATTCATAGCGGAAACTAATAGAAGATGGTTAACGAATCCTTTGTTATTACATTGCGTTAGTTAGGCCTCGGGAAATAGTTGAATGTTTCGTGCCACTAACAACAACGGATTTGACTCTCTGAGGGGAACAACTCGAGGGGAAGGACTGAAGCTATTAAATATTTACTTTCGCTTTCTTTCTTGTTTAAAAGCTTCAATTTAAAAAACTGGCTGCCCGTGAGAGTGCCTTGTATATTGATTCAGAAATTCTCTTGAAATAAACTAATATCGCTGCTGTTCAAAGAGAACCAGTCGGTTTATTCCATGCCATCAAGCTCAAAACAACTTTTGTTGTCAGCGCTCAGAAGTGATAAAGAACGGTTCCTCGTGTTTATGTCAGTTCAGCTTGTATCACATGACTCTTAGTGTGGTTTCATATTCAAGGTTTTTAAATTCAGCCTGAAAACAAAAGCTTATTTCCCAATCACGAGATACAATAAATTCGCCCAAGTCTCATGGTTTTCTACCATAATCAAAATGCTTTCCTTTTCGTAATTTTATTCTGTGTTTAATTGAAGACTTGAGAGCCTTTTATTGACAGAATATGAATCCTTCTAAACATGTGCCACAACTTTTTTTGCACTGAAGATTTTTCACTTCTTGAAGTTAAAGGAAAGGTTGAAAAAGGGAATTAAAGATGAAATTAATCTTTAATTAGCTAATTTGTTATTGATAATGATAGTAAACACTTACCAATTTTTATTGAAAGGAATACCACAAGATATGATTGATAAGTGTGGAAATAATTTTCAAGTGACAATGAAAATTTTAAAAGGAGTAAAAAACTTTGATTCTTTTATTACCACTGTGCAACAATGTAATTGTATTTTATTCAATTTTGTCTGATGGGGTTTCATAACATTTAAAGAAAAGACATAAAAATACATTCATATTCAACTCTTTGTCCACATTGACAATATTTTTTAATTAAATAAAATGATCAGATATATAGATTAAATAATTTCAGCCATCCAAAATATATAGCTGTTCAATTATACTCTTGAATTTGTTGATGAGTTGTGATTTGATTTTGGAGAGTTTTGAATTTGGAAAATGGTTTTGTAAAATCTCTCCCAGGCGGTTCCTTCAGTTATTTTCAATTTCAAGTTTTTTAATTGGCAGTGCCTAATAGCTTGAACAAAAGAAAGAAAGGAGACATTTTTATTCAAAAGACTATTTATTCATCAACATATATTAATATTTATGTCATCATTGTTATTATTCAAAAATATATATACTGCTGATGCATATTATTTATGTATAGTTTTGTTTTGAAGTTCCACTAAGTAAAATAAGCCTTTTATCACAAGGCAGCATACTCAAATTACATATAATATAGACACAAGGCAAAAAACTTCAAATATTAAACCAATTTACATTTGTTTTGAATGGGATTCCAAATAGAAGCTATTTCAGTCAGCATATGTATTAATCAAATTATGCACATGCCATGAATAGTAGTTCATAATACAAAACTTCAAAATAATTATGATTAAGGAAGGAATTTAATGTTATTTATAGATTGTAGGAGTTAACAGAACTATTGCTTATTCTTATCATGAGTTTCGTCTACTCTCTTTCTTCTGCCACTTTCATATTCCACTCAATTGAATAATAAAATTTGGGTACGTTTCTAGCCAGTCTTCTATTAGGTAACTTTAATTACAATTTGTAATTGTGTTCCCATTATAATTTCAAACGTTTAGATTGCTTCCATGTACTTATATACCAATTAACTACTGTTATGACTGACATAACAATTACAATGCCAATTAAAAAACCATTATTGAATTGCAACAGATTCAAAATGGATCAGAAATGTAGTTTTTATAATTTAAGTGCTTCTAAAGTGCATTGAAATAATCTTTGCCTTAATTAAAAAATTGGTGGTTGCTTTAATCACTAAAACCTTAGGTGTATAATTAGGTTTTATTTGCTGTGAATAAACAATTCAATTTTTTATAAATGATCCTTTTAAGCATATTTTGCAAAAACAATGTTTAATTGAATTAAGAGCACCCCAAGAAAGGTATCTTTGTTTTTAGTGACATGTGCTACCTATTCCCTGGAGCGTTTTGAGAGAAAACTCTAAAAACTACCTGATCTCATGTAAAACATTTCCTCCAATTAGAGGCATCCAATTCTAGTTATGATGAAAAATAGAATGATTTAGAATTTCAAGCAGCAAGAGTTATTTTATGCTTTATATACTTATATATTTCTTTCATAAAGTCTGGGTATTGCCATTGAGAATGGCTGGTTTCTAGGTCAATCTATTTGCCTGGCATTGCCAAAGTTCATGTCAAATGCTAGAAGCTTATTGAAAAATCAAAACTCTAGGTCAATTTATGCACCAAGAAACCCCTGTGTGTATTATAGATGAAATATTAAATAAGGCTTTGTGTTCATAGGTTTATTAGATGCTTGATAATGAAGCAATACGGAATAGGGTTTGTGTGTATGTTTATCAATGGATTTTTGCCTGTGTTTAGTTCCATCTAAACCACAACTATTTTCTGGTCTTTTCGTGTGTTTGATGTGTGGTCCATTTTGTGCCAACTCAGAGCCTAGGGAATGTCAGAAAAGACACATGTTCAATTTTACTAAGCTTAATGTAACTAACTACAATACCAGGCATATACGCAAATAGAAAGTGGATGCCACAAAATTTTGGTTGATAACATTACTATGGATATATAGACAATTAAAGGTGTTTATGACAATGGTACAATAAAAAACATGATTATGATTGACAATGGTCAGTACTGTCTAACCTAGGGTGCAAGATTTGTTATGTTTTAATAGAGGCAGCATTTTTTAGCCATGAGTTTGTGACTATAGTGAGTGGGGTCATTTGTTAGCCTTAGAGGTTGGTTCTGTCTGTGAGTAATCTTAGTTTAGTCTGTAAACTGGCTTCCCTTTGGCTGGAAAACATCTGATCAATTTGATGATAAGAGCATCAGATTATGAATGACCTCGGTTTGTGCTCTGTTACCCAAACTAGTTTTGTTTTCAGTCAACCAGTTTTCCTTTGTTTGAAAACAGAGTTGCTCAATGGGTCGCACAGAGAGTGTATCTTGTTCCAACAGAGTTTCTTGAAAAGGTGCTTTTTGGCATGGAATTTGAAACAAACGAAATTGACATCTGCAATGAAGTTCTCAGCAAGGTCAGATTAAGACTTGCTGTTGAATTTTCATTGGCATATGGTTGCAGTCCTGAAAATTTAATTGCGATGTTTGTTTGCCAAAGGAGATGGAATGTTTCCAAGCAACACTAATGTAGCAAATAATGCACCTGTGGGTAAGGAAATAGCATAGACCTAGAAAATAATGCAAAATTAAATATTGTTTTGTTCATCATCATTATAATAATAATAATAATAATAATAATAAAAATCATCATCATTGTAATTTTATTTTAACAAGGCTTCTTCCACTTTCCATGAATTGGTGCAATTTCTCCATTTCTCTCAGACACCCTCAAAAGTTCATACCAACTTTTAAACACTCTATGCCATCCCTTGCCTGTCAATCTTAATAATTGTATTCTTCAGTCCTAATATTTCCATCAATTCTTATGCTGTAATTCTAAGTTACTCATTGCTACCAACTTTTAACCACCTAACTTTGCAGCTTAAAGTCATCTTGTTCCAGCCACTCCATTCATCTACAGCTCTTCATACCCACCATTTAGCACTTTTGTCAGAAAGCAGGCAGAAATTATCATGTACTGAACACTGAAAATTTCCAAATGGCATTTCCCATAAGTGGGCTCTGAGTTTGTAAAAGTAGAGTTTAGACAAATCCTAGACCATTTAAAATCACCCCGGGCTAAATAGAACCTTTCTGTTCTAGATGAAACATTTATCACTGTCCATCATTTCATAATAAACTGTGGAAAATTGTCAAATGACAGATATTTGACTCCTATAACCACTACAAGTCATTTGTCATAGTTCCTATAGCTTCTTTTGAATATCTCTATATAGTCAGGGATGTTATTTTCTACCTTTTCTGGTGCTTAAACATAAACATTAAATATTTATCTGAGTTTTGTCATTTGCATACTTAAATTGTTGAAATTATTTGTGTGCAGGTGTCTTTGCCTGTTTATCCATAATTAAACTTGTTAAATTTTTATGAAATATGAGGCTTTCTTTCATTTTGCTTTTTAGACATTTGCACTAGTCTTTTTTCTTTCATCTATTATGCACATTTATGCTTGTCCTTCTGTTAGTCCTGTGGCAGGGGAAAAATATACCAATACCACTACTAGAGGGGACTCCAATTTATAAGTTCACCATGGAGTGAAGAATCAAGTGTCACTCAAACTCAGTTATTTAAATATATGTTGCCCTTTCTTCAATAAACAATGAATCATTGAACCAACATTATCATATGAAATAGAGAGAGTACAAATCTCCAATATTTTAAAGATTGTGTATTGTAAAAAAGTAATTCCATTCTGTGGCAGGTAAAAATTGAGGGGGCTTGAGTAAAATTTTTTTACTTGATAATTATTTCTTAGGATAAAGTTGGATAAAATTTCTTTACTTGATAATTATTTCTGAAGATAAAGTTGGATTTTGTGTTTTTCAAGCAGCAGTAACAGTTTAATTAGTCATTAGGTAGTTCATTTTTATTTAACTTATTTATCAATTTTTGTAATTTGTGATACCATAGTATTCGTTTTATATTGTTCCCACCCCAATCATTGACTCAGGTTTTACACTAAAAAGTTTAGTTGATCAGCAACATGAGCAATTTTTAATGTGTTTTGTCAGAGCAAAATGCTAAGAAGTTTGTTTTTGTTTTCAGAAAAAATCTTGAGAAATATGGAAGGTGAGGCGAACCAAACTCAACAAACCACGCCATGCAAGACTGGGTGTGGTTTCTATGGCAACCAGGCATCGGACGGCCTGTGTTCTAAATGCTATAAGGATGCAGTGAAACAGAGTCAAAGTTCTGCACAGGCAGCCTCAAGAAGTTCCCCAGGTATCATCTGCTTCCAATGTATTCTAAAAAGCATTCTAGTAATAAGTCTAAAGTTAGAAGAAGCTTAGCTGTAATGTTCCATATTGTCTCTATTCATTCTTTCTTCCAATTCCCTTTTAATCTTCCTTTGACCCTTGCTTTGGCCATCAGCTTCTTAATGGGTTTTTAAGACATTCCTCTTTTATCCATCTGTGAATAAATGTGAAATGTGACAACATATAGGCAACATTAGACTCAATTTGTTATCTCTGCAAGCCTGTTTGATGATATTTTCTCATCAAGAGATACTCTTGTTGAGTGAATGGTAGAGTACCTCTTCATAATAGAAATAGGGTTAAGTATATCTTCTGCAATCTACATATATACATTTTATGTTATACATGCAAACACATTTAGCACAGTTTAACTTAAAAACCACAGCATAGTCTTTATATACAACTACAAAAGTCTGTTTATGATCATTAACCTACAACAGACAAGAACAAATTCTCTTGCCTAAATCATAACTTATTCCCTGATTGGTTGCTTCTTGTTGATTGGCATATGTATTTTAACCAACCAGAGCCTTTATTCAATATCAGCTGATTTACTAAGAGTCCTTTTATGTATGGTTTACTAATTTCTGATCGTCCTGTAAGCCTGGCACATTTGATCAAGTTGTGTTAATTAAAAGGTATTGTGAGTTGACCACTGCTAAGAGATGACTTCCCACTGAGTATCTTGATTTGTATATGAATCAGTTGTAATCAGTCAGTCATATTGTGCAAAAGTGACCCAGGAAAGATTAAAGGGAATAGAAGCATATATCAAGCACTTTCTAAAAGTAGACACTTGCACAGTGTGACGTCATATTGTAACTGTACACGTGAAGTAGATTGACAGTCGTATCGCGTGCAATCTTCAGTGAAAGTGACCACGTGAAATGGCTGATGGACACTTGTGATCAATTGATGTTTGATTGACAGCTAGAGCTTGCGAAACCACCTAAATATGCTTCGATTCCCTGTAAGAAAATTCATGTTTGCCGTCATTCAAACATGAGCTTTAATTGCTTTGTTGTTGTTTCCTAGCAACCTCATCACGGTCCTTAACCCAGACCCCAGACCTCGCAACCTTAAACCAAAAAGACGCAGCTGTTGCACTGGAAAATCTCTCATCCAAGCCGTCGGTGCACCAACCAGAACCGGATGCGGTGACACCCGATGAAACAGCAACAACAACCGTAGAATCACCGGACAAAGGCAAGAAAAAGAACAGATGTAATGTTTGTAGGAAGAAAGTCGGACTAACAGGTAGGGCATTGTGCTTCTTACATGTCCGAACAAGTGCTTTGTGGTACAAAACTTCAGAATTGCTAGAAAAAGCGGAACTAGTTTTCGCATACTTAAAAGTACTTTTTTCGTCCGACATTTCTCAGAGTATGCAAACGTTTTACATGTTCATTGTGTTCTATCAAGTCCTAAGTTTCTTTGTCCTGGTCTGTAAAATTCACTTGCCTTCGATTCGATGCCCTTTTTCGGTCTGTAAATTAGACTTGCCTATGCCTGCTTCCCAGAGTATTTGTGTATATGATGTACATAACTACCACCTAATTATGCCGACCTGGTATTGTATTTCCATTTTATTTATTACTTAAGCAAGCACTCATTGTTTTTTACCGTTTTTGTGCAATTTCTGAGATTCTGTTTGTGCTTCCAACTTTTAGGATTCATATGTAGGTGTCACGGTCTTTTTTGCGGACTACACCGATATTCAGACAAACATGAATGCACCTTCGACTACAAAGCAGATGCGAGGGAGCAAATAGCGAAACAAAACCCCGTGGTTGTTGGTGAGAAAGTCAGGAAGATTTGAAAAGCTATATTAGAATGACGTTTGTTTAGTTTTCAACCAATGAAGTGAGAGCGTGAAGGGCATTAATTTGCATAAATTTGCATATAGTATCATATATTATTGTAAATATCTATGCTGGTGACATTGCCATTGAAGTATATCAGTTTTGCCATAATGTGAGTTAATATTTTGATGTATGCTTGATGGTAAAGCTAAATTGCGTATCAATGATCTTTAAAGCTGTGATCTTTGAAATGCGGTTGTCGAGCTGTGAACTTCACCTTTGATTTGGATAATGCCTCAAGTGGCCTTTGATTTCCATGACCCTTGACCCCAGATTCATAGCCGTCAGTTCCAACATTTGATTAACAGCTATGAATTTGAACCTCGTTTCCAATGAAATTCTAGACGTGTATAGCTCCTACTAGGGTGACATTGCCCCACCAACATGTTATCATAGCCTCGATTCGTTTTCTGGTTTTGATTCACGAAACTTTGTTTATGACCTCTGACCTTTGGCCTCTGCTACTGGCTTTAGACCCCTGGTTCACAGTCTCGTATGCAGGCTCATTTATTCACAGACTTGATATTCACTGGCTATTAGGAGGATCAGTTAATGTCGGACATGTTTTGTCCGACTACGTAAGTGTAGTTACGTTTGAGGCGGCAGGTGGGTATGTAGTATCGTCTTTAAAGTAATTTATAACATTAAGCAAGATGCGGTCTTGTTTTTGTGTTTTGTTTAGTTTTGTTGTGTATCATAACAGGGGGGAGGCTGCAACCCACACTACCCTGGAAATTCTCCCCTGGACACGTCTTCCCCAGATTACCTTTTTGCACCTGATATATCGTCAGCTAGCAAGCAATCCTCCACGCACATGACTTGTTTCTTGCCAGAAACATGTTTCTGCATGCGCATGTAAAGCAGATGCTGTTTGCAATTTTCCTAGAGTAATGACCCGAGCCACATGACTTGTAGGGATTTTCAGGGAATGGTCAACAATATGCAATGGTTATTTCAGCCAAAGCGATTTGAAAGTATTTCAGTGTGCATCATGCACTGGTGCTCCTCCGAAGCACATTTAGAATAGCGCTCCGCATGCATCTTGCAGACTGAAGGCAAATGCAGCACGCGGTTCCTCGTTTGTGAATATATCATATGTAATTGAGAAATAGAGGAGACAGGATTCGTAATAGCGCTGTAGTTGCTAGCACATGTAAAGTTGTAGCACGCTGTTGTTATGGTAATTTTTGAAAGCGAGGCAGCGTTGCCATGGACATTTTACCTTGATTTTTCATTAATATAATTCTGTTATGAGTTACATCATAGCTTGGAAGGCAACTTTGGTTCAGGCAGCGACCCCCCTCCGTTTTATTGGCTACGAGGCTGTAGTCACGTGATTTGTCCTCTTTAGGGCCCATTGAAAAGTTATCTCCAGTTTTAAGACCATTTCTTAGCCCCGACTTTGTTTGGGCCTACTTGCTTTCGTATGCCCGGTTTATCCACACAACACAAGAGCCAAAGATGCTTTCCTTTATTCGCTTAGGTATTGAAATATCGAATTAAAATTAGGTGTGTTTGGTTTTTTGAATTAATAGCATTCGTTGCATTATATTGTGAAAAAGAGGTTCTCAAAAGATGGCTCCCGTGCTGTATCAGTTAGAAGCCAGAAAGAGCCATCTTTAGTCTCTTCTACATTCTCCGTTTATGCGATTTTCTGACATTTTGTTGTGATCAAAACAGGAAAGCTTAATTGTTTGATGTTTTGTTACATTCTCTTCTCACAACCACAATGCATTCATCAGAAACAGTTTTCCAAGCATTCTAAACAAAACAGGAAAGCTTTATTGTTTGGTGCATGGTTTGATTTTTCCATGAACAAAGATTAAAATAATCTGTGCGAGTTATCTATGTAAAATGACCTCGACGCATGGACCTACTATATAGTCACTACACACCAAGTAATCTAGTAATTTACTCGAATGCTGATTGGACAAACTGGGGCTGAAAAGATTATTCTAAAGAATTCCTTTTCCAAAGACTGTTTTTCCCCCGAGACCTAATTCTAAAATATACTTTTGATTTTATTTTGTCATTGACTATTTTAAGCAAAACTATGTTAATGCTTTATTAATCCAAGAAAAGAAATCGCGTGAATTGTTTAAAAAAAATAAATTGAGACTTAATGTTCATTTCATAAAAGTCAATTTGTTAGAGTTAACGAAAGCCTAGCTTGTTATTACAAAGCACGAAAACATTGAGATGTGTTAATAGTTCAACTTTTCTTAAATGGATTGTTGTATGTGTAGCTTTCAAAACAGTTTAAAACATGGAAGTTTGAAGCAAAAGGACGTTGAAGCAAAGCAACATGCTAATGAAGCGACTATTTCGAAAACTGAGAACTTTTTAACATGAATATGGCATAATAGAACTGTCAAATGTCAACCGGTCAAAGGTCTAATGTCAATTGGTCAAAGGTCAAAGATCAACTTTGTTAGCCACGCATGGGAAGAAAAATATGTGGTGATGTAGATTTGGTGGTGCACCAGTATATAGATGCAATGCAATAGTAGGGTGTGACTTCCATTATGGCCTTTGGTTTGCTAGCAATAGTTTTTGGTTTTGGGAAGGGTGTTTTAACAACAATAAAAGAAAAGTCCTGACAGCTATAAAAGCTGCACAAAAATAGTGTTTAAAATTCTCCCATGGGGCTAAAGCTGTGAAAACATTAAGGTATGCTAAAAACAGACTTTGATGACTTAAACTTTTCTTTTGCTCTAAATTATCTCTGACATGGCCTAAGAACATGTGAAAAAACTATAAAATTTGAGACACCGATGAACTTGGTAAAGGTATCACTTTTTGCCTAAATCAAAAGTAAAAAATCCAAAAAATTTCATGGCTTCTTTTCCTAACAAAATCGAAGTGCTTGAATATAAAAATTCGAAAAATAAAGAGATTCGTTTATGGGATTAAACGTTCGCATATGGCTAGAAAGCTATACACAGTATATCTATACATCCCGAAAGATGCCCAGAGGTCATATGGAAGATGATTGGCTGAGTGAATTTGCGCACCGAGACGGATTGATTTTAGACCAAGGAGCAAGGCTATAACCTTTGGTGAATACTTTATTATTAATACTTTTCATCAGCAATCACACCCTAAAAGTCGATACATCAATTTTACATCTTAAAACATGACTGGAGAACATATGGAAGATGATTGGCTGAGTGAATTTGCACACCGAGACGGATTGATTTTAGACCAAGAAGCAAGGCTATAACCTTTGGTGACTACTTTATGGTAAATACTCTTTATCATCAATCACGCTCTAAAAGTCGATACATCAATTATACATCCTAAAACATGTCTGGCGTGATTCTTAAGTGAGGGTATCAGTTTTAAATTGTTGCTGAACTCTACTACAGCTGGCAAAATGGCTGTGATTTGGCCTAGAGGGAAGCACTTCAGCTGGCAAAATGGCCGTAGTTTTTGACTCAAAGATGGGAATACAAACTTACCTCATAATACTGTGGTAAAATTGCTGCTTTTCCACAACTGCTTTTTGTTTTCATAAAATTCAAACAACCTATACCATAGCCTTGGTTTCCCATTTAAGAATTATATCAATTTAAGATGGTTACAGTCGTGGCTCTTTATAAAAATGGGGGAGGGGAGGGGTACTATAAAAAGATTTAATCATCAAGTCTACAACCTCAGAACACTGAGAAACAGTACTAATTTTTGCCAAAATCATGTTTCCACTTTTTACCGCAATTGTGAAATTTTGCTACCACAAAGCATTTATTCAAGTCTAAACCATAGGGCATTTGTAAATAGCCTCGGGGTAGCATCCTCGCTTTTATTTCCGAAACGAGGTCGAAAAATATCTGTCAGCAAGCCTTTGGGTTTTTCTACAAATAGTGGAAGTCATAAAAAGTCCTTTTGACAAGAGATAAATTGTTTTGAGCACATTGCAGTCGGCAGACTTCAGGCCATTTTTTAACATACAAACTAATAGTGAAATTTCCCCAGCAGGCCCAAAACCTTCCCCAGTAGTGACGGGCAAATCAGAAAAATTCCAGTTGTTTGAGCCCACTCGATTAAAAATACTCTAAATAGTTTTTGTGTCAACAAATCTGAACTGTTTTTATTCCTTCTTCCTCTTACCCTTTTGGAAATATGATTTATGTACAATATTTAAACGAATTCAAAAAATTTTTCAGAGGTGCGACCTCATTTTGCCAGATGTAATAACGGCACGAGATGCTGCGATCCGAAATCTCATCATCATGAAAGAAATGCCCGTACCCAGCGGAAAAGAGGAACATTACTCACAAAATTCAGAATTAAGTGGAGAAGAAAATGAAAGTTCAAGGCAAACAAACAACCAGTTTGTAACATCAATGAGAAGAAGTAATGATGCAGTGAGGGTTGAAATTGTGCAATCTACCATTAATTTCCAGAACGAAAGAATGAATATCGAAGAAGATGGACCAATCAACAACGTGAAAAAATTACTGGAATAAAATCTGCAAAAGAATTTATAGTTTCTAGCAGATATTTAATATCGCAGATGTTTGGAGATTAAGTTCTTGAAGAATTTGTTGGCAATGTTTGTGCATCTTGGAGCAATATTTCTGAAATTGAGGAAATAGCTCTGGAAGACACAGGTAGTATCTACGCTCTGAAACTGCGAAAAATGACTCAAGCTAGTCAAGGAGTCATGAAACAATCTCTTGCATCATTTTTGACGCTGACACCACACAGCATGGCTACGTAAAGAGCAGTTTCGCATATTAAAATAGCGAAGAGAACGTCTTTGAAGCAGGAAACAGTTAACGGCACGATGCATGTTTCCTTAAATAGCAAGGGTACTGCAATTTACGATCCAAGGCCAGCTGTTTTTGAGTTTTTGAGAATAAAGGAACAACGTAACAGGCAACCGTGCGATGGACTTTACAAAGTCGGGGACTTATTAAAAAGTTTTTACAATAAGAAAATGACGCTCTTTAGCACTCTTTGTTTTTATAAAGATTTAGCTGTTTATGTAAAGAAAGTATAATTTTAAAACTGTCAACGTGCAATAGACGAAGTCTACTCTGTACATATGTCGGCAGGGCGTGGGCATATAACGTTTTCCAGTTTTTTGTGGTCCTTTATAAAATTTCTCCACTAGTTCGAATTCCTTAAAAATGCTATGCTTGTTTACATAATTTAGTTGCATCAAAATCAAGTAATTTGCCGGGGGAAAATATAAGTTAGCTTTTTCAGCTGAGAAAGAAATGACAGAAAATATCACTTCAAGTGTTACATATAGAATCAATCTCTATTCCTTTTCAAATTATCAACAATTAAATTGTTCTACCAATAAAAATATGACGAATGGCCAGCCATAATTCAAAAATCAAAATTACTGTTCCTTGTGATTAAATTAACAAAAATCAACATATAAATTCAAACTATGATGCTTTATTACTTCGAGTAGCTGTGTTTATCTGCGTTCAGCTCGAGAAACCGCGTGTTATCTGCATTTATCTGCGGGTAACCGCGTCAGACTTTGACCTGCGTCTTAAGCCAGGCTTCAACAATGCCCGCGTAGCTTTTCGCCCAATCAATGCTCGCCTGTATCCGCTCCATTCCCTGTTGGCGTGCCCGCGCTCCCGCGCCAGCCTCAGGATACTTCTTCCAAAATTCTTTCACCTGCAGTGTAAATAACACGTGACAATAACACCGTCTTCAAATGGTTTCCCCTCTAATACGTGGCGCTTATTAAATCATTTGGAGATTTGTCGTAGCATTTCTTGAAACTTCAACATAAAGCAGTGTTTATCTTTATTTGGATGCCACGGAGGTGGTGGTGTTTATCAACAAAAATGGCCTAAATATCTTAATCATGGAAAACGCTTCAAACAACGTATATAACCAAGTTAGAGTTCCAGCCGATTATCAAAGCGACCAAGTTACAGTTGTGTATAAAAAAGCACTGGTTTTCCATGAGGTACATATGAGAAATATTTAACTACGATATCAAACAAAACAGGTTACTGCGAAGTTTACCTGTTGCAACTCGAAGTCTGTTGTGAACTGCGCAGTAATTCCGAGTGTCATCTGTGTGACGTGGAAATTGTTGGCGGTCATTCTGCAATCAATATTAAATGCACATATAAAGGGGTATCAAAATGTACTTTAGAGAGATGACACCAAGAACTGAAGGTAACTGGATAGTGTGTCATATTATTAAAAGAGTTAATCATCACCATAGGCCATCGATGACTCCCTTACTACATTAATCCAGCACATCATGGGAGGGGGGAGGGTAAACTCCCTTTTTCAGAAATTTTGCATATCCATTTACATTTATCAACGCCCCTAATTATGTATTTCGTGGAAAAAGACACCCCCCCCCCCAATTTTTTTTAGTTAAAAATTTCAGAAAATCTAAGCATATAGTTCTATTTTGACCCCTCATTTCATGGTTTGAATTCCGTATCATTTTCGTTATAGTGCCAATAACAACTAAAGACGACTAAATGATCTACGGTTCATCAATATCGATTTTCTAGATTGCTTGTAACAAGAATCATTCTCTGAATCATAGGGGCGAAAATGGGACGCCCCAATAAATTACCGGACAAAATAGAAAACATACATTTCCATGCACTTTTCCCAGTTGGCTCTGGCGAAATCCCACGCGACATACTTCCCAGTGGGATTCCCTTGAGAGACAGCCGTGATGACGTATACGGTGTCCTGGGTCCGAATGACACTCGAATCGAGGGAGTAGCCTAGCCATTTTCTAAGAATCCAAGGCTTCTCTGTATCACTCAGCGCGCCTTGAAGTTTACCCTTTTCTGTTGGGTTCTTTTCGTTCATGAACCTCTTGAAAACAAAGTCCCATTCTTTATCGCCTCCATTTGCGACTCCATTACTGTATATGAGCGATTTGAGCTGGGCTCTTATCCTGAAATAATCGCAAGAGCAAATTGAAATGCAAACCGGAAGTCATGTGATAGAGAAATGAAAGCTGATTGGTTGCTATCAAGGAATGGTTTTTAATTGGACAGACGCAATACACAGCTTTGTCTGTTGGACTTGTCAAAGGTTGTCACTGACTTATAAACAAATCAGTGAATCATTCATTCCTATTGGCTAACCTAAATCATTATGTTACCTCTCGCCTCTCACTCTCACCTTTGAAAGGTAAGGAAGCGACGAATCGTCTTCATTAGGCCCTAATCAATAAGCCAATCAGAAAACCCTACACTCCTATTGGCTAGTCTCGAACCCGACGTTCGATCACTTTTTTCAAAATCGATTGTCTTCATTTGTCAGGCTGACCTCGCTTTCACTATGCCAACCTCGATCAGATATCGTCACAAAAACTTTGTACCGGTTGTTGAGTCTGCTTTTCCAATTGGATAATTCTGTAAGTTGTGGGACAAACAACAGCAACTTGTACCAAACAGGCACCAAAATGACGACAAAAAGATATATGAAAAATCAACATACGTAATATTTTTGGTCATCCAATCACTGAAGATCTTCTGCGCCTCCGCAAGGGTCTCTTCATCTCCATAATTGCAGGCAGTTGAAAGGAACAGAGATTGCTTGTATCTTGAGAGAGAAAAACATGGACCATGAAAGGAAACAAGAACTGTGTCAAATGTAAAACGGTATCGCATGGCTTGGGCATAGAGAGCAAGTTTGCAAGAAGATATCAGTGGTGACAAAACCCGGGCAGAACCAAAGCTTGTAGCCATTAAGAGCGCCTGTATTGGTCACTTTAAGTGAAAAGAGGGAAATAAGATGTTTACCAATGTGCCAAAAAGTTTTGCAATGAGGTTAGAAGCAAAAAATGGCTCAAGAGTTTCGCATTTCTCCTGTTCTAAAATCACAACTCGTTAGAACGAATGCTTCGTATGATCGATTGGTGGAATGCACCATGTTATGTCAAGTACTGGAGTCTGGGCCCTAGTGCTGAAGTCTGGGCCCTAACGCAGCCTGAATGACTCATTAACCCCATTTAATATCATTCATTTTTGTATTCGCTTCGTATTCGCTTCGTATCACATATTCCGCAACTCACGCTTCGCCTTCTACGTTTTCACGTGTATCGTTTCAGAAAATATGCTAAGTTTATAGTTACGAATCGTTGTCTCTCTCCGCACTTAACAATATATATTATGTATATATTTGAGTTTCACTTACTGATCAAGATGCTGCGTTGTTACATTCCAACCAACGGCTTTCACCATCGGCTTGATCTTTTGCGTCATGTATTTCTAGAGTGCAACAACAACAACATATCTACAGCAACAATAAAGTTGACAACAACAACAGCGGTTTTCTTCAACCAAAATGAAAAATGAAAAAGAATTTCAGAGATTTTTTCTTCAAGCAAAATGAAAAATGAAAAAGAATTTCAGAGATTTTTCTTCAAGCAAAATGAAAAATGAAAAAGAATTTCAGAGATTTTTTCTTTAAACAAAATGAAAAAGAATTTCATTCAAAATTTATTCGTGTTTGAGAAGTAAGGAAAAGCACGGTTATTTTTTGAAGTCGCAAACACATTTCATCGGAATCACAATTCCTTTGTCTACAAGTGCTTTGCGGTACCAAACTTCACAATAGCGAAACCAGTTTTTGCATACGAAATGTACTTTTTTATCCGACACTCCACAGGGTATGCAAACGTCGGAAAATAGCGAAAAATTGACAGAATAAATAGCCAGATGCGGATCGAAAACACTAGAGGGTGATAAGAAGAGCGCATAATTGGTTACAATTCCTTTGTTATTAATAAGCAAATTAAGGATTTCATGGCAAATGAATAATAACTCGATGCCCTCTTACCCTGAACAAGTTGTAGCTTGGTCGGGCACTCAGAACTTTATTCATATAATTCAAATTGCTGATAGCAGTACGCCAAACGGCATAGTCCGTCTCTTTGTCCAGGTACTGTGTAGTACTGAGAGCTATCTGGTAATCGAGTTTGCCAGCTCTAGAATAATAATAGCAAAATAAATAACTAAGCAATATAGAATACAGTATACAAATAGGTTGCGGATTTCTCTACGGTGGCGTGAGTTCGATCCCACCTCTGTCACCAGTGTTGCGGATTTGGTTTCAACAGAGAGAGTTCAAAGCAGGAGACAGATGACGTGTTTCAGCTAGCTCTGTTGATCAAGAACTAAACAAAACCTCTAGCATGTAATTATGAGCATTAGCTATTAGCGGAAAATAATGAGCAATTAGTATACACTTGAGTTAATACAAACATAGGGTTAACAGTTAGGGATTAGATTAATATCACAACAGTGCATTACAAATAGTATCATTGCAAAAAAGTACCATGATATTAAGTGTCAGAAGTAGTTGTGGGTTTTTAATAATTCCATCTATCGACTAACGTGTCATTTCCAAGCCTAGAAAGTCTTATTTTACGTGCAAGTGCTCGATGCCATAAAGGCAGAACCATACATGTTTGTGATATATTGAAAAAACTGTTCTGTAAATAATAGTTGATACTCAAAACCTTAAATTTTTGCAACAGTAAAGGTAGCTCTAGAAATATCATTTGCCTCCTTTGCTGACACACAATATGAAAAAGAGGCATTGCCTCGATCTGGAAAACGAACACGTGTTTCAAGTTCCTCCAAAATAGAATTTCAATCACGGAGTGGGAGGCACAAGTATTGCTTATCGTTAAAGAACTCCAAAAGGCATTATGATGCAAATATCGTTCCAAATACTTCTTAATAAAGGCTGGTTTCCATATAACTGTAGTCACACACCTAAACTGCCATTTTTAAGGTACTCTTTTCGGCAATAGTTCTTACCATCCACCAAAAAAAATTGTCAACATCGCAATGCCGAAATCCTCTCGGTACGAGAATGAAGCTACCAGAGAGATAGGTTAATATATGTATAGGCCTTTTACTGTGAAACTCTTTCTCTACAAGAAAGACACCGGGGTGTGGGTTGGTAGCTTTTGCGCACTTTGTTTGAACATTCGACTTTGAGGTGAAACAGTTTTACGTAATTCTATTGCACCAGCTGTTCAAATGCACATTCATGTTCAACCTGAACAAATTTGAGAATATCTCTTAAAGTTTTTCATCTGGTTTTCGCATTGTCTTTGTTGAGCACACCAGAATTCGAATACAGGTTTTAAAACCTGAAATTCTCCTTTCAAAATAATTCAATTGCCGTGTTGTGTGTTCAAAGCTAAAGACGTCACAATTTGATGCCTCGCTCTGCGTTGCTTTTAGAACCAAAGATCAAGTGAATCACTGCCAAGATTTAAAGATACTGATCTGTTTTTCTACAATGCCTATTCAAAGACAAATAACCTGGCTAGATTGAATGCATCATCGATAATTCCAGCTCGATCCAGGGGGTGAAACACCTGAAAGAATGAAGAGGAATTTTTCAGCACCAAAAGATGGGAAGACATTTAGCATTTCAAATACGCTCGAAGTAGATTATGGAAAGGGGGCAGCTACCTCAATAAAAGGGGATGCTTCTCGTGCCCTTTGCCATTACCCTTGAACTTTTGCCCTTGAACGTGACTGTAAACATAGTCGCAAACATAACCGTAAACATAGCCGTGAACGTATGCCCCAGCGTAGATTGAAAAGTATTTACTGAATGGTTTGTGTTGAGCTGATTAATCAAAAGCTTCCAGTTTGCGTCGCTGTAAGTGACTCGGAAGAATCCGGTGGACATGTAGTTGGCTTTGATCCACTTTGACTCGGAAACGCCATTTAGTGTTCCTGCGAAGGAGAAACAGAGATATTGAGAAGCCCAATGCTCAGAAATGAACCGATTGCTCTCAAAGATGAAGAACATAAAGCATCATTTACGTAACCTATTTTCATGGAAATAACAATGGATTTTGAATCAGCGAATTACTGTATCTTCTCTTTTGTATACTTTTCAACAAAAATCAGAGTTGACTTCATGCATACACAAAGCAATATACGAACGTATGTATGGCTACCTTAGTTTAAAAAAGGGCTAGCAAGAACGTGTGAAAACCCTGGCGCAAAAAGGTGAAGCAAGAGAGAAAGATGGAACACAGAAACTGGAGAATATAAGGTGAGAAACGGACCTCAAAAGGATACGTGAAGGCAAAGACCGAAGATAGGAATGTGAGGATAGGAGGGAAAAGCGACGAAACAATAAACTTAGGTTTTATTAGTTTTCAAGGGTTGTTGAATTACATCATGAATTCAAAAAGGTCTGGGAACGAGAAAAGCTCACCTGACGTCATATTCATAATAATCTTTGTTGGAACATTTGGCTTGTCCTCGGTAATATAAGACAGAGGAACGACCCATTTGTAGCTACAAAAAATAGAAAATTTTACAAATGTGAAGAAATACTATAGCAATTATCATCATCATCATCATCATCATAGTCATCATCATCATCATCATCATGGCTACTAGATGACACAAGTATAGAAACGAGTTGTGATGGGTTTCTACCGACTGCGTTGCTCAACCTCTATGGACGATCCGAGCCAAAGTTGTCTTATTTAACGTGCAGAGAACACGGAGCCAGGCCGAGAGAGAGAGAGAGAGAGAGAGAGAGAGAGAGAGACGACGCGTTGTCTGTTGTTTTCTGTAGCTCTGTTTCTGACTGACTCTGACTGATTTTACAATTATATTTATACTACTTTTCTAAAAATAAATTTGCTGACAAGGGGATGAGCGGAGGATGATGAAATGGTGATGTAATGAGGATGGAAAAGTCTATGCTGGGGAGCGAGAAAATATGTGTCAGCATGACATGGTGTGACAATGGAAAGTAGACAAAGGAGTCACTACACAAGTACTTAACGTAAAGATGATGAGCATGATTATGATTGTGACAATGATTGCAAAGATGAGCATGATTATGATTATCACAAATATCATCATGACGATCGCGACATAATGATTCCAGGGCCATGACAAGGCCGAAGGTTATGACGACTCATCTCGTGATTTATAAAGCACCAACTTCAAGAATGTCACAAAAATGAAAAAAAAAACAAAAACAAATTCGTGATAACACTTATTGATTTGCACAGAAATAACAAAAATGATCAATACTTTGCCTAGGGCAAAATTGGAAGGGGGTGGTGTATGGGGGGGGGGAGCACTAGGTAGTTCTTTGTAAGATCTGCAGACTGCAATAGTAATGTCTACTTCTCAGTTTGGAACTGAAATGTCATTGACTCGTTTCCATGATGTCTCCAAACCTACCCTAATCTACCCCGTTTCATAATCCACCCTAATCTACCCCAGAACAATAATATGTCACTGGAGATTAACTCCAATGGAAAGAACCACGTGACTGTGTTTCATATCTTCACAATGAATCAAAACAGATCATTGATGTGCTTAGGTAATTTTTGTTGAAAACCACTTGACTAAAACGGTCTGTGGTTTATTAGGGGCTTCGCCAACAGCAGCACAACTAGCCGGGGGTGACCGTGTCACATTAATGGCAAAGGTATCAGCCTGTATGGGGAATATAGCAGGCGAAGCAAGAAGCCGGGGGTTAGGGTGTCTGCGAGAGAATCAAAAACGGGGGTTTATCAAGAACATGCAGTAAAGGAAGTTTCTACGACGACGAAGGGAATATCTGGGGTGAAGGAATTTAAGAAATTTTGAGACCAAAGTTACTTTCAGGTTAATATCAGGCAAGACATTATCAAGAAACTGGATACAAGAATGTTGGTGGAAAGAGAGCATAGTAAGAGCACGGGTTCTACTTCAGCGATGGGAAAAAACGTCTACCAACAACGGATCGAGAAGGTTGGGGTGTGTGCGTACAATTGTGTTTCACTTCTTCCCCTCTCACCAAGAACATCGCGAGAAATCAACTTTCAAAATACCAGGGAAATATTTGGTGCCACCCCCTTTTCTCTCTAACACTTCTAACTCGTCTCTCAAACAAGAATAGCCTCAAGACCTCTTTCCCGTGTCTCACAGCCTCTTAGTGAGAATATCTGCTTCTCCTATCCGAAAAGGTAATTTCACACGGCATTTTGAAACCTGGCATTTCAACCACCAACATATAGTGGACCTCGATCAGAACACAAAACCTGCTCTCACTCCTTTTTCTCTATAAGGCGAAAGCCAATGAGGGCTACCCAGAGCTATCAACAACTACAAGTCCCCCACTACTCCTTGTGAAGGTACCCCTTTTATTTAAAACGATAGTATAAAAGGTCTATGATTAGAAGTAACCCACTGCGTCAAATAAACCCCTCCTGCTCACTGCACCCCAATATTCAACCAAGTTTAAATAAATTCAGTGAGTGGGGCTCCAGCCTCTCTGATCTCTGAAAGGCATTCGCAATCGTACTGAAATTTTTGTTTCTATTAGAATATAACTGCTAAGCAAGGGGGTACACCAGAACAAAGCAGCTAATGGTTGCTAAAATGGCGCCAAAAATGTTCAAAATGAACCTGTTTTCTTTTTGAGGGGATATACTGTCCCCGTTGCTCCCAGTACCTGAGGGCAATGGCAGTTCCTGTAGCCCCTAGTGATGCAGATGACCCCGCGCGCCAGGGGCCCCATAGTCGACCGAGATTGTCCCCTTTGACTGCGCATTTCACTCTGTGTTATACAGACATCCACCTTGTCTGAAAACGCCCACCCTCGACAGAAAACAACAGCTCAACCTACCCCCGTCTATTCCACACACAACGTATCTGCATCATACTCATCGCAATAACTTACATAAATGCCAGAAAAATCGTTTACTCCACTTGGCGATCAAACATTGATACATTCCTCATTTATAGAAGGCAAAGACACTTAGACTTGGTCTGTTTAATGATTTGTAAACAAGACCCTTGCAAATGGACACCAGAAGAGGCTTTGACCTGTGAGATCTGTTAACCGGGACAAGGTTAGTAATTCATTTACTTTTAAGCTGAATAAACGAAAGCGTGCGTTGCAGGAAGTCTTGCTAGTTAGCTTGCAGCTCGCGTTTCGTGGGTAACCTTTTCAATAAAATCTCGCTCGTGACTTTCCAGAATGTGTGTAATGCTAGCACCACATGTCTGGAAATTTTCCTAAATTTTTCTGATACACATTATAACTTGTCGAGAAATCTTCCATGCTTTTCCTGTTCTGCTTATACAAAGCCTGTTTTAAGGAAATTGCTAACAAGGGCTCGAGACTGTTAAAAAAGGAAGGGCTTCGAAAAACTGGTTTGTAATTTGCATCCTTTGAGCATTTCAAATACAAACGTATTACACTCGTTATCTAGGTAGGGTTTTGCGAAATTTCGGGAAAGTTGCTTTGCGCTGCAAACTGCAAAATTTTCTGTTTTTCATCACCAGCTGTTAAGAGGACTTTTTGCCTTTGTTTACGTTTCTGTCTAATTTTTTGGCAGCAAGAAACATTTTTGCCACATTTTATTTTATATCAAAAGATTTACAAACACGCCCACATTGTTATTTGATTTTTCTACTGATAAAAGAACAGTAAGGATCTTTGCCAAGAAAACGCTAAAATCGAGAAAACATTTATTTCCAACGATTGATCTATTCGATGCTCGGGTCTACAAGATTTCTTGTAGAAAAATTTGATACCTTGAAAATCTGCAGGGCAAGACGGCCGCGTTTAAAGCAAATAGTTGTCCAAGATTTATCACCACCTGTGAGATTCATGGCCCGGTGATTTTGATTTGAATTATATAATGTTTGTTTGATAAAAAGGAACATGTACGAAATAGCAAAGTATAGCACGATAAGGGTTTGCCCAAATTAATCATTTCCGTTTATCCGGGATTGTTTCAGAAAACAGCTGTTTCGAAAATTGTTAATTAATCGATTTAACAAATTATGAATCTATGCTAGTTACAAAACATAAAAGCAGTCAAGGTCAAGTTAAAGACTGTCTTTGGCTCTTTACATGACATTTTTCAAACTGTCCCTTCAAATGTGACAAGTGACAGGATATGAAAACCCTAATAATAATTAACAGTTTTATTTAAACCTGCACAGGGCGTGTAGGAATTGTTCACTTGACGGGGTCAAACGCGTGGCGTAATCTTTTTCTATCAAAAGTGAAAGCTTTCAAAGGGTGATTGCCCCCTTTTCAGGAAGCTGGGTCCTCCTCCACAAATTGCAAGGATTAGAAAAGCGCTTAGCCCCATACCTTAAATCAACCCCGCTTTGTGCCCCTATCAAATCTCTTTGATGTATCTCAAAAAGTCTCTCGATAAGGAGTATCCACATGTCGAGCCAATGGTATCGGTAGGAATGCAAATTCCGTTTGACACTTATCACTTGCGGTGTAATTTTCTGGTCATCATTTTTGCGATAGTATCTAATTTTACAATCAATAGGTAAAAAATATTTCGTTTATTTCTGTGTCTCTCATATTGACCCTATTGGCAAGGTGATTAATTTCTGGCCCGCAATCGAACCATGCATTGGAATCCTCACATTGGAAGAAAAACGAATGCGGATGGGGTGATTTAAGAGACATGAGCACCGTGGTAGCCTAGAAGGCTGGGAACGAGTGGGAGTGAAATGGGAGGGATGAAGGGGGAATCACTTGAAGTTTATCACCCCCGTCTCTTTTTTACACTCACTCCTTCAACTACGCTTGTCCTGTGTCTTTCTTCCCTTCCACGTGACCGAACGAAAATCCGGGTTTCATCTAATTATTCCGGTGATGTTACCATACCGGCAAACCGGAGGGCGATCAGAGTAATTTATGGTACTTTTAACATTAGAATGGTTTGAGGTGGGGCAGAAAGTGGGAGGGGGGAGGGGGGGGCTACCAACACAAGAAACTGGTCCTGTGATAAAATTTGTACATTCTGCAATTTTGTTCCAGTTGCCGGTCCGTCTGGTTGGACCGGGACATGAAGTGTTAGCTCCCTTGATTGGCAATGATATTAGGCCCGGAGGTGAGTTTCAAAGATCTCCGAAGGTGCCGGAATTTAATTCGAAAGTGAAATGTTTATGGCAGGCAAATGACCGGGCTAACTTTACCGAACACGAGCGTGAAACGAACCGGAAAGTGGAACACTTATCCGTTCTAACGGTCAAAAAACAGGATCGACTCG
Source organism: Nemopilema nomurai (assembly GCA_003864495.1). NCBI lineage: Eukaryota > Metazoa > Cnidaria > Scyphozoa > Rhizostomeae > Rhizostomatidae > Nemopilema > Nemopilema nomurai. Next base: position 2,192,056 of record ML133389.1, read on the forward strand.
AGAAACTGAAAATTTCAGGAATAAGAAATAATTTTAACCAGAAGGAATAACCGACGCCCCACATGGCGGTAAGCCCATATCTCTTCCTCGATTCTGCACCGCTTTGTTCGCAAGCAAACAATCTCACTTTCCCAAATATAAACCAGAGTTGCAGTTGACAAAAAGACGCTAAAGATCAGCTTCTAATCCTTCTTTTTGAAGCTACGTAATGCCTTTGATCCCAGGGCTTGATGCATGGTAGAGAAAGGCTTAGATTTCAAAAGGCTCTTATGCCTCAAATGAAACGCTTTCAAGAGGCCAAATCGTGTTCTAGCCCATCTAAGCACGTGTTTAACTCCAAGTGAGCCGCGTGTCTCAAGCACTTAACACCGGCCACAATGTTGGTCTTTTTCCACCCGTTCACGGCACATTTGCCAAGTGGAGGGACAGGTGGCTCACCATGAAGTTATTAGGGAAGTCTTTGCAGTGCAATTTCAAAAAAAGCTCAAGTTTCGTTTGATCGCACCTTGCCCGCGCTATGCCCGCGCTTTGCCCGCGTAAGTACTAAGAAGGTAGTCTGGCTCCAGAGCCAAATATCGTATGGCCAATGAATGACGTCATAAATCCATGGTTTTTGAAGGTTTTAAAACTGGACCAAAAAATTTGATGTAAAACGATACAGGAATTAGAAAGAGCTATAGAAAGCGACATTAAAAGCCATTGAATACCATAGAAAACTGTTTGCAGAGTGAAACGTAGCCATTATGTTCCAATCAAATCAGATCAAAATCAAATCACAAATCACTCTTCGCGTAGCCAGCATGCTTGAACCAAATCCAATCAAATCACACTTCGTCACGTGACTACCATGTTTCTATCAAGTAAAATCAAATCAAATCACAAACCACCCTTTGCGTAGCCAGCATGCTTGAACCAAACCAAATCAAATCACAAATCCTTCTTCAGGTGAATACCATGTTTCAATCAAGTAAAATCAAATCACAAATCACCCTTTGCGTAACCACCTTGTTCAAATCAAAGCAAATCAAAAATCACTCTTTCACATCGCAAAGAACTCATTAATTTTTCTTCATACAATAGGTGTTTCGTTTGTTCTACGACTTGTTTATGTACTTTATGTTTCTTTTGAGAATCTCTTATATTTAAGATGACGCGGTTGTTAATAAAAACAGCGAGGAAATAACTCAGCGGTCATTTTGTGTCTGCCTCGCGAACAGTGAAAGAAAAAAGCATCAAGCAACTTGATTGGCTAGAATTGATTACCTGTCAGTCAAAACAGAATCAAGAACAGAGATGTCAATCAAGGACAGGGGTTTACCTGAAAGAGTTACCAGGATGTACACTTCTAACAAGTGCAGAAACCCCCGTCTAATTATTTAGTTTCATGGGATATGACAACAAAAAGCATCCACAATAGGGGGGGGGTCACATCGTACCAAATAATGCACTCTGGGTGCAGCATGGAATTGGTGTTAAATTTAGATCTGAACTACCCAACAAATCATTGTCTTGTAATTGGCCTTTCCCTCTTTGGCACAAATTTCTAGTTTTATTCGTCTTGATGGACCACGAGTGACTAAACAAAACTTTTTAAACCTCTCTCTAGAAATGACATTAAACTAAACCCTATTCCTTTCAAAGTCAGCTTTTCAGACAAACACATTTCTTAACACCTTCTTAACGTGAAATTGAAAAGTTTTACGCCACAAAGTATGAAAAGCTATAAACATGCAACATTTCTTAAAAGTCCCCAAAGTCATATAATTTGTAAAGAGCGCAGAAACAAAACAAGAACTTATCTCGTCTTATTTCAATCTAACGTCATAGTTTCCTATAAAGATTTTAATATCCAAATTACTCAACTTCCTTAGGTTTCAAACATCCAGGCCTGAACTTAACTTTCTGTAGAGCAAAGCACAATGGTCCTATAAAAAACATTGAATAATTATAAAATGGCAAAAGATCTGGAAGGGAAGGGATTTCACTGATCTCTGACCTGCTAAAATGGAGTCAATTGAGGAACTTCTCACTCGGTTCTGTGCTTGATCGATCTTGGACATCCTGGTGGTGCTTTTGATCACGCTACAGGCTTGTCGTCTACAGGGAAGATTGGCTCTTGTTGTCCAAATCCTAGGGGGGCGGTCTCGATCACCTCCGCAGCACAATGAGTTTGCCGCCTCTTAATCGCCGCGCGGCAGATTTCTAAAGCGCAGAATGCGTAGTTGCTCCCAGAGGAACGGAGCGAAATGAGCGAGGATTAGAAGCGAACGTTTCGCGTTGTTGAAGAATCGTTGCGAAATTGTAGGAAATTGTTGGCCTAAATTTGACAATCTAGCTTACTAGCTAGGTGGATCTACAGAGTAAAGGTTTGTTCGCTTTTTAAATATTATTCAAATGCTTTTGACTTTTGTTTACTCTCCACCAGCAGCTGGTTACTGCATTAGGTATGTCCTTTGTGCCTCCATTGTAAGCTGTCTATGAGGTAGGGGGATTTCGAAGGCGTGTTTCGAGCGTAACTAAAGCGATACAGAAAGTGACGCTTGTGTTTTAAGAGCATTTTGTTCTTAAAAAGCCAGGTCAAAGCACCATGACTGATATTATGAAAACACCAAACACCATTTTCACTGGAAGATTGTCTATAGAGAACCAGCATGAACTTATTGCAAAATCGAGAACAAAATAGAACCAGGCTAGGAGCAGGAAATTCAGATTTTTCAGCTAAGGTTGTTTGACATGACTTGGGCCTTGTATTCCGTTAACAACTAATCTTGGAAGGATTTCCAACATCGCGAAATCTCTTACATCGACAGGAGGTTGCCACAGCGAGTATTCAATGACCTGCATTTCGCTTCCAATATGCATTGTCTTGGAGTAAACATTGGTTTTTATCTGAATTTCTTTAGCCTACAAACCGATAATTCGTTACAGAGTTATGAGAAATTCCACATGGCAATTTTCTGATACAAAAGATCAGCATGCGTGAAGCTTCTGGACTTTCATAAAAACTCGAAAAATTAAATTCCTTCCTTTGCCACAGATCAAAAAATCAATTAAACGTAACAACTGAACAATCTTCAAATGTGGTTTAGTTATTCCACACAGTAACCATATAAAAAGAATCGTTAAATTTGTGCGAGCAAAATAAATTTGCTCAAATACAAAGATGGTTGTTTATGTTTAAATTTAATGGGTGGTGTTTCTAAATGCTCTTTAAAGAGTTCTGCCATCTGTCTAAAGACCTACCCCCTGGAATAGTTGCTGCAACGATTTTCACAAAAACGGATTTGGATTTCTCCTATCCCGTAAGCTTTCTAAATGTTTGCTGACAATCTATTTATAAAGAGGTGACTGATATCCCTCACATACAAGCGAATTTTGAGCTTTCAAAAAGTGTAACTAATTTAAAACTTAAATAAGAAAGGGGTCAACTTCTCTTTCGAGGATAAAATCGCGGGAGGTTGGTTTTCGAGCTATTTCTTAAGAAGATACATTTGTTTCGTTAAAGATATCTCAGTACAACCTGCTCATATCAAATAACTCAACGATAAGCTTTGAACAATGTCAGCTTTAGTAAACCATCTATAAATATATATTTGTCCTTACGAGAACCTCTGATGGATTCCGCCATTTTCTAACCGGTTGCCACTGACAACAAAATGGCCGCAGCCAGCCTTTATTTACAATATGAGAAAAATTCTCATTGAGACATTCAATGGCTGAGATTTGCGCGGCAATAGGCCCATTATTTCTAAAACAAACACAGCCCAGCGATGGATTATGCATCAGTTTAAAGTCGAACTTGGCTTGCAGGCTGTTTCTTAAAGTTTCGATATATACAAAGCGGCTTTTCTGAAATTGCTCGCGGAAAAGTTGTGGTTCGGAAGACGTTCTGCAGTTTGGTCTCTCACAACCGCGGATCAACAGGTTGTTCTGCAGGTGAGTCGCTTGTGGACTTCAGTTGGCAAAAACAGAAGCCGCCTGGCCTAAAATTTCAGGCTGGTGTCGCGTGTTCGCCTTTGTTTTGGGTTCTGTTTTCGAAATTTGTTTTCGATGGAGCGATATACTAATTGATAAGTTTGAAGCGTAGTTTAGTAAATCAAATAGCTAGTGATGCGAATTTGATACACCATTTACTAAAGCTTATGTCAGAAGGAGGGGCTGAAGATTTCGTTTGGCCCAGCAACTGTAGTGATATCATACATGCGAAATTCACAATTTGCGATATTTCCAGCCTTTCCTTGCTTCTTGTGGGGTGAACAAAGAGGGAAGGGGGCGTTTCTTTTATCGAAGCCAAATGGCCTAGCCCTAGACAAACCTACACATACGGTTCTCATTAGTAAATGGTCGTCTTTATAACTTCAAGCAGAGTTTATCACTGATCAGACTTTCTTATTATTCTCGCTTTAATGGGCTCGTGCTGAGTTGAGATAACGTTGCTACGATTCCATTTGCACTTCATATAATGAGTTAATAATAAAAAAGTCGTTTGCCATTCGGTTCTGTTATGAATAATTTTGAGACACGTGCAATCTAGCGTTTTGAGTGATTGGTTTGGGGTCATTTTTTATGACAAATATCTTGAAAATAATAGATCCGTAATTTTCCAGAACAGATACAGTAAGACGGATGGTTTTCAATCATTTCAGAGAAGGCCTTAGTAAATTCTCAGAGAGTGAAAGCCAGCCATCTTTTTATCCTGCCAACATCGAGGTTTCTGTCAGACCTTTTAATAGCCCGAGGTTTCCTAAGGGTTGCTCGAGGGGACTCACCCCCTAAGGGTTGCAATTACATTCTGTCATCAGTATCATTTCCAAGAGTCATTCGGGTTGTAACTTGGACCAGATGCAAGGGACATTGCACAAAACAATTCCTGTAACACTTTTCACACATTCGCCCTTTCAAGCCAATGAAACTAAACACGTTTGGAATACTTGAAAGAAAGGAAGAAAAAAGGTGGATAACATACATTTCAAGTCACTATGGCGGCTTCTGATGGGCATAGAATTAGCGTGAAACATTTTGGTAGAGGAAAATAGAAATCGGTTCTAAATGATAATTACATGAAGCACAGGATACTTCCTCGTGCAATAAGTGACCAAAGTTCAATGTAACAGAATACTGTTTATACTTCCGGATGTACAGAGTTCAAAGAAACATGATCCATTTCCTGGAATAATTGACTATCTGGAATCGTATACGGCCTATTAGCCTGCAGCTCCTTTTCATAATATAATTATTTCTACTGGTGTGGTGCTTAGAGGCAGAACTGGAAGACAGCAAGGAAGAACCATAAACGTTATATATTTCCTTTGCTGCTCTCTCAGCGCCTATCAAAGTCATGCCTCTACAAGTGCCACATTCTTGCTATTTCCTTAACCATCTCCATGTTTTTCTGCTATATTTGTCAAGACATCTTAATTAAGGGAACTTATAAAACTTCTGAAGCGGTCCGCTAGTAGCCAGCGTGCAGACACACAAATTGAAAAGGGGCCCCTCTTTTCAATTTTGTCAATGGATTCTCCTCTTTTCAATTTTGTCAATGGATTTTCCCCTTTTCAATTTTGTCAACAGAGTCTAGGCACGCAGCCTAGTCCGCTAGATGCTCGATCGACTTGAGCAAAGAATAAACGACCGTTGTTGTGTTTATCCTGCCATAATATTTACCAAAAGCATGTTTCCGCTAGTCTCCCGGTTAATTAACGGACCAACAAATATTGATTGTCGACTTTCTAGAAAGTTTCGTTCTGTTGTGGTTCATGACCAAGCCTAATCAAAACAAATCAATTGAAATCATATCGAATCATATGTAATGGCGTGTAGCTGAAAAGTACCAATCAGATTTAATCAAGTGAAATCAAACCAATGAAGAAAATCTGTTGGATTCAAGGATAATATTTAGAGAATATTTGGCAATATTGAAGGAAATATTTAATTTTTGAGAAACCCTGTACCCGGAACCAAATTTTTGAAGACGATATTTCATATTTATCTATAAGCACTTAGGTAATATGCTCCAGAGAATCATTGCACTAACAGCTGAAAATTTAATTCAACACCTTTAAATAAAGTTGACTGTGTTTATGGAGTCGTTAATTTAAATAAAAGCAGAAATCTTCGAATGGACGTCCACTTGTAAATTGATATTTCCAACAAGAAGCGTGATGAAGGTTCGGCAAAAACAATTAATTCGATATGACGGAATTGTCTCCCTGAAAGTTTAGCTGCAAAAATCTGGGAGACCAACTTCTTTAATATCCTTGATCCGGGTTTAAAGTTTAAAGATAAAACTTCTTAGGGCTAGACACTTTGGTCTAAGGCTTCTCAATCTTTCCACCCTCCCATAAAGTTTCTTGACTCACCTTCAAAAATGAATTAAAAATTAATGACCGAAATTATGAAATATGATATTCCTCGGCAATCAATCCTCTGGTGGCAATGCAAACACGTCACTAGGTTCCAGTAAAAACATTAAATATTTCAAAATTATATTCCAAATTATAAATGAGATTATAACCAAGTTATCATATTCGCAGAATAATGAATATTGAATAAAATAATGGCTTCTTAAAAATTACAAGACACAACCTACTCATTGAGCCTAAAAGACGATCTTATGTCACGTGACTTCAACTACTTTTGTCTGCTCAAGCGTATCATATCGTCAGAGAAAAACATCTCGCAGTTTTAACGAAATCAAATGAGCCTCGTGGCAAATCCATCCTTATATCTCAACCATTCCCCAAATATTATTGGTTTCTACAGATGCGGTAAATTTCCTAGGTTGGGTGTGGCATAAAAACCCGCGTTTGTTATGCGAAAAGCATTCTAATATAACATCAGCCAGACCTTCTCAAGCGAACTATACAAACATTGCAACATGCGAGATATGCTATCTACAATCTCTGCCAAAAGTAGTTGAAACACCGTAAAATTTTGTGATTTTGCGACCCCCGTTCTATTTCCGTCTCTCCTTGGTAGCTGCAACCCCTTGCCCCCTTATACAATGTTGCATCTTTAAGGGAAGGCCATAGGTACATGAGAATACTTCACTTTTGTTTTTAGGATTATTCACTTTTGCGCTACACAACATTGTTTGCGGGGCGAGGGGATTTGGCACCTTGCGCGATGCGTAAATTAGAGCAAGTGTTCCAAGACTTTTGGCAGAGATTGTAGCTAGACAGTCTATGGGCCAATTGATTAATATTTCATTACTTTGCTCTATCTCTCGCACTCAAGGTCACAGAATTTACAGGGAATAACAGGTTTACACTTAAACGACACCCAAAGTGTCAAACGCGGTTTTTCTTATCTCACAAACTTCAAAGGTCTGTTCCCTGCATCACTCGCAGGAGGCCCCCGCGCAGCATACAGCCCACGCAGAGCACGTAGATTCCTAGAGAAGCGAAGTATAGAAAGAGATTGAGGTTTTTGAAGATTTTATTAAGTTTTGAAAGGAATCTCGCCTGTCTGCTTTGGGCTCGTGTTTAAGTTGTGAAACCTTCGAACGCTCGAACTGTCGAAAACCAAGATCTGTCCATGAAGAATCAAAACAAACTCGCTTTGACAGCATCTCCTCATCCCCCCTTTACGAAGCCCCTCTTTTACAGAAAGGGTGCTCCTAAATTGGCAAAAGATTCTTTCCCTTGTATTTGACAAGGGAAAGAGGATTAAATCATGGCGATGGCCACATGAGTATGCCTACGAAAGTGCATTTCAATAAAAATGACTGAAAAGAGTGCTTTGTGACATGTCATAGAAATCTCTGTACTTGGATAGAGGCTAGCCTCTGTCACATGCAACAATGTGCCCTCTCGTTTTTATGAACAGCTCTGGCCAGAACAGAACAGAAAAAGTATTGAGGGCTTTAAATGACATTAGGGGCAATTGTCATTGAAGTCAATTGAAGTGCTTGCTAGCTTAACAGTTGAAAGGCATTGAGACAAATACTTGTGTGAATTTATACTCGAATGTCTGCAAGAATGCAGTTAGGCGTGGCCTACAATAGAATTTACCCCGGGAAAGAATCGGTTTAATACTAATTTCTTTGCAAAAGCTGTTGCACCATCATGAGATACTCATGACACTTGTTTCCATGTCAAGAGAGAATAGTTGTGTTGTCAAACCTGGTGGTGATAAAACCCTCATTCCGAAAGCTATGTCTTACACATGTATCTAGCGAGTGAACACTTTATGTAAGAACTAGATGCAATGCTATTAAATCGTATGTCGTCAGTGAAGTATACAGCGAGCGTCTTATTAGTTCCTGCAAGGCGTCGTTCCCATGCGGAGGAGAAAACAAGGATCAAGAAACGCTACATAAGAGGTCTGATATACACTTGAATAGAGTATATCGTGTTATTGCGATATAATGGTGTGGCTATCTCCGGGTATTGCGTATACTTGAATACCACTCTAACTGTTTGCCTACAATGGGACATGATCGAAGAGAATGTGTCTGGTGTTTAAGCGACTTGAAGCGGATTGATATCAAGTGTTTTCAAGCGGTTAATTTAGTACCATGAATGGAGACTGAGAGAGGGGGAATTAATAATTGAAGACAATCGTGGAATGCATCGTTTCAATGCCTTTATAATGAATGTATGGATATATTGTCTGGCTTTGGTGCAGCTAAACCACAGAAGAATGGGTCATTCGCGAGGGAGGAGAATGGGTCATTCGCGAGGGTGGAAATGGAGTAAAAATCACTGAAACATCAAACGTACTACTCCATAATCAACACTTGATATTTCACATACAGCTATTCAAATCCCCTAATTTTTCTAGAAGATAATTTTGTCACTGCATATTTCACACGACAAAATCTGCTGGGTGATTAAGTTTACAATATGCTCTCTCTCTCTCTCTCTCTCTCTCTCTCTCTCTCTCTCTCTCTCTCTCCCTCTATCTAGTGCCATGTCCAACAAGGACGTGGGTGATCATGGATTTCCACTTTTTCCTATCTTTTATGGTCCTTCGCTATTTCCTGTCAGTTACTTCCACCCACCACCAAATTATGTTGGATATATTTGCTCTTCTATAATTTTCTATGCTTCCACTCCATTGGATAAGTTCATTGATCTTACCAGCTTTGCTAAGATTGTGCTAAGATCTCTTCCTTTCGCATTATGTGTCCTAAAAACTTTTTCGAATTGCTCTTAGAAGACAAAACTTGGTTGCGGTTCATAATCTGGTAGCACTTCGATCTAGCTCCACGAAGAAGACGGGCCTTCTTAATTGGTATACCATGTGTGCTAAAAGATCGTAGCTTCTTTTCAAGTTCTCTTTTTTCAAATTTGTAGAGAAACTATTTCCACCATGCTCACTATCAATCCAAATATCTCTTTACAAGCCCATAATAATATAATCATGATCATTCATCAGTATCAATAAATCATTGTTATTAATCACAATTAATCAAATTAATCACAAGCTTTATCACCAAACACACGAACGTTCTTCGGAGTCCAATTTTCCCCCTTACAACCACATACATGATAATGATGCTATCATAATATTTGATAATATCAATTAACCATAATCACAAATTATTATTCATCATCACCATTAATCGCAATCATAATCACCAATCACAAGCATTCCCGATCACCACTCAAGTCTCGAATTACAACCAAAGCAAAGCTGTATACATATCAACTTGGCAACAAACAAACACAATCACAGGCCTAGAAATCACGTCATCAGTGCCATGAGTCAGTCACCCCAAATAACGACCTCTCGACGTCAGTGTTTGAAACTTCACCTCGCCATTATAGGCCCGTACGAAACCTGATACCTTGCCCGTGAAGTTTAATAACGAATATTCGTACAAATCAAAAAAACCCGTTGCAACACTGTATATGCATGGTGAGGCTACGTGGCATCTGTCTCTTGTGAAACAGTTGCTCTCTAGACAACGAAGGCCTAAGGAAGACCAGGCCAAGGTTCAATCCTAAAGACGACCAGGTCAAGGTTCAATCGGAGGCTTGGGGATATGGTTATGCTGTGTCAGCAATATTCCTGGTAAGAGATGACTTCAGAAATTATAGTTCTAAACTTGTAGGTCGGTTCCATCTCGTCTTGATTTGATTCTTGACAGGGGAAGATTTAAAGTAGATTGTCTAAAGTCAGGAACACAAGTGATGGAAAAGGAATAAGGAAATGGGGCAACCAATAAAGTCTTGCTTAAGCATATATACTTAAAAAGAATACGGTGGAGAAATCAATCAATAAAAGTCGGTCCGACTTTCTAAAAGTCCGAGTTATCTCGGGTTTGGTTCATGAAAGCTCAACTGTACTAACACAAAGTTTGAAGGCTAATGTTGGGTACACCCTGACTAAACATTGTTTCCTTAAAGCAGACTTACTGTTAGTCACTAGACCGTGTAATTGAAACATAGTTTGTTTTTGCTTAGGCTATAACAATGAAAAATGAACCATTGTTTGGATTTACGAAGCACAGCCCACAACGAATTCGAAAGAGGCTTTAGAGTGGAAACAACTGACGCAGTGATAAAGATGTTGCAAATTGGCTTTTGAAACAAAAATTTATCATTTGCTTCAGTAAATGACTTTCTTTGCCATCCAAATAAGAAACTTTTTTGCATTCAATATTCCAACTTGCGATCTTCGTATCGAAGCGGTTCAATTTGATTTAATTTTATTTTATAAATGATTTGATTAAATCTGGAAGTGTTAATCTTGACCATTGAAACTAGCTTCAACTGAAAAGGATGTACAATTTCTGTTCATCAATTTAGGGATGAGCCTCAAATTAGAATGGAAGAGCAGAGAATCAATCGATGATTGGTGTTAAAATTTTGATTTTCAAGTTTGTCATCTTCAAAAACAGTTCGCTCTTCAGTCATATTTCGATCATAAAATCAATCGGCTCAAAATCTATGTAACTGTATAAAACTAAATACCAAACTCAAGATACAAATTGTTTTTTGAATTTGAAGCAGGCTTTTGATAAAGTGTTATTCATGCCTTCGGTGTTAGTAGAGGGATTTCATAACGATGGCCTTTGGTAAAGATCCTTGTGGAAACGCCCTTCCTCAAGAAAAGAGAGAATAGTTGCTAGAACTGAAACCCGGTCACGGATCACAAACATCAAATATTACCGAGTCTTGAAAGCTCCGGTCAATACGATTCCTTAGTTCCGAGATAATGCCGCCAATGTAACATAATAAGAACCGACCGGACTATTTCGAATCCGGCTTGATGCAAGTCGAAGTAAATATGTGATCTTAAAGGATTTCGCAATACAAAAGCGATTTTGACAACGGTAAGCGTGAAAAACAATGACATTGATTTGCAAGGGATTGGTTTTTCACAAAACCCGGTACCTGTGCATCAGATTCGATTACAATAAAATGTTGTTCAAACAAAGTCTCCCGCTCCGAGCTTTGAACTGATTGCCACCCACGTGATCAATGATATATCACGTGACATCATACAAACACCTGTAGTTGCCATGACAGTCTAGCCTCTCATTATCCATTAAAAAGCTTGGGCATTGAACTTTCATGAATTTTTCATGATTAATTTATGATTCATGAAGGTGACTTGTAGAAATAGTAATGATTGAGAATTAGGCGAACAGGTTGTGGAGCAGAGGGTGTCTTCTGGAAAATAAAAACATCAGGAATGGCATTGGTGCAAAAAAAGGCTAGGTGAGGGAATGCATTGTGTTTTGTAAATGGCTTTCTGCTAAGGTGTTAGATATAGTCAACATAGATCAAAACATGTTTATGTTTTGGTTGTTGACAGGCAGTATAAAAGGTTGCTATACTTTTCCAGTTTACTCAAAACAAAACAGTGTTTCAAACTAAGATGTAGAAGATGTCTCTCTTGAAGATTACTTGTACCTGAAAAACATTTTTTATATCATTTGATGGATAGTGGAGTGGTTCTAGGGATGACAGCTACATTCTTTAAGATACATTAATGTTGTAAACAAAACAATGTTTACAAAAAAAAGTGTAGAATTAAATTTGCTAAGCGGATTAAAAACAGCGTTTGAACTAAGCTGTGTTTTGCCTGGTACATCGCTAAATTTGTAAAGCGCAAAAATTTCCACAGTGCAACTAGTTCTATGAATTTTATAAGAAACGTAAACAACCTTTACAAGGGCCAAAGGGAAGGCAAAGTGGACCAATGTTGCTGCTAGATATTGTCTAAAAGAAACAATTTTTAAAATGTCACTGGTACACCGAAAGCATTTCCAAGTTAACTGGTGGACAAAGACACATTGACTAAACATTGTTTCTTTAAACTGCCTTACTGCCAGACTATTAAATGAGTGATTGAAACATAGTTTGCTATGGGTAGAGTAACATCAATGCCAAAAGAGCTTCTGTTTGGATTTATGAAAAAGATGCAAATGCAAGCATATTAGAGGTCTTTTCATTCGCGATGTCTTAATGAACACAATGCATTAGCAGAGACTCACTTTTCAAGGTCTGGCATCCGTTGATATTAAATTAATTAATTGAGCTCATAAACTAGCTCCTCAGCTTGCGGTGTTCCATCTGTTCTGAACTCTGTCAGTTTGTAAAACACAGTTTGAAACAGCAGATGTTTAAATTGGCTTAACTATTGGTTCTTAATCGAGTATAAACATTGTTTCGAATGAGATATAGTATGAAACAAGTAAAGAGTGACAGTGTTTGAATAGAGATGTGATTCTAAAGGGTGAGGCTCATTCCAAAAGGCATTAGGTGAAGTTTGAAAATCCATCATATCAGACAAAATTTTTAAGAAGAGCTGAGAAAAGCAACGAGAGAAAGCAGAAGCAAGTGAAAACAACCGGATCAGATTTTGAGCTAGTGAAGGACCGGATCCGGTTTCTAAATCCACCAGCAAAACTATACTATTCACGAATACCACTATTCTACGTTCGAAGTACGCGGGGAAGCCTCGACCACAGCGTGCAAGGAACCCGCAAAGAGACTGAGAAAGGAACGCCCACTCTACGGGGAAGTGTTATTGCTACCTTATATGGAAATGCTGAAAAGAATAATGATGTCTGAAGGATGATTGCGGGCAGGCTACTAGAAAATGTTTCGGCATGAATTGGGGGGGGGGGGGTTGCTATATAGAGAGGCGTTTTTAAAGATTATCTATGCCAAAAACACTTGGCAGCATAAAAAGGTTGACGAAATATACATCGATCCTACAAGATTCGAGAATGGACTTATTATAGTCAGCTTCTGCTAACATATTTTAAGCTTTCCGATCAACACTCACCAGAGTATACAGCTTTGAGATGCAAGTGATAAATAACACTAGTGTGAAATCGACACACGTGTTGTGATTAAAGTCAGCTGATCTAAAAGCAAGCACGTGGCTGATAGAGAGACAGCATCTGCTGACATCAAAGCAATCGTCCTGGCTTTATTCTGACAATATTTTTGCTTTGTAACTGGAACTTAGATAACGAGGAATAAAGTTCTTGGTTATCGCTTGGCGCCAAAAGCAAGGATTTCAATCTAACACCTTTATAAGCTTTATCAGGAATCGTGATGTCAAACGTAGAAGGAACTCTCTCTAGGAAACAACGTGTTTATCATCAGATAAAACAATTCGAACCAATTTTGAGCGATACGATTACGGAAATGGAGACGGAAAAGATAGTAAATTTCTTAATTTGATAAAGCTTCAAAAGCAATAAGTGACTCTGTTAAAACTTAAACCTAGTTTTTGTTGAACGATTTCTTCAACTTCTTCTCAGAGACTTCTCAGATCGCAAACAAAGCATGAATTGAAATGAAATGTCTGTTAGTCAGGGTATCAATGGAAAGAAACCAACCAAACCAGATTTCCAACTATTGTTGTAGACCTCTGTATTGGTGGTTGAGATGTTTTGAAATGCAGGAAATTAGCAAGATTGTGTATAACAAGAGAAGGTATTAATGTTTCTGTTGTCAAGGTTACTCGGTCTCGTCATCATTTCTTGCTGTTGTTGTTGTTGTTGCTGTTGTTGTTGTTGCTGTTGTTGTCGTTTTCACTATAAAAGCACTTTTTAGTGAAGGTCAGCAAATGGCTTGGATCGACTGAGTGGAGGAGTAGTAACAAATGCATAGATATGGCACCAAGTTACTTTCTACTGTGTATATGTTAAAGCCATTCAAAAGATGCGATACAAACCGACACTTTTCTTGTGCAACTCATCACAGTATAAATAGAATGCACCAAAGATTAATTACACTGTACTTTGAAATACTTGTTAGATGAATCTACAATGGTGTGTGTTGGTATGAAATTTAGAATAAGGAACATCTGCTCTTAAATCGGATGACCGAATCTGTTGATGTTTGCTCCGGGGATTTAAAGAAATTGACACTTCAACACGAAATTGATTCAATCATGCCGAGATATCTCCAGTGGGATTAGGAAAAGCGTAAAGATAATGTCTTTTATGATGAAATCAATTAATAATTAATGATAGATGAGAAAACAGAGTGGTATGAAGATAAGGAGAATATTTTGATAATAGATTTTGACAGCAGATACCGGAGTATGAATCGCGGTGTTCTTGAGTAAAAAGGACGGAAAGAATTTGCGTAAGATCAAACATGACAGGTCAAGATCAATCTTTAAAACTTGGACAAAAATACTGGATCAAAAAATGATCCAACCTAAGTAATGTTTTGTTTGAAACAGGGTATGACGTAAGCAGAAATCCAAGGATAATTGACAATAGGTCCTGGTCAATGAGTTACTTGAAAAGCCCCTCCCCCTTAACTTGATTATTTGGAGGTCCTGAAGAGGGGGGTAGGGGGGCTAGCTCTCCTTCCCAGTGCCTCTGTGCTACTCCGGCAAACTGTCAATCAAGCATAAGCCAATCACAAGTGGCCACCAACTATCTCACGTGATCATTTTCACTGCCGACTGCGAACGAGATACGCCTGTAAATCTACTTCACGTACGTGATCAGTTGCAACGTGCGTTGACTCCGTGCCATCTTATTGTATGACGCGCTTGATACATGCTTGTACTAGTTTTAAACCGAGCCTCTTGTTGTGTTCTAGGTACCAGAGTTCGACTGAGAAGAGATCCTCGGTAACTCGATCTTCCCGCGCCGAGAGTTCAACGAACAGCGTTCGCTACTCGAAGAGCGAGCAGGCAGGTTTCGAACGAGACGCGAACAATAATTACGCGTCTTCGAAATCTGTCGAATCTGCCTCGTTTTCGCACACAAGCAGTTCGAAAGGTTCAGCCAAAAAGAGGTCGTCTATTCCAGTGAGACAGAGGTCGGAGAGTCCACCGAAAGCTCCTCCACAGTCGCCGAAAAAGCTCAACGAGAGCTCGAGCTTCGGGCCAAACGCTTCGAACGAGGACGAGGTATGAAATTTGCGTTTTACAAACGATTTGTACAATTTATCAAGCCTTGTGAATACTTCTAGTTAGTAGGCCAATTTTATCCTTTTTAGTAGGCCCATGTTGAATAAAACGGTGTTGTGATCTAAGTCAAGGTTTGATAGGACTATAGGCTTAGATTTTTATGATTGTAAATAGAGGTATTTTGATTTGCTGAAGGGCCTTTTGTATATGAATAATAATAGATAATAATAACAATAAAATAATAACAATAATGGTTAAGAGAGAACTCGTCAAGAATAAATGGACTAATTTATTTATTTATGGTTTCGAAAGCAAAGTAGCCAAACATATATGGAAGTATTTCATTTATAATCCAACGTATTGAAACACCGGTTTTAGCATGGTCTCAAATCCACATCTATTCCATTGTGGTAAAGAGGTTCACCAAAACTAGGTGGAATTCACTGTAAATGTATGCGTACATAAATGAATGAATGGAAGCCACAATATATCCTTTTTAGAAATGAAACGTGGCTTGTGATCTTTTCATAGAAGTATTGTGACTATAAGTTCGGTTTCAATTGCCATCAAATTTTATGATCAATTATCACACCTTGACGGAAAATACTTTTAAAAATGCCTTAAATGTCAATTTTTCTTGTAATGCGACTTCTTTGTTAAATATTGTAAAACGCGGGTCATAAAGTCAAGAGTTGTGCAAACATGCATTGAATTTCGGATGATAAATGTACACGGCAAACGTTACTATTTGCACTTCTATAGGAAACACCGAAGCTACAGAGAAAAGTCAAAAAGCGACTCGTGAGAAAAGTTAAACGCAGGAATCACGCTGTCGTGGGACAAGACGAAGAAGGCGCCTTCAACAGAAACGGAAGTGAATTATCACTAGAAAGATCAGACGGAAGTAGTGAGAGCGAAGAAGAATTCTTGGAAAAGGAGGCACCGCAGGAAAACGGCCATCCTAGTATATCTATACAGCAAAGACCGGTTGTAACAGTTGGGAAGTCAACGCCAATAAAGATAACATATACGCCGGTATCACAGGACGAAGATCCGGAAGGCGAAGAGCCAGAGAAACAGGCGAGAAATAGTCGGCGAACGAGAGAAGAGCGGCCGAAAACATTACCGATTACATTTGTCGTTAAAAGACCGACGTTACAAGAAATCAGTGCGGAAGAATCGCAAAGCTCTGACGAGGAAGATACTTTGACATCCGGAGGAGAAGCGACTGAGGAAGATCAGCAACGAACATCCATTCGTATTGTCTCGTCTGAAAAATCGTCGGATACCGAGGAGGCACCGAGAAAGCTTCGGATTGAGACAAAATCGACGAAAAGAGCCGCACAGACTGCTGACAGCAAACACCAACGAGATAGGGTATCCCGTGCGGAGGAGCTCTATAGCCAGAAAACCCGACGGATTATCCAGCGAGAACCGTGGAACCAATCAGCGGTCAAGGAAGACCCGTTGACGTCACAACGTGCAAACCAGGCTGAGAGTATTCCGGTTAAAAAGCTTAATACATTACCGAGAAATTTCAAGACCATCCGAGTGCCGATACAGACACAGCCGACATCGCCCGACAATAAACGAGAAGAGAGACGAGGTAATTCGTTGAAACCCAAGCATAACCAAGTTCGACGCGCCTCCGCAGATTTCTATCATCGACCCGGTAGCCAGAGTGATACAGGACAGTCGCTATCAGAGGCATCAGCGCCGACGTACGACACCTCTCCGACCCGACAAAAGTCTGGTCACCAGTGTCGGCGTGGGTGTACGCACGTCGTAGACGATACCGAGGACGGACCGAGAGTCGTACGACGCTCAAGAGACCAGCGTCGCAAGTCGAACCCGAATCAGATATTAGGCCGTACTGAAATACTAGATTCTAGGAAAAGTCGGCCGAAATCTGAAATACTTAGGAGTGTATCTTTGCCAAGAACAGCCGACCGGCCAAGAATCAAATCGACTGGATTTGAAGAATTTGTTGAAATTCACGATTTTGATACATATAATCGGAAGAAAACAAGAACACTGCCGAACAGAAAGAAGCGAGTGACATATCACGAGGACACGAAACAGCAAGAAGCATTCAGCGAATCAGAGGTAAGGCGACAACAATGGCTTATTATATTCTTCACTAAAGATATCACAATCGCATTCCCAAGAGATTATTTTGAAAATGGTTTTGGGAAATCTACTTTTCAAGAAATGGAAATCTATGAAAAGGGTTTACCGACCTCGGATATTTGTGAGGATTTTTTGCTTATGATCTCACTTTGTTTTTAGGTCTGGGACGAAAATTTTCAACGACATTTGGTAGCTCACCAGCATTTTACAAACAACCTCTTGCCTTCGCCGGTAGACCAGCCACAAAGTTTCGCCGTTGAGGAACAGCTAGAACTGGGGAAAAGCGGGAAAGAGCGAAGGAAATTAGAAAGTCAAGTGGAAGCCAAAGCAGTGTTGAGCAAAATAACGTTATTGGATTTAAGAATCAGCAGAAGGTCAAAGGTCAACAAAGAAAGGTTGAAGAGGTCAGATTTTCTCAAGAGAACGAAGTTGGAGTTCAAAGGTCAAAGTTTGATTCTGAAAGAATAGGCAGAGAGACTGAAAATTACTACAAAGGGTCTCGAGAGAATTCACTAGAAAAACGGAGCAGCAGAGAAACGCAGCTTGAGAAGAGGGAGAAAGTCAAGGAGCAAGTGATCGAAGAGCATATTGAAGCCAGAAGAAAAAGCCAAGATAGAAGAATAGAAGTTATTGAAGAGGTTGACGCAAGAGAAGAAGCTACTGTTCAAAGAAGCCAGAGTCTTCCTCGAAATTCAAACAAGGAAGAATATTTGAATAAAAAACAACAAGAGTTTGAACAGTTCATTAGAAATCAAAGAAATATATTGTTAAGTCAGATACAGCAGAAGGAAGATAAAAGGCTAGAGGAGAGCAAAACCAAAGAGGTACAAGTTCAAGAGAAAAAGGACAAAATACAGGAAGAAGAAATAAGGTTAGAGAAAGCAAAGAACGAGAGTGCTGGTCGACGCATTGACGAATTCCTGAGATTCCCAGAAGCATCGAAGAACAAAAAAAGATATAAGTCAACCAATGACGCAGAGAGTATAAAGGCAGCTAGAGAAATCTACAATCGATCGGCTTTTGATACAGTAACAGAGTCAGTTCAGAGCAAAAGGTCAAGTCAGGTTAAAAGTGAAAAGTCAGAAGTCAGCAACGAATTCTTGCTGCAGAACGAGCAGAAAGCAAAGGTCATTGAAAAATCTTCCGATAGTAACAAAGAAGAGATTATTAGAGTTCATTCAAGGGGAAGGGTTATTCAGTTAAGCATGGAGACAGTGGATCGAGACAAGTTTGAGAAACGTCAGCAAGAATACGAAGAGCTTCAAAAACGTCGCTCGTATCAGCAGCAACAACGTGTCATCGAGGATGACAGATATCGATATATTAACAATGAATTTGACAAAAGAAATGCGTTTTACTATACGCAACAGCAGTATGATCCAGACAGAAGTCCAAGGTAGGCCAAGATTTATATCCTTTTTAACTTTGTCCCTGCACGCATGACTTTGCAGGCATGTGACTTTGCACGCGTTTGTTTTTGTACGGATGTGTTTTTGCACGCGTGTGTTTTTAGTGCGTGTTCTTTTCATGCGTTTGTCATTGCACGCGTGTTTCTGTGTGCGGTTGTTATTGCACGCGTGTTTTGCACACGTACGTTTTTTCACGCGTATGTTTGCGTGCGTCTGTTTTTGCGTGATGCAATGTCTGAGAGTTGTGCATAAAAATCAACGCATGTATACATCACTGCCTACCTACAATGTCTATTTACTTATAGTATCTAACTGTTCTACTTTATTTATATACATTACAATATCTAGCCATTCTTTTCTTAATATCCAGCGCAGCAAAATTTATATGTTTGTAATCAAAATCCTTTTTAGCTACAACCATTATGGCCGGAACGAGTATGACATGAATGACAGCGTGTTCGAGGAACAGAATGACATGAAATCCACGCAATAACGAAGATCAAGCGTGATCAAATCGGCGGGAAACTGGACAAGGTCTACTACACAATCTGCACGCACTATTTCTACCCAGAAGACCACGAATTGATTGTCAACCTTCACAGGCTTGGCCAAATCGAGGTAAATAAAACATTGTTTCATAGCACCAAAGCTTATCAATTGGCGAATGCCCTACGTTGATACTACAAGAAATGCTAGAAGAATATTGCGTTAGTGTTGGTGCTTCTCCATTGCAGTGCATTTATCAAACGGTTCCATAAATTGACGAATATTGTAATAATGATTTCATGAATCAGTAGGTTTTCTCATCATGATTTCAATACATCCGTCAATTTTGTGATCAACATTTTATAAAGCAGCAGCCTTTGTGGTCAGGATTTGATAAATCAGACGATTCTGTGACCATGATTTAATAAGTAGATTGATTTTGTGGTCTTGACTCTGTAAATTGACAGATCACGAGACCACCAGATCAGGTTATTAATACCAGCAGCGCTAACTCATTTAAGTGTATACTCTGTATAAATCTTCATCTTATTATAATTATCATTGTTATGGTGAGTGGACCTACTTTTTGTCCGATATTTTATTCGAAATAGTGTTCAAATAATTGAACGAGAAAACAATGCCCTAATCATCTTCAACCTCGATAATAACGATAATAAAGTAACGATTTCAAGCAATCCTTCTAAGGCCTAAATTCTTCTTTCTATTTAGGTGCCACGTGGTCTTAGTCATGAAGACACGTGTATATTCTACAACCATCTTTACGTTTACGAGAAAGAGGAAGTATTCGCCGAAACACTTGCGCCGATTACGCCGACGATCAAAACCGAAATCGTAAACCTGGACGAGCAGCTCCCAGATGATGAAGCATTTTCGGACAACTCGTCGGCGAATCAGAGCTACAACGACGAAACGTCGTCGCAACATTCCTCGTCGAGTCGGCGCGACCGAAACCTGTACTCGAGCCTGAAGGCGCAACAGTATTACGAGTCAAAGCGAAACAACAACAACGGAGACTCGTTGGACTTCGGCTTCGACTCCACGTACGAAACCTTGCGGCGAAAACGCAAGAGCAGAACGGAAGATGACGATTGGAACCGATCGATATCGCCGACAAGCTCATCCGGAAAGTCCGACTTCACGTACTCGAAGCCGAGATTGTTGCGACGGTCGGATCATTTCCCTGGTGTCGGGAAAGAGATCGAAGACGACTACCCGAGATGGAAGCCAAAGTCGCCTACGACACCGGAAAGAAAATACGGCCTAAAAGTTGGGATTCCACCTTAAATTCATTGCATCAACCTTAACTGGAAAGAAAATGCGAAAACTTGGGACATTTCTGGACGGAGAATCCGCGACTTGAAGTTTCGTAGACTGCCACAAGAAACAGCCTGGACTAATTTATGAGTGGGTTTTAAAACGTGTTTGATTTAGTTTTAGTTTTACACCATTTGAGTGTTGTATTTGGTACATTTCACTTCTTTTAAATTTCACTTCGAGAATGTTAATGATTGGCATAAACAACAGGCTTTTATTACAAATGCTCTGAGAAATGGATCGTAGTGAAAAGAGAATTAACGAGTGGCTCAGATTAAAGGCAAGTTCGTTAAACTAGAAATCTCATTGGCTTAGAGGTACACTGATCATCCAACGTGAGCCAATTGACTGACAATTTTTCAGCTTTGGTCGCACGTCATTGGTTCATTTCACCTGTCTATCAACAAACAACCAATAAATGCTCTTGCTTTAACCAATAAGATTGCATCTCCTTTCTAAAACCTGTTATACGACGTGCTGGTTGGATAAAATTTGCACACGTGTTTGGCACAGCGAATTAACATTGAAATTGTAAGTTCGAGGCTCCAATAGCTCATAATGAGACATAAGAGTTTTGTATCTTACAAAAGCTGTAAATCATTTGAATTGAACTTATTCCCAATGTTTGGATAAGCAGCCACTTGATAACAAAATCGTCACTCTATTGTCAAACTCAATTTCTTACCTCGTATTATCATCCTCACTACAACAATGTGATTTTGTGCACCGCAAATCTAATTTTTCTATTAGTCTGTAGAAGCGACTTTTGCTACATTTTACTTACTCTTTATAGTGTTCGTAAACAATGCAGTCGAATTTTTAAAACACGTGGTAGTCATGTGATTTGCACGTGATAAAGTATGATCCTGGCGATGTAGAAAATAACAGTAGTAGATATAGATTTTGTTGCTCTTCGATAACGTAAACTTTCATCAAGTTCATTGTTGATGTGCTTTAGAAATAAAATCTTGCAAGAAAAAACTGTGTGCTTCGTATTGGGGTTGTTCTGTCGATGACTCAAATTTTTCTTTGCCAAAATTGTGGAGTGAGTAGCTTGGGATGACGAATACTATAAAATGATCTACACGATCACTTGTGCAAACTCAAACCAAAGAACGGTGATGAAACGTCCAAGAAACGGTAATGAAATCAAGTGACCTGTGACTTTGAACCTTTGACCTATGACCTGTGACCTGTGCTTTGCTACTCAACTAAGCTTCTCTACATTTTTGTCACATCCTTAAATCAGAGATGAGAAATGTTTAGCAGGATCTATTCATTGATACAGCGATCGATCTTATAGCACATAGCCATGTTTCACCGAGCTTTAATGAGGAAAGTTACCAATAAGCTTATATGATAGCTTATTGATTGCTTGAGTGATGAATGATGACGTGTGGGCGATTGAAATGATCCAATCCTGAAGCTATCAAGTGCCTGCAAACCAGGTGCCTTATTGTACCGAATGATTAACTGTTTGAATCGAAATCATTAAATCGAAATCATGTCAACCATCCAAACCAATCAAATGATCAATTCCACTTACTTGTAAGGAGACTTTACTGTCACTTTGGCCTTTGAGTCAAGTAGAAAGTGTTGTTGTGTTGCCATTGCCTTTGTCTTGTCCTTCGGGTCTATTGTTATATTGATAAGGGGATGACCCATTTGCAACGTCCACGTTTTCATCATACCAAAAACATTTTGACCTGATACCTGAGATAGAAGTACCAAATGTTATCTCATAATCTTAAACTTTCTCAAAACCTATATCTATCTTTTTTCGTAACATTTCTCTTCTTTTCTTAGAGTCACCTAATCATGGTAAATAGCAGTTATCCCCGGGGATTTTCTGTTTTCATGTGACAAGTTTATTTTCATGTGATCAGACAACAACTACGAGGTTATAGCATCACGTGTGCAGTTTGCAACAGCCAATCAGATTGGCGAAGCTATCATACTGGCTCAGCATTTTTTGCCAATTGGGTATACGCTTTCCATTACCATGACTAAAACCTTTAACCAATAATCAACGCGTTCATATTCTTGAGGCTTTTGCTGCGTTCAGCTTCTCTGATTAAAGATGAAGTGATTGATGTGATTGAAGTTAAAATGTGATTGAAGTTAAAATGTGATTGAAGTGATTAATGTGATTGAAGTGATTGAAGTGATTGATGTGATTGAAGTGATTAATGTGATTGATGTGATTGAAGTGATTGAAGTTAAAATGTGATTGAAGTGATTATTGTGATTGAAGTGATTAATGTGATTGAAGTAACTGAAGTACTTGCTCCTTTTTTGGCCTAGATTGATTTATGAATGGGTCGGGTTTTTTATCATTATGTCCTTTGGGTCCTAATCACTTTGTGCGAAGTGTCAAATGAGAAGCTTTAGCACGAATAGAAACAGGTAACAAGGACTAGGGCGGTGTTTAAGAACAGGGGGTAAACAATTGAAAAGATTGCTACCTTGTCAAAGGCCTTCCACAGGTCCTCGCTAGTACCTCCGGCAAACTGTCGCTGTGTAAGATATTCCTATAAAGGCAAAGAAGATAAGTAAAGTGACGTCATATCAGGATTTACTTCACTATGGAAACAAGACTAGATCTTCAAAAATTACAGTAAAAGGGAAGCAGTTTGATGGTATTGTGGCATCCCCTAGGTGCACATACCAACAGTATTGCAAACTACGTCATTGAGAAAGGGGAGAGTACCCATATCTAGAGTGGTAGGTTCATCTGTAATGTTTAAGATTGTTGGGTTCTTCTACGGCGGTGAAGATACATCTAAGCCGATACGATTGGCTAGCCAATGGGCAAAAGCTCCGAATAAGTAGAACACGAGAGAAGTGTTCTTTTGATTTCTCCTCTTGTCATCCAACAGTAAGACTAGCCCTAACGGGATCAACACACGCATATAACATAGACAGAAGTTAATACATGTTGACAGACAAACACATTGCCATTGGAAATATGATTATTAGCACAACAGAACTCAACAGCACATGTGACTATAATACGCAAGAAAGCATTTTGGAATATGAACATGTTTGTTGTGAGTCTCGGAATAGGTTTCAACGTAGCTAGTTAAGATCATAACATCAGCAATCAAAGTTGCATGACGTCATCAAGAAATGGTACCTTCAAGCCCTCTCTGAACTTCGCGACTCCCAAGAAATGGTCCAGCATTCTGATGATTGAAGAACCCTGAATGAGAAGGAAGACGATAAATTGTAAACATGATGGGAGCAAAAGTATTCGTAGAAAAATAATCGAAACAAAAGATTTCAAAATAGACAGTGGTGTGGAACAAAATAATCAATCTGTAATTGCTACAAGAAGTGTATCATTGTGGCATTAGAAGGTAATGAAGTTGGGGATTGGGAAATATTCGAAGGATCTGCTTTGGAGGCTCTAGTTTAAGATATCGAACATCAAGTTTCAAAATGGTAAACAACAGTGGAATTATAATATGGCATGTCTAAACAGCATTTTTCTATGGCTGTCCTCTGAGTATTCAACTCTGTGGGATTGGTTCAGTCACAAAAGTCACACGCAAGGCATAGAGTGAAAGGCTGTTACGGTACCTTTCTGTATGTGATTGAATCAAAGATCTCCTTGATTTGTTTCGGGTGTGAAACAGGCAACGAGATGGCATGGGATGACGCCAAGGAATCGAGGGACATGCCACTTCGCCAGTCGTAAATGAAAAACTGGGTCATCTGAAGAGAGCCAATCAAAATTGAAATTTAAGACAACTGTTGTGATCAGTCAGTCAATCAATCAATCAATCGATCGATCGATCGATCAGTTAATTGTTTATATTATCAATTACTACCTGCCTCACCACACACAGCTAATCAGAGTCAGACAGCCAATCAATCATTTAATCACACAGCTAGTTATTCAATCAATGAATCAATTACGTGATCACCAAATCATTTTTCCTTGAATCTAACAGGATTGTTGGCATCTCAAAGCATCAGAGGCAATTTTAGTTGTCTCGTAAAATTGATATTTTTCAAAACAGTAAAAATATTCAAAATTTCTAACAGATCCAATGAAGACCAAATCTATAAGTGTGAAAATATGTGAACCTCATTTCAAGTGAATTGACATGTTTTCATTGAACTATATGGCTAAATCTATTAGCCAAGAGGCACAGGGAACAGGAAGGTTCTATTCTCACCATCTTCCAATCCGGATGCACTTTGTCGACCGCGTAGTACTCGATGTAACTTGCCATGCCCTCTTGAACCCAAAGGTCGTTCCACCATTTGCAGGTGACTAAATTACCGAACCACTGGTGAAGATAGACATCTTGTTTTAGGTTGGAAAATCATTCTCAATCATCGTACAATACTCTAATTAGACTTGAAACTCTGCTGAGTTTATAACTGTTGCAACATTTTTTAGCTAGTAAGTTCAAACAATCAATCAGTCAATCAAGCAATCGTTACAATCAATCAGTCATTTAACAAGTCATCCAACCAATGAATCACACAATCAGTCAATCATCAATGAATCAATCGCTCAATAGATCAACCAATCAATCAGTCAATCAACAAATCAATCAGTCAATGAATTAATCAGTCAATCAACCAATTAATCTACAAATCAACCGAGGAATGAATCACACAGTCAGTGAAATCAATCAATCAATCAATCTACAAATCCGTCAATGAAAAATCAGTCAACAAAAAATCCAGTCGATTGTTCACACAAACTTCATCACAGGATTGTCACAAGTCTACTGTCGAAAATAAGTAAACCAGTAGATGAAAGATTTCACAGAGACTAACAGCCCAATAATTGATCCAAGCTAATTTTCTCCGTCAAACAAGTTTAGAAAATACAAGAAATTGAGGCTTGAAAAACCCAATACACCAACTATGCAAATAATCGTAATCGAAACCTATAATTACATAATTTACTTGTAAGCTACTTATTTACCGGTACAAAGAGCTAAACGACACAAAAAGAACCATGTTTATTTGGGGCTACGTAACATAAAGTACTGACCAGGTGAGCGCACTCATGGGCTACGATAGCTGCGATGTTCTCCTTGTTGCCTTCAGAGGATATCCCCTTCGTGTACAGCAGCCTCGCTTCCCTGTAGGTGATGACCCCCCAGTGCTCCGTAGCACCGGATCCGTAGTCTGGTATGGCAACGAAATCTACGGAAAGGTGTTAAAGAAGGTACACAACGCAATGCAACGTAACGCAACGCAAGGCGATATGACAAATAGAGCGCGAAAATCTAAGGAAAGTGTAATAGAAGCGATACAACACAACGCAACGCAACGCAACGTATTTCAATCCAAGGCGATATGGCACATTACACATGTCAGTACGACTTAAAGCAAAACAACATAACATAACGCAACGCGACAGAGCGCAACGCAATGTTACGTAACAATACGCAGGGTAGCGGCACAACGCAATAAAAAACAACATAACATAACGAAAGGGAATGCAATACACAGAACGCAACATAACCGAAAACGGTATACATCAACGTGACGCAACGTAGAATAACTCAACGCAGCGCAAAGTTGTGGGATACTACACGGAAGATCAGTAATTGAAAGGGCTTAGGTGAAACCGTAATAGTAATTAGCAAGTAATTAAATTTGAAACTTGATATCTTGCCCCTGATTACATACACCTACCCTCAAACTATTTAAAGATTTCCTTCAAAACAAAACAGATGAACCTAAATAGTCTTTTTATAACCAAGACTGCAACCTGTTTGGTCAACGACGCAGATTCAATACAACTGAACTGCAGGGGGGTATTTACCTAGTTTTGGCATTGGGTAAACGACTCCAAAGAAGTCTTCTAAATACGTCATCATCTCGGTCCCAAGCCTCAAACCATAGTCTGTGTTGTTAATTTGTGGAGGACTGCTGTACACTCGCATCTGAAAAGAAAAACTTTGGAGATTAAACTTCAACTCTCTGGCTTCAAAGGGTGAAGAGAGTGGATGGGAGACTGGGTAATTGAAAGAGGAAGGGCTTCTGTGTTAACGCAGGGGTGTGGGGTTGGGGTGAAAACTTACTAACTGCTAGCCCCCATAAAGGATAGTAAATTTTCTAGCATTGCTCCTAAATTGATTGAAATAGTATAAAGCTTAAAACAAAATACCCCTTGCTTCAGTCGATGAATGAAGCGAGACGAAATATGCATCAAACTTAAAAGCATTATATTTGGGGCGAAGACATGAAGCAATCAAATCAAAATATTCCAACGGTTGATAAGAGAGGAGTTTTGTTGATGACTGAGGAAATAATAAGTGAGAAGATCACCTGGGAAGATCAACAGGTAATCAGACTACGAGCTAGTTTTATTGCATTTTCACAGTCGCCTTATCGTGCAGCCAAATCACTAAATCACAATCACTTAATCAATGAATCAATCACTGAGAATTACTTACAGTGATGTTGTTTCCGATTCCAGTTACGTTCTGTTTATACTCAAAATCGCAAACGATAAACGCGATCAGATACGTGGACATCCGGACGGTCTTGTCGAAAATCGTTGTTCTCCAGCCCCCCGTCGCCGTACTAGAAATCACTGGCATATTGGAGAGTGCCTTGTATTCAGACGGGTGGACCATGGTGATGTTGAAGGTAGCTTTCAAGTCCGGTTCATCCAGACATGGGTAGGCCTTACGGGCATCGGTCGGTTGGAATTTCGTGGTCAGCAAGGTCCTAGCAAAAAGAATTCGATTAGCAGCTATCACCTCATTGGAACTTTCTTATACACGTGAAATCCTTGCCAAGAGAATTGGAACACCAACAACAATTGTTAGGCCCACAATCATTTATTCCTTCTACAAGCAATGTTGTCTTGCTGCTAAACCGAACGACTTTTCTTGCGCCCAATTTTCTTCCCAAGACTCGTTGGTAATCTGCTTTTGCAGTGACAGAAAAAACTGTAGTAGTTAAATCGCAAAGGCATAATGCTAAGAGTGACGTAAACTTCGGCTTCGGGGGGTCTTGTCAAGAGTTATGTACGCTCATTTATTTCCCATTTCCCATTCGACTATTAGCCTCGTTTTCCCCCATAGATATATAAGCCTCCTTTCCGTCTGTAAAATCAGTCAGTGAACAACTTCAACACGAATCGCTCACTTTCTGTGTTCGTTCTTGAGCCAAGTTACACTTTAGAAGGGGGGGGGGGTCAAATGAGTAGAACAGGAGAAATACTGAGGTGTTCCAAGGAATTTTGGCAAGCAATACCTAAGTGGATTAAGTGTTCTGACAATCATGATTCTATTCGATCATCTAAAATCCATTTTCAGAGACCTAGC
The DNA here is from genome assembly GCA_003864495.1 of Nemopilema nomurai. Classification (NCBI taxonomy): domain Eukaryota; kingdom Metazoa; phylum Cnidaria; class Scyphozoa; order Rhizostomeae; family Rhizostomatidae; genus Nemopilema; species Nemopilema nomurai. The sequence continues at coordinate 2,220,071 of ML133389.1, forward strand.
ACTAAAGTGTGGGTTTCGAAAATAAATAATTAATAAATAAATAATAATTGGTATTGACTGATGAACAAAGTGCGGTTAAGTGGAATTTAGTTTAGAAGCTAGATGTTTATTTAATTTATATTTGTTTATTTAATTTATATTTATTCATTAAGATGTAAGATAGAAAAGAAGAAAAATGGAAAATAATGATGGGAAAGCAAAATTACTGAAATATAAAATGAATGAGGAGGTACAAAGTTAAAAGACCAGATGAAGTGGCAATGTAGAAAGCAGAAATTGAAATAATCGGGAGGGAAGCATGAAAATAGGGGGAAACAAGGAATGAAATAAGGAATAATTAGAAAGAGAGAAAGACATGATAAGAGAGATAGTGAAAAAATAAAAAAAGAGAAAAGGACGAGTAAATGTATAAAAAAGATAAGGGCCAATGAACAATTTGTGACAAACATTGAAGCAAAGTAAACTCCTTTACCAACGAACACATTTCTCATGATTGCATTGATTCAGTGATTACACTGATTCATACAAGTGATTAAAGCGATTGAAGTGATTCAAGTAAGATAGACCAACCTTGTAACACCCATTTCATTCTTGTATGTACTCTTGTAAAACCCGGTCAGTTTTATAGAAACGTTCGCCATGAAGTTGATCTCAGCCTCGTAATCACCAACGGGCATTTCAGCCATTGTTTCGATCGCAAAAAATTCATTCAAGGGTTTAGCTAGGCCGCTTTTTATTTTGATTGTAGAAGATCTTCCCCTTTTAAATATCTTCCAGCCAGTAATCTTCATTTCTTTGTAGTGGAACAAAAAGTACTTTGTCGGTTTTCTTGCATTGAAGAATCTGAGAAGCAAGAATAAACAGAACAAAAGTTATTACTACTTTTGTTTAGGACCAAACAGCTTTGTCAAAAAGTTATCATAGATAGTAAAACATTGCAAATATTTGGAATGGTTTTATTCCGATAAGCAGCCCCCCGTTTAAAAATGTGAAGTCTCATTGAACTGCAATTCACTCTAGCCATTTGGTATGAGATCTTGACGGGTGTAACGAAGAATCTAATTTCAAGAATGTCTGACCTAGAAGTGTATTTTTAAAGATGGCTTCATTGTGCCATGAAAAATCAAAAAAGGAGTGAAATTTGTTTAGTTCACAAAAATTCCAGGAGGTATGAAGTATAACTGAAGGGGAATCAATATTGCAAAAATTGTAGTGCAACGTGAGAATAAATGAGTGAAGAAAATCGAATTAATAGATGCTAAAGAATAATAAATGTACCAAAATGTTAATATATAAATATGTTGATGAAAAATGTACTAAAATGAGACTTAATAATTACATAGTTTGTGTTCCGTTAAACTTCAGTCCCTTAACATCGGCTTTGATTGCCAAGTTGTAATGATAGGGTATAACGTCAGTGGGTAGCCTCACTTTGCACCAGGGTCCGTCGTTGCAAGGAGGCTTCGTAGGGGCATTAGTGGGACCCTGCGTAGGCCCCTGCGTAGGCCCCTGCGTAGGGGCCTTTGACGGGGGCAACGTCGTCTTATCTGTTGACGAGAAAATAAATGTTATTTCGAAACAAATTGAGTAGTAAGAGGCCTTTCTATAATTAGAAGAGAAACAAAGATTTTAGCAGTTTATTCACCACCTCGTAAAAGGTCCAGCCAATAATTTTCCAGGGTCCCTAACTTTAATCCTGGTCCTGGCACCGACCCGGACCCCTAGCTCTAACTTTGACCCTTACCCGGACCCCTAAACTTGTACCGGTGTCCTTAGCTCTAACCTTGACCCTGACCCGGACCCTGAACTTGTACCGGGGTCACTAGTTCTAGCCTTGGCACCAACCGGGACCCCTAAAGTTGTACCGGTGTCCCTAGCTCTAACTTTGACCCTGACCCGGACCCCTAAACTTGTACCGGGGTACCTAGCTCTAACCGTGGCCCTGATCCGGACCCCTAAACTAGCCTTTGCCCTGACCCGGACCCTTAATCTGTGGCATATAACAGCACGGTGCTTGTTACCAATAGTGTGGTAGCGTCATGTGGACATCACTTAATTGACACCTTTGTCTGAAATGGTGACCTCTGTTGGCATATCGATACAAGTATCGCGTTGTTGTTGTATTCACCAGTTGGCGTTTGAGATGAGCTCAAGAAAAGTCCGACCCGGAAACACCAAACCGCCTTAAAAACCATCGAAGCTAACCAAAGGCCGGAATTCAACGAAGGGGATGGAAAAGGGCTTATTATAAACAAAGGCAGAAGCTGCAAGCAAGCTAGTTTGTTTACAAGATGATTTTGCTGCCTTTATGCGGATTGGCGAGAGGATGGCGGAAGGATGGAAGGAATCAGAGGATGGCGGAAGGGAAAGCAAAGTGGCAGTGGCAAGATCTGGTCGGGGGCTGCCCTGGAAATGCGGGGGTACAGGGGTTGACTTGGAGAGTTGCGGGCGGGGTGTTTGTAACAGGGTTGGAATGCTTGCTTTATGCCGCTGCAAATTCTTTTACTTGAGACCTCTCTTGCGTCTCCTCTTTTTTCTAATACCCTTCTAGGAAACTTGCCCCCAAAATGTTTTCGTGCAAATGCACCCTTAAATAAGGGTATACCTCTGGAATTTCACTTAATCAACGTCTTTCCAATGTCTTCCCAATCTTCTTGAAAAGGCTTCTCAGAGCTATGACCGGAGAAGGTTAGAGAGAACATCCTAGCATGTGCTCGCTACTTCAAGTTTAGATGAGAAAAGCTATCGAGGAGAGCGTTCAACCCCCCAAAAGCTAAGACCCCTTGTTAATGCCAAATGTCGGCAAATATCTACTCTTTCTACTGCTTTTAGCAATATTTTGTGTAAAATCCCATCAGAGTTCAGTTATTGGTATCAGCAACTCGAAAAATCCAACAACATCTCTGGATATTTGGTTCCGTCACAAAATAGAAATGATTCATTTGTATTATGTGGTTCCGTCTTTAGAAAGTAATCCGCCAATAGTCGCTACTTTTATGGAGCCTGGACTTCTATCTAATTTTTGTCGATACAAAACTGATCAACAATAATTCGCCATTGACTTCTTAGAAGGTTAAAGAAAGGTCAACCTGAACTAAAAATTATTGGCTCTTCTCGAGCTCTCCCCCCTCCCTTGTCCTGAGCATTTGCAGGTGCCCTGGTTATTCTATGAGTCGCCAAAAAGGGAAACTGGCTTCCTTCTTCCGGATTTTATTTCAAACCATCACTGCTTGAAAGGATCCTGTGCCTAGAAATTAATGCGATGCGGGTGTAGAGTCATGGGGCGACAAGCAATTAATAAACAAATCCACTTCTTGTCATGTGTGCGAAGGGGTCAGTGGCTATGAATCACATGTAGCAAATAGCCGAGGCAAACCCCATTAGAGGTATGACATCCAGGAAATTAGAAATCAAGTTCCGCACCTCATACTATTAAATACCCTTTCTAATTAAAGTTATTTAGCCAAACGTTTAGTAGTCGTAAAACATAGGGCGAAGGATCCGCTAGTGAAATAACGAGAATCGCAAATTTGAGCTTCACTGAATAGCAAAGGCGCCAGTATGCATTCTGGAAAGCCCCCCTTGAACAAACATTTGCTCAAATTCTTGGCATAAAAACTAATCTCTTTACGCAGGGGTTTTGGCAGAGGACTACCGCTAATATTCGCGATAAAGCTAATGGTTTTGTTCCGGTCTCAAATCGGAGAAAAATTGCCATCTCGCTTTTTGTCCATGATGTGGTACCAGCTTTTGTAAATGTGCTAGCTCTACGCTCCAGAGAACTGGAAAGCTACCTGCATCCTGCAAGTCGATATTTTGACGAAATTCTCACCTGTATCTCGCTTCGTTTTCGCACTGGAATACCGCTCTTCTGCGAGTTCTTTTTCTCGTTTTGCCGATAACACGCCGGAGAGAATTCCCACCAGGAATATCACGGTTAGAACCAGCAGAACGCCGATCCAGAATCTGGATTTCTTGATCTTCACATATCCAGGATCGCTTTTGAGCATTTCCTCGCTTGAAGACATCGGCTCCATCACGCTGCCAGCTTCGAATCTCTCTCTACTCCTCGCGATTCATTCACGCTGCAATGCAATGGCTTCACGTGACGTCATCCAAAGTGTCCAGGGGGTGCGATCCATAAGAACAAATTGATTTTACTTCCTGGGCATCAACAGATCGCCAAATTAATAATTCTCTCATCGGAATAGGAGTTTTGTGTCAGATAAAAACACAGGACAGGGCGAGAAAATCAAGAAAATTAGGCACTTGAAGCAAGCGTGAATGTTGATGGTTGAATTCAAGGACCAACTTATAGAAAACTTTTACATCAATAATCAAAAACCGGAATTACGCAGGCAAAAAATGTGGAAATGAAAATGACTTTTCGGGCAAAAAAGCATGAGAAACAAGGGAAGGTCAGGAAAGATGATCTCAACTTGTATGAAGATATCTACCAAGCCTATCATAGGAAAATCTTGAAAATAAAAACCATTAAAAGTCGGGTACCTTATACCATGGTTGAAACTGTAGAACTGTATTTAAAAATCTGCCTCAGCTTTTACCAAAAATGCACTTCCTTTGTTGCTTTTTAACGCAATAAAGTTGGACGAAATCAACAGATGCAATCATCTTGATTAATTTTGAAGATCTTGCAAGCAGACGATGGTCTTGATAATTTGTTCAGGGTTTCGCAATCTCTGCTTCTTTCTTCTACGGTTGTGAAAATAGAAGTTTTTTTGCTGAAAATATCGACAGGGTTGTTTTAAGAGTCCATTTTCGTTTTCATTGAAATATTTTTATACTATTTTCAAACTGAGATGGGGCAAGATGGAAGCAACATAAAAGCAACATAGCCCCCCCCCAAAAAAAAGATTTTTACAACTGAGCACCAGGAAAGAAGCCTTTAAAATGTTTACAGATCTAACAATTGATTACTCTAATTCATTACTTTTAAAAAAATTAAATTGGTGAAACCCATCTCTGGTAAAACACAAGATAAAAATTGTAGTCGTTTTATCATGGCCCCCGGGAGCGAAATAGCTACACTTAACAACCCATTAGAAGAAGTTACTTTACACCGGGTGATTAAACTGAACGAGGAGAGACATTTCGAAAAACCCACAAGTCTGTTCCGCTGAATTCAAGTGGATTTGCGTGGTTTGGTCACGTGCGAATGGAAATTTGCTGGCTGGAATCGCATTTCAGCATAATAAAAGATACTCGGAAATCAAGAAAAAGAAGATTCTTTCTAATCAACGAGGAATAAGAAGTAATCTGATTTTGAAAAGAAACGCAACTATCACGGCGATAAAAATGATGAAAATTAGATTTTTCCAAATTAAACATGGAAACGTTTGAAAATGAAAATACAAAAGATAATGTTTATTTGAGAATCATTTTTATCATTTTTTATCAGTAACATAAACACAAAGACAATTATTCTCTTTTATACACTTTTTATAAGAATACACACACATTCTTAAAAGTTCTCGATTTGGAGCCCAAGATTATTCTTATATTATTCTTGCCCAACACAAAGTGTAAGATCACTATAAGATAAAAAAATATTTAATCTTTTTCTATGTGTTGCTTCATTATAAATTTACACAAGAACAAACAGAACAACAAATTTGATAATGGAATGCAATTCTTGTAGATTTTCACAGCGACAGAGCGGCTGAATGCATTTCAAAACGCATCATACACACGAATGTTTCATTTTACAGAGCCTCAATATTCTCAAGATTTTGAATTTGGGCCTAAGGATATTCTTAAATTACACTTACCCAACACAAGGATCGAAGAAGTGTCCTTTTTGATATTTTGCTTCATCAAATTTTAAGAATGACAAACTCTAATGATAAAAATACGATCTTAATACGATCATAATAACAGTTGCTTTACTTTGGGAGAAAATTATGATTAATGAGAAATTTTAGTCTTGATGAAGGTTGAGTCTGGCATTAATCTAAAGTCGTTCTTGAAATTTTGGCAATTTTGAGCCTCAATATTCTTATAGCCTTCATGTTCGTAAAATAGGGTGTATGCAGAAATATCCCCTGGGATACGAAGGCGAATGTCGTTGGTCTAACAACCTTTTTGGCTTATTTTCAAAGAACGTATTTTTGAAGCTCTCTCTTAAAAGACTTGTCCTAGAATTTGACAATTAGCCAAATTGATATATTATTGTGTCTAGCTAAAAGGTGAAATTGTGGTTTGAAAAGCGGACATCAAGGTTTTAAACACTTGAATACTAAACCAGCAAGCCAGGGCATTATCAGAACCTTCCTGCTGAATGAATAATGATACATTTTTACTGGCCTTTCCTTGTGCTAGCTTCATGCTAGTTCAGACAAAGCTTCAATCAATTAAAAGTTTTCCAAAGACCCCCATGAATCATGTTAAAAATCACATTTAGACAGCTGTCGGCCTCAATTTGAAACGAGGGAGGGGTTGTTGCGAAATAGGCAAAAAAGGCGCAAACACCCTTTCTCATAACAATGGTTATAGATCTGAAATATATAACGGGGGCATTTTCTGTGCCCCTATTGCTTCTTCCCCAGCCCTGGTAACATGCTTATGCATTCGTTCTGGCATGAAAAAGGAGGAAAAGAAGAAACCAAAAGACTCTAACTGTCTGTATTTAAGTTAAATCAGTTTGTGGGACATCTTTCTTTATATCCATAACTACTGGCACAAAAAGGCTAGAGGGAGATTTGGAATAGCTTCTCTAATATACCCGCGCTCCATCATACCCTGTTCTAATATACCCTGTTCTACAGACATCGCAAACGCAAAATGGGTTTAGCTTCCTCTACCTCAGAACCTCTAACGAGACCAAAAGAGTAAAGTCAAATTAATGATATACGAAGAACGCAAACAAGGAACTAAATAAGGCACAACTTGCAATAAAATTGCAGAGCGTGACCTTGTAACTCCTCTTCATTCACTACCCCCAGACACCCCTGTAGACACCAAGAATCTTCAAACAACAATAATCAGTATATCTATAAAAATCAAGCGTTACTTTTCGAAGCATATGATCATCACCAGTTGATTAGTTATAATCAAGTGAAAATTCAAAGAGCGCATCAGACTTTCCTTGTATCAACCAAAGATCAGCCGGGGGGCCAGCTCATCAATCGCCCACCCAGGATGTGAATGTGAAGATGAAAGACAGCTTGGGCACCGTCTCTCCCGTCGTTTATCACTGGAAAGGCAAACAGGCACCAGACTTGAATCATAAAAATCATCATGACTTAGAGAGCAAGTCAAAAGCACGACAAACGGATTATTTAACCAGAGTAAGGAATTATGGGTGCAACATAACATAGCATAGCATGACATAACATGACATAACATGACATGACATAACATGACATGACATAACATGACATGACATGACATAACATGACATAACAGAACATGACATGACATGACATAACATAACATGACATAACATAACAGAACATGACATGACATGACATGACATAACATGACATAACAGAACATGACATAACATAACATAACATGACATAACAGAACATGACATGACATGACATAACATAACATGACATAACATAACATAACAGAACATGACATGACATAACATAACATAACATGACATAACATAACATGACATCATACATTAGAGAGCAAGTCAAAAGCTCAACAAAAAGGACAATGTAACCAGAGTAAGGACTTTACTCCTCTATATCAAACTTCCTTTTTCACATTTTACTCAGTTATATTTGAAAAATGACAAAATATTCTAGTTAGGCAATGGCTGACAAGAAGATAACATTTCCCATAGTTTCCATCTAATTGTAAAAATGCATTCGACATTATTCTAGCTTCATACAAGCAATAAGCAAATAATGCTGATGACATACCCAGTCTGTAGCCAGTTTTTCCCAGTCCTTGATCAAGTGCCACTTTCTTTGCTGCCCAAAGCAAGTGGCCAAGAAGCTGTTAAGAGTGATTCAAAACGATTATGATTTGTTATGATTTGTAATTATGATTAATTATGATAGACTGTAATGAATACTAGCTGGTATAGTTAACCTTACATTGTAAGTAATGATTATTTGAATGCAATTTTGATTGATTGATTGGTTGATTGACTGGTTGATTGATTGATTGATTGATTGACTGATTGACTGAATGATTGGTTGATTTCTTTGCAGTCCAAAGCAAGGGTTCCAGGAGCTATTAAGAGTGATTCAAAATGATTCCTTCGATTACCACACAATTTTAAAAATTTGATCTGATTAAACTAGCCTGCATTGAGTACTCCACGACCAAAGCAACCAAAATACTTCCCTGTAGTATTCTAGCACAATTTACAATATACTTTGCTAATTTTGACTTAACTACAAAGGGCACTTAATGGTGAGCAGTAATTAGTAACTGGCTAATAAATTTTGTCAGCTTTTTGATTTTGTATATCTGTGTTAAGCATATGACAATAATCTTAATCATGACAATATAGCAAACGAGTTTCCTATCTGATATCACAAACTCAATATTGCTTGAATAAAACTTGATTGATTGGTTGATTCTTTCATTGATTGATTGATTAATTGATTGGTTGATTAATTGATTGGTTGATTTAAAGTACGGCCAGCTTTTCTTTCCTCGGGTGACATTGAGTTTTTCTATTGCACCAAAAGAACCTTGAAAGTGTTTCCCTTCATTGGTTAGCATGCAATAAACTGAACATAAATGAAATCATTATACATACAGGAACATCCTCATCTTCACTCTTAGATAATTGTGAAATTGGCTTCCTTGGGATTACCAGCAGATGCTTTGGTGCAACTGGATTGACGTCATGAAACGCAATGCACTGAAAAGTGAAAAAATTAAAACCATTAAGCAATTTGCACTATTAAACACCATTCAATAGCATTTCTAAGGGAGGGCTGGTGTTCCTGGCCCCCCAGAATTTTGATTGTCCCTTCATTTGCACCCCCCTACTTGTCTAAGAAGATTTTGGTTATTGGTTAGTATTTCTGCCCATGTGTTTTATACGCAGCTTCTGATATGAATTGCTTAGACATTCTCTCTAAACTAATTCTATATATTCATAAAATATTTCTAAACAAGAATATTTAGATCACTTTGTAGCAACGAGTTATTTTGTAAATATATTGTATCTATCAAAAAAATTAAAAAAAATTTAAAAAAATCTATCAAAAAAAAGTAAAAAAACGAAACTTCAATATGCTGGTTTAATAAAAAGAAAACAACGCTTTAGCTGCCGGTCAAAATATTTTCTTACAATTAGAAAGCAGAAAAGGAACAATTTATCTCAGTTTTTGAGAAAATGTCAAATATAAAAAGTACTGAACTTATCATCATATCGATGATACCTTATCATCTTCATATACTATATCAGCCTTGATTTCCTTCCTGAGGATTTTTGCGAACACACTCTCGAAAACCTGTGACCCTTGGCTTCCCTTTCTTGCCTCGTCGGCCAAGATAGCATTCTTTACCTCGTCATTGCAACCCTTCTCGCTGGAGCAAGTGTTCTTAGCACACAGAGAGAATGGAGAAATAGATAGTGCAGCTGCAGTGTAAATTATTGTCTTGTAATTCAATGCACCCCGGGTCAAATATTTTGCAGTTGAAAAACCTCTCCAAAGCGCCATTTTGAAAACATGAGATTCTTGAACACACGACAACAACAACAAAAACATTTGAATGCTGGGAACCCGAAATGAAGAGTAGTTTCTGCCAAGTAAAACTGATTTCAATTACACGCTTTTTTATAAGGAACTACTTTATAAGGAACCTACATGTAGAAGGTCGAAATATATAAAGACTTTTACTACTAAAAACGGAATCACTAAGGAATTTTCCGATTTAAAACATATTTTATGACTACAAGCATGAAGAACTAAAAAGCCGGTTCCATTCATTTGCAGCCAATACTCGCATAGATTGTTTGCTATTCGTGTGTCAAGTGCTTCATTGAGTAGTTTCTGTATATTCTATCTCGCCCCTCTCTCTATTAAGTGTTAAGGCTTATTGATGTGCAGTGAAAATTAAGGAACTTTTAAGGAACTTTTGGTACTAAAATCTGATGACTTGAGGTTCCTTATATAAAATAAAGCGTGTAAAGGATTTTTTGTTTGGATAATCTTAAATTCAGTATATAACAGCAATAAGCCTATGTCAGTTTAACAAACATGCTCAATCAAAGAGACGTCCAAAAAGCCTTGTTTTTCATGTAAAGTAGTTTTCTGGGCCTCTTTTTTAGACTGCTCTATGAAAAAGTTCAAAAATGACTTGTGGACTTTAATTTCAAGGTCTCAAACTATTTTTCATAATTTACCTTGTTTGCCTAACAAAGCATATGAAAACATAATTCTTAAAAACAGTGAGCACATTCAAAACAAATTGTTAAGGGACACATTCAAAACTTTTGCAGGAATATGGATATTAGTTCAGTCTAAAAGCTTTTGAAAGGAGTGCATTTTGATATTCGGTGGCCTTTAGGTAGCGCTGATTTTTAACTTTTAATTGGAATATTCATTCCGAAAGCACATATAAATATTCAATTTCATTTTGTCGATTTGTGACTAACCCTCCCCCAAAGGGCTGTGGGACGCAAAATGTTTTTTCTTCAAAAGGGCATTAGAACCTTCTGAATTTTCAGCAAGGACTGGGGGAGCATTTGAAATCGTTGCATTGAAGGGCGGAAACAACAGGAGCGGGCTGGCTCTTTCATGAAACCTGAAATAGATTTGTATTCAAAAATTCCAAAACCGTGACTCATTATATTGTACTTGCTCAGCAACACAAGGGAAACGATTTTCTAAGTCCCTCGGGTTTGCAAGCTAGCCCTATTGATGTCTGCAGTGGAATACCTGGTTTGCCTATCTTTGAATTTCTTCTAAATGATTTTTGTGTTCATAAAAATATTTTAAAAATCCTGTAAAAGGGAAGAACTAAAGTTAGGTGGGTGTCTTCATTTTCGTCTTATTTTCAAAATCTCCCAATCACCAGCAAGCCAACGCTACTTTAGTACTTTCCATCTCGTTGCTCCATTGTCCCATTGTTCTCTATTGTTACTTTGCACCAATCAAAATTGGATTCTGGATTTATTAACCAATTAAATCAAGTATTGCTCTATGTTGTAGCTGCGTCTAAGATGGCATTCAGAAAGTGATCAACAATATGAGCCAAACGGAAGAACGAAAAGAAATGCTTGATTTCTAACTCCAAAATGCAGCAGTTAATCAAACAAAATTTGGCGATCATTGCCGCACTGGTAGGACTTTTGGAGCTTTTCGGGGCGCTGGGATGCTTGATCACCGCTCTTTTGCTCGGAAATGTTACGAACACGGATTTGCAAGCCGGGCAATTGTATGCAAAGTACTATGATACTTCGTCTCCCACTCGGAGATTTGGAGAAAATGGAGGAACTTATTGGTGGATTGGTATACCGGTAAGATATATTTAGATCTGCTTATCATTCAGTGAATTATTAGCGTGTATCAATATGCTCGTAAGCATTTCAATGTCAGGGTGCTGTCCGATCTTCCCCTAATTACATTTGAAGGTGTAGGCCCGTAACCTCCTTTCTCGTGTTTTGTTAACAAACCAGAGTTTGCGAACAATCGGAGCATGAAATCTCAAATATTGAATGTTATACGTACCGCCATGTGAAACAGCTAATTATGTGTGAAACCATCGTCTGTTTAAAAGTACTCACATGTGAAACATATGTTTCAGGTATAATCCAACCCACAAACAATTATCCTTCATATCTAAATTTGTGTTTGGGTTCGTCATGTTTATCTGTCGTTTTATGTAGCTCATTGATTTGTAGCACAAACATGCCTGAGAAATGTTTCCTGAACTTTCATGTCTTCCACTTCAGTTCACCTTTGATTTGATCAACAAGGGGGCTTGGTCATCTTACATAGGTAGGGCAAGGCCCCTAGGAGTAAACAGTTATTTGCTCAAAATATTGTAGGTGAAATCACTCTTTGACCAGGCCTAATTGACTCAACTGCATGCAATGTTTAAACAAGAATCATAGTTTATTTTTCTGGCTGTAATGAAAGGATTGCAACAGGAACTATGAAAGTAATTTACCCCACACTACTCTCTCTGTATGACCTCCAAAAACAATCCCTTTCTTAAATTTGTATGCAGAAAAGACCCAAAACACACTAATATATCATCACCTTTTCCAGTTTAAATCTCACTGTTTGTTGAGAAGTCAATATGAATGGTTGGATCTGCCTTTGACTATCATATAACAAGTTAACCATATGAAAGAAGTTAATAATATGCCAAGAGCGTTAGAGCTTTGCTATCTGTCATTTGCTATAATGTCAACTCCCCTTCTGTGACTTCCCTTGTATCTCTCCAGAAAGGTTTGGCACAAAATTTATTGACACTAAACCAGAATCATCTAGTGTGCTTTCCATGGACTTGCGCCTGGAGATTCTCCGCCACCAGAAATTGTTATAGAACGTTAATTCCATACCATGACATCAGTTCAGCTTCTCACCACACTTGTTTTTAACTAATCAATGTAAGCCCAAAATTGCCAGTAAATCATAGTTCTTTCAGAGCCTTCTCTGGTCACACAATGTCTCTCTTTCTCGCAATTTAAAGGATGAAAAAACACCAAGACCTATACAAGAAATAAAATAATGTATATATAATAGTAATATTTTATATATACTATAATGACATCGTGTACTCATCAGTAGTTTTCTTGCATTGCAGTTCCTCCTCCCTGGCATGATTGGCATTGCAGCCTCTGCAACAAGAAACTTCAAAGTGGTAGGTTTTGTTTTTGAGAGCTGTTGCTTATTGCTTATTGGAATATTGTTAAAAGCAAATTCAATTCATCCATTGTGAATGAAGGGGAAGTTACCTTCTCCTGCCTCCTTATAAAGCTTTGGAGTATTGAAATACCCAGAAGAATTTAGTCCAAAATATTAGAAAACAGGACACCTTGAAGTCTTTTTGCACCAACATTAATTTTAACCAGTATGAGTCTTGCAGTGCTTATTAATATCATACATAGATATCATTATCAAAATTTGATTTCACTAAATTGAATACACCTTTTTTTTTAAATTGGCTAAATAGTATTATTCTTTTATAGATGATTGCATTTATGGCTTCCAATGTCATTTCATTCTTCGCTGGTATTGCATTGGCCATCTTTGTTGGCCTTTTCTATAATCTCTGGAAAGTCCCGATGAAGGCATATGAAGGAAACAACTGTGTCTTCGAATACCATGAACCAACTTCTAGAACCTTCTGCCAGTGTGTCATCACAGACAAAACACATGTGGAGTTGATGGATGCTGATAGGATGTGGATTTATGGTAAATTTTGTGTGCTACCTTTTTTGTTTTCCTTAGAAGTTTCAACAAGTAGCCCAACAATTTTTGTACTTCAGTGAGAGAGTTTGATGCCATATAGCCAGGGTGAATGGTCAAAGTTGATCACAGTTTGGTATAATGAATCTTTGATTGATCATCGCTTGGTATAATTTATATATAAAGCAAAAATCCTAAGTAAGAGAATTAAAAGTATCTAATGATGGATCTTGTCTAGGATATAGGATTTTAATTGAATCCTGTTTGCATCAGAAAACACAGCTCTGCCTTTTCTTCCTTTTGTCAGATTACATTCACTAATCACTATAGCAATTTTCTTTTGCAACAACATTTTTTTATCTTAATGAATATCATTTATATAATTTAGTCATTTATTATTTTCAAGTTCAAGCTTGTGACGAAGTGGAAATCATTGCTACGATGCTCATAATTATCATCAGCATGGCAATTTTGTCAGCCTTCTTAGCACTGATCTGCAGTTATATAGCTTGCTATGCCTTACGTTACCCAGAGAAGCCAGTAAGTAGCCTTCAATACCATTGTCATTTATTTTCACTGTATATACATTTTGTAGCAGACCAAATATCCTATTCAAAGCAATTCTTAGTCAAAGAAGAATCAGCAAATGAAAAATTACAGAGAAGAATTCCCTTTTAAAAATCTTGATAGTAATCTTCATAATTGACTCACCTGCTTAGAGAAATCTAATTTTCATCATTCTGGGTCTTGTTGACTATCATCATTTTGTATATGTATATATATATATTCAGGAGTGAGCTATTCCCTGTAGAGTGAGTTACTCACGAAACAGGCTTGTAGAGACAAATCATATAGTCTTACTTTCTTCAATTCTATGTGCTAATGTATTGAGAACTGTGTTACGGATATATCAAAAGACAAATTTCTATCTTTATATATATTCTATTTTATGTTGCACTTGCCTTCAAAGTTTCTCATTGTTTTCTGTTGATAATTATGTAGAGTTGATGTTGAGGATGATTGAGTTGTGTAAAATAGATGAGCTGTTCAAGGCTGAATGTTTTTTTCTTTCCATGTTTTTTCCAGAAAAGTCAACCAAGAACCGGATTTAACCCCCTTCCAGCAGGTTTTCAAATCCAGGATCCAAAAGCAGAGGAACGACAAATGTTGAACGAACAGCCTCGCATAGAGCAGTTACAACCTCGGAGTGATTTTGATTTGCAGCCAAAATCATATAAGGAGCAGTATGGATCCCAATACCCACCACCATACCAACCGACGCGGGAAACAGAAGCTAAACGCCCTCCATCTCCTGAAGAGAAAGAGGATAACGATGCTGATTGGTTGTGAAAGAAACCATGCACATTTAGAAAAAGAGACTCCTTTGCATTCGAACATTACCATTCTTGCAGGTAATAAAATTGGGTTATTGGTTGGCATTTAGACAGTGATCAAAAACTAGGTGGGATGTTGCTGGGGGGGGGTATCAGCCCCAAGGGTGGGGTTAAAAATAACCTTTGTCTTAGGCAGTAACGGACATTTTACCTTTAGAGTAGGATCAAAATGGTTTTCAAGGTATCTAACAGTGCTCAAAAGTCAATGGTTGAGATAAAGGTGATCCTAGACAAAGCCAATGCCTCAGAATCTGTAGAAAAATGTCTTTATTGATTTGACCTTCTAGCATTTATCTCCATTTCCAATGTTTGCCTTTAGCTATGGGTAGAGTCCAAAAGGGGACCTCTAAAGCAAAGATGCTGGCTCAACAGTTTGGGGTTTTAAAATTTCCATTAGGGGGTGTTATTTGGGAGCATGTCCAAAATATATGTGTGATAAATTGTGGTGAAGAACAATTGTTTGGAAAAAATTCCTGGGGAAAATAGGCAAAGTGTCACTATCCCTAAATGATAGACAGTCTGATTGTTTTGGTTAATTTAGGACTGAAATGTTCTGAACACCATGAAATGTTTTTAAATGGATCATTCTCTTGTCAATTTGGAGTTTTGTTCAGACCTCGGAGCCAGGCCTCAGTTTATAGAGTATCCCCTTCATCTTTTTTGGGTGATGCTTCAAATACATTCATGTACACGGAAATACTTCATGATATTTAATAATTAGAAGTTGAAGGTAATGAATTTAATGGCTTATTTATCAGTCATTGTTGTACGTTGGTAACAGTCTTGATGCTTAACTTTAAAATTTATCTGGACTGTTGTCCTGGATCACTTTGTACCTCATGCTGATTGTTGTCTAGAATGACTGTTAATTGCACCACTGCTAGTTACCCAATCTTGACATAACTGTCACCAAAGGGAAACGGAGTGAGCTGGGATTGGGAGAACAAATGGATAAGAGGGAGACCAAAGTAATGGAATATGGCAACTTGTAAAGTCCATTTTAACCACCATCTTGCGAATCAACACTTATATTTGATAATTTAAGATAAGCGACTCTCATCCTTTACTCTTTATTCTTCCAACATCACTCTCCACCCCATTCATAAAGACAAATTCCAGCTCAACTTTGCCCCTGTATTGTTATGAAAATTTATGGCCATGAATAGTTTTTCATTATTGTTACCTAGTTCTTAGTTCAAAATAGCAAGTTCTTTGCTATGTATCAAACTGTATTTAATCACATTAAAGCAAACAACTTGATGTATAAAGTTTGATTTAGCTTCTGTTGTTGGTTAATGAGTAACTGACATATCACAAATACTAAGGACATTTATTTTGCACAATTTGCTTTCCCTTATTTAACTATCATTGTTAATGATTGATTTTTTAATCTGAATTTAAGTAGTGTTTTCTAGAAGTTCCTCAACCATGCTTGGGCATACAAACTAGGGGATTGACAGTCTTTTTTAGGTCATTTAAGGTTATTGCTATCTTTAAAAGCTGTTTTAAAGAAGTTTAAAATGGGCTCAGCTCTTTTTTGTAATGGATTACATATATACAAGATTTTAATCCTTTAAGTTTGTTTATCAGTTTAAATCTCTTAACCACCTTGAAGCCCCACCCCCAATCCTTAAAACTCTCATTAAAATTAATTATATTCATTCAGCATTCCTTCTCGTGTCTAATAATCAAGAATTAAAAATCTCCTGCCCTTGATCTTCTGCTTTCAGTAGACTGGGAAAACATGGTACCAAACCTTACATGTGACCATCTGATAATCACTTTGAGTTATCCTGAAGGTATCCTTTGCATAATTAGAGAGAATACTTGCCCATATGGAGACTGTCGCTTGTGGAAGGGTCTTCTAAAACGTTATAGAAGTCGTTCAGTATACAATAGTTTATTCTCACGTTGTAGCTTTCTGAGCAAGGTGTTTCATATTCTTTGCATCATATTTAATGACATTTGTAAATTTCGTTTGTTTTCTCTAAGGATGTCTACCTGTTTCGTAACTTGCACATGCAATAGCGCAGTAGGTGGGGGTGGGCAAACATAGGGTCTATGAATCCCAGGAGTGTATTTGGAGCGACTAACTTTTCGAGAATTTTACAAGCTGACAAGCAGAATTTAATCGGCCGGATCTCGCTTCCAAAAAATGACGTCACAAACACGCTCTTAGAATCTTTTTGACCAAAACAGAATAAAGTTGGGAAAACGTAATTAAAGCTAATTTTCAAGGGTGGCGCTACAAGGGAAAGATTTGAAAGCCAAGTAATAATTTGTACAATTCCACTGCCTATTTCTATCGTTATCTTATTGATCTTTTATTCTACCTTTAACCCTCATCATATACTGTCCCATTTTTTGTTAGAGTTTCAATCCCTTTAAAATGCAGAGTTGTGTTAAATTCGTTTTGAATTTATTCGTTTTAGTCCTTTCCAAGCCTTTAATTGCCAGCAGATTCTAACAAGACATAGCACTCTTCAAACTACTGATAAAATCGCAATTGCAAAGAGTTCTCTTTTTTCTCTAGAGAAATTTCAAATAAAAGTCTGCAATAAATCTGACGTAGTCCTCAGCAGAATGAATGGTCGCGCAATTTTTGCCAACGGACTTTGGCAATCACAGGAGAACAAGAAAAAGTACGGCTTCATTTTAATTATTCTCACTACTTTTTATAGGATATAAGATAAATAAAACATTACAACCTGTACCTTTAAGTGGATTAAAAAACCATATAGAAATAAAGCAAAAAAATATACAGAAGCAAAACGTGTTCAGTGTGAGCTTATGATAATGACAAATCATACGCAGCCTCCTTTCGAAGCATCACGCTGAGGCTAGTTCAAGTGTGCCACCAGTATGTGGTCGTTTTTGTGCAAGATTTAGGAAAGCTGATGAAAATTAAATTTTTGTGAGCCTCAGCGACCTAGTTTGAAAGGCATAAAGCTTTGAATGGAGTCAATACCGTGCAACAAAGAAAATAAAAATATACACAGAGACTTCCTAACAAATCTTTAATATTTACTGTTAAATAGCTTCCATTAACCGACCATGCAGTTTTGCAGTCATAATGCTTCTTCCAAGAAAAGATGAAAAGAGAAGAAAGGAGAAAGGGCTAATGGCTGAGAAAGTGCTTTGCATGTTCAAAGTATATTTGTTTTAGTAAATAACTGCTTCGAGTTGCCTCATTGTGAAATCTTCTTCAAATCAGCCGCTGGTTAATCCAGGTTGTTTGGCCTTCAGAAATATTATAAAAGATAACCAATAGTTTATTGTCGCTTTAGTTTACAAATCTTTGTTCTTTGCAAGGCTATTGCAAATTGATAAGATTGACTGATACATTAAAGAAATTATTGGGCCTACACTCCATGCATTGCGAAAAGCTTCATACGATGATTTGTATCTTGGGAAAATGCATCATGGGATATTCATTCCTGCAAAGGCTCATGGTCAAGCTCATGAATTCATCAAATAAAATATTAAGCTTGTTACATGTTATGATAAGTCCGTAAAGTCCTGGTTGAGTTTAGTACTTCTGGGGGTAGTTTGGTGGGGGAACCCCTTGGGTGGTGTTCTGGAAAACAACTGGTTGCTGCATCATGACTGGCTGTTGGACAATCACAGTTCTTGGTTCCGACTGCAAAGGAGAGAAAGTAAGTTCCTGGAAAAATTCGCATGGAATTCTGGGATATGAGTAATTATTTCAAAAATTGGACGTCACTGTTCACATAAATTTAGACTTCTGCTAAATTCAAGTTATGTTCAAATTATTATTAGGAGAGGAAGGAGAGAAAGCAAGTTCCTGGAAAAATTCGCATGGAATTCTGGGATATGAGTAATTATTTCAAAAATTGGACGTCACTGTTCACATAAATTTAGACTTCTGCTAAATTCAAGTTATGTTCAAATTGGGAGAGGAAGGAGAGAAAGTATGGTCAAATTAATATCTACCAAATACAGGATAACTACGATTTGCAACGTATACTTCTAAATCCTGTTACATTCAAGTTATGTTCATTTTTTAAAGCAAGCAAGATGAATAACTTTAACTTGAAAAGAAAATAAAAATGCTTAGGGATGAATAAATACATAACGAGCCAAGGATTGAATGAATATACTGAATATAGATCTTCATTTGAAAATAAACTAGCAGGGAAGCGGGACTACATCATTTGAGAAACTTGAATGAGGGAACCTTTCAAAAAATTTTCAAAATTATGCTTCAATTCCCATGTTTCACGTGACACGATATAGAAGAAACTTTTTAGTTCTGTGTTGAATGGAAAATTTAACAGACTTTTGAATTCTGACTTTTCAAGAAAACGCATCACTGATTGGTGAAAACTAAAAGTTGGGTTAGCAAATTGGCTCATCAAAAAGTGAAAAGGCATAAACAGGAAAAAACCCTTAGGTGTTTCAAGGACATTTGACAGCCATTGTAGTTCATGATGAGAAGGAGGGCTTACCGTTGAACAGCATGTTGCTATGCAACCGAGGATGGAAGCAGCCAAACTGACCAGAGTGGAAATGCCGGCAAAAATTGCAATAGACCACATGAGCCCGACTATTGTCTTCAATGTAGCGCACGAATCCACTGCGAGGGCGCAAAGCAAAAGACATTACTCGCTTAATCAATACAAGCTTATACTGTGGAGAGCCTAAGTTCAAAATTTGCCCTCCACGGAGGAGAAAATTGAAAGCCTCCTGTTGACGTGTAGCCTCTTTGGCGTGTTTCAAGTATTCTATATACTTTTAAGATCCTAACAGGCAAAAGGCTATTCATAAAAGCCCAACAAGGGCTTAACTGGGGCCTAGGCAGGGACCAAACATAGCGAGCAAAAACTCAACTGCGATGATTGATGTTGCTGTTGTTTTAGGGAATATGATAATGGCCAGTCGTCATGGAAACGTTAGCCAGGGCTGGGAGAAGCATAGCATTAAAAAGGGGGCACTTTAAAATATTTTGAATTTAGTCTCTCTTTTTTCTAAAATCTCCCCGTTTGTTTCTTTAATAGATTAATTTTGTGATTAATGATTCTTTAAATCGAAGCAATTAAGTGTAAGAATGGATCTGCAACTTGCTATTTCGATTACATCTTAAAGGTTTTGGTTTAACCTTTAACCTTTAACCTAGACTCTGCAGACATTGACATAGAACTCATATAGCCCTATGGGAGGTATTTTGGCAATATTTTCCATGGTCGGAGGCAAAAGAAAGCGTTTGCCAGCCTCGGTGATAACTATTCTAGGTAAAATGCTTACCCTTGTAGTAGTAAGTGCTTGTTTGGTAAACGCATTTACAAATGCCGTTTGACCAGCTGCATTTGTTTGTGACAGCGTCAACAACGGCTGCCCAAATGCCAATGACAATGAAGATCAGAATGGATGCTACGCCGTCGATTATAAAGCAGAGGATATTCAGAATCATGAATGCAATCATCTGGAAAAAGAACGGAGAATCAATTAATCATTGTGTAATCACACAGCAGCGATGCAATTATGTGAACACTAAATCAAAGCCTTATTTGTTAAAATTAGCTATCATTTAGACCAAAAACAGTGGGAGGAGGTGCTTGCAAGATTGAGGGTAATCATCCAATCGCTCGATCGATCACCTTCTAATCATCTAGAGACAAGGGGAATGAAATCAAAGATGATAGCTTCGGTAACGTAATCGCAAAGCAGGTTTTGATTACTTGAGCTTACAACGATCGCAGAGCATCAGGACATAGGGATGGAGAAATAAGGTGTATTGATCATTTTAAATTTCTTCCCAAGCCAGATAAATCACTCAATCACCGATAATCATACATGCTAGTGTTACTCTTTTAAAAACCGACTACATACCGCACAGTAATTTTTCGTTATTCCGGTAACAATACCAATGATTCCTGGAATCATGTACTGCAAAAAGAATGATATTACGTCATTTTTTAAAAACGTAGCTAAGAAAAACAGCACTCACAATAAAAACAACTACAGCAAGACTGTCACACAATGCTTGGGCCAATTAGAGATTGTGCACATGATAATGTCTAGGCCTTTCGAATCAAGTGACGCCATACCATTCATACTGAACTTACGAATCGATTTGATGGTCACTAAACAATGCATTCACGGGACAGGGTGTGTTGAAATTCATCATAAAAATGCCGTTTTGATATGGTTGAGCGTGTAAGTCTGAATCAGTCGACGTGGAAACAAGGTCAACCTTGATTTCTGGATCCGCAGATTCAAAAGGGCAAAAGGTTGAGGGCAAAGGTCAGAAAGCCCCTGCACACCCTGATGCCAGCATTAAGGGGGAAATTTTGAGTACGAGCTTAAAACTACTCTACTTGACATACCACAAACAGGTACAGATTTGCCCACATGTTATGAAGCCGATTCTGACAGACGGAAAACATTAATCCTCTTCTAATCTCATTAGTTCTTAGTAAAAATTATTTCAGCGATATGGTCTAGACTTGAATTTTAGTCCGGGTGGATTTCTAATGCTGTTAAAAACCTACTATCTTTTCTTTTGCAAGAGGATCAAAGTGGTTGGCTTGATAAATTCTTGAGCAGTTTAGCTTTCTCTGCCATTGTCAAATGGAGTCTGGGCCCTAGCACTGGAGTCTGGACCCTAACGCAGCCTAACGGTCACATTAACCCTATTAAATCTGATCCCTTTTTGTATTCGTTTCTTTCGTTTCGTATCACTCGTTCCGCAACTTACGCCTTCTACGTTTTCACAGGTCTCGTTTCAGAAAATATGTCAAGTTTATAGTTACGCATCATTGTCTCTCTCTGTGCTTTACAGCCTCTTTTCTGACCAGAAGACCGTGACTAGGTTGATTGAAATCGAGGCCTCTCTGATCTCGATGCATTGTCATAGGAATTAAAAATGCTTGTATCTTGCCATTGTACCTGCTGCAACACACTAAGCTAGTAATCAAACAATTATTGTGAAAACGTTATTGAATGGTATAAAACAATACACTTATCAAGAGCAGGTGACGAACTGCTATGTACAAGATTGAACAGAAAGACTTTTGTCCATGACCATGATAAAAACAACCTGCTTATCACGACCGGGGGTTACTTACATAATAAAAACAACCTGCTTATCACGACCGGGGTTACTTACATGGAAAACCCGGGAGATCAACGCCCCATGCTGCGATGTGTTATTTCTTTCCTTTGGTTGCAGCCTCCAAAAAATCGCTCCAAAGGGGCAAATCACTCCAAAAATTTTCGTACAAATTTTGTGAAAATCCTATGATTTTATCAAAAAGTACCTGTTTTCGTGGAAATCTCGTACGCTATTTGCAAGATTAAATTGCCCCTCGGTTTGTAGCAATATGATGAGCTACGGAGGAGAAATTTGAGAACGCAGCAACTAGTCTATTTGTTGCTCCCCTTGATACTAGAAGTCCTCGTAATACAAAATTCAGCTCTTTGTTTACGCGGCAAAAGGATCGAAACTTAACCACAGGCTTTGTAAATGAAACCTACCCTGCCCCTCGAAAAGAAGGTCAAAACACTTTCAACTCGAGCCACAATATTCTTAGAAATTTTAGAATTTGAGCCTAAGATTATTCTTAAATTACTCTTGGTTTTTACACACGAACGGAAACTTCAAAATAAGTTTGTGGCCGGTGGTAATCTAGTACACGCCCTTTTTTATAAGCAACCTACCTCAAGGCCTAGTTCCAAAAGTTCCTTATTCGTAGACCTCAAATCATCAGATTTTAGTAACAAAAGTTCCTTAATTTTCACTGCACATCAATAAGCCTTAAAACTTACAGAGAGGGGCGAGACAGAATATGCGGAAACTACTCAATAAAGCACTTGACACACGAATAGCAAACAATCTATGCAGTGGTGGCGCTAGGTTTCCTCCGACAAAGGGGCTAGCACTTCCGACGGAGGGGCTAATTTTTTTAGAGAACGATAGGGCTAGGGGGCGACAAGGAATTGTAAGGGTACTGGAGACCGAAGGCGAGCGTTGCGAGCCGAAAATTCGGGGGGTCCGGGGGTACTCCCCCGGGAAAATTTTGGTGGCTACACCCATTAGATTGGCTAAAAATGCTATCAAAATGGTGTAATCGTGTTTTTTACTACGTTTTTTGACATATTACTAAGGGCACGTTTGCCCCCTCCCTTGCCCCTCCTAGCAAAGGGCAGGAGGGGCGCTTGCCCCCCCGCGCCCCCCTTCTCCGGCGTCCCTGGAAATTTTTTTTGAAAGCTGCCTCTAGATAAGCTTAAAACTACTCTAAATCTTTACAACTCATCAAACGTTGCCAATTCAAGTAGGGCCTATCTTTGGAAAGTATGAATTTAAATAAAAAGCAACCAACTGAACTTAAGGAAAACTGGAACACAACGTAACTTTATAGGAACAGACCTAAGCGGTGGAATACGCACTTCTACATATCGAAAATTCAAGTCCAAGAATCAAAATTGTTTCACAGAGCAATTCTACTCTTCGGGAACTTAGCCTTAAATCTGTCTACTACTGAGTCCAAGTCAAGAGCACTTCCACGGGCACGATGAATACCTAGCATCATCAGACTGTCTAGACGCTCGTCCTTCATAAGTGAGCGCAGATCACTCTTGATGAGGCGCATAGAGCTGAAGCTGCGTTCACATTCGGCTGAAGAGACTGGCAAAGTGCATGCGATGGATACAAGCCGGTGCAGCTCAAAGAAAGCTTCATTTAGCTTTTCCAAGTGTGCCTCTAGTTGCAGAAGTGTGCTTGGGCGGTGTTTTTCTTCTTTTCTTGAGAGCATATATTTAAATGTGGCAATTTCACTGCGTAGTGCACCAATTTCAGACTGAAAAAGCTCAGCAAAATTGACAAGAGTTGTTGGGTCCAAGTAGCTTTTCGACTTGGGGGCCAATGCAGTTATGCCTTTCATGATCTTTATGTTTTTTTCGTCAAACCGCTTGCAAAGTTCTGCAGTTGTTCTGTTTAGTATTTCTTTGACATTTTGTACGTAGCCATCAAACCCGCTTGCTACTTGAGGCTCTGAAGATGCTTCCACAACAAACTCTCGAAGAGAAGCAGGCGTTGCCCTCTTTCTTGGTGGTCTTTTTTCTTCCGGCAATTCCAAGCGATCCGCTGCTTCTTCGGCAGTATCCCAGAACTCTTGAATCTTATCCCTGCTTTGACAGTCATCCAGTTCATCTTTCAATGTTGCAATGAGATCAATGGCTTGACTCAAATCATTGGAGGGTTTCTGCAACATGTCAGACGCAAATTTGGCTTTGTTCAAGACGTGTCGGATGGCAAACAGGTATCTCACAAATTTCCTGTCAATCTGCAGAAGATAACCAGTAGCTTCTGTTCTGCGACCGGGGTTCGTATCTGTGTCAATCACATCCTGCAGGACTTCCACCAAGATATCCAACCGCTCCCAGAAAACATTGAATTGCTTCGCCTGGCAAGACCATCTCGTGTCAGAAACTTTTCCAATTTCCATCACATGAACCTTGTGATCCTCTTGGACCTTTACCCATCGTACATGAACGGTGCTGCTGCTCAGAAAAGAATGCAGGCTTCTGAATAGCGATATCATGTCTGCCACACAACTGATTGATTTCACAACATCGACGATCACAAGGTTCAATCGATGACAAAAGCAATGGACGTAGTAAGCCATTTCAGCACCGGTTTTCAGAGGAAGTTTCCTTTGAACGCCATTCAGGTGACCAGAAACAACAGAAGCTCCATCGTAGCCTTGCCCCACGCATGCTTTCATGTTGGCTTCGATGCGTTGCAATCGTTCAATTATTGTGTCTGAAAGACCATCTGCATCTAAACTTTGCGCCTCAGCAATGCCAATAAATTCCTCATGTATGGCATTCTCGTAGCAGTAACGGACTGCAACAACAAGCTGCTCTTTTTTGCTTCTATCTTTAGACTCATCTGAAAGGACGGTAAAATACTGAGCCTTATTGAGCTCACTTTTTATTTGCTCAAGAACCATGTCTTTCATAATGTCTAAGATGGCATTCTGTACGCTGTGGTGAGTATACTTTGCATTTTTCGGGCCAGTGCGGATTTTGTCAGCAACAACTGGGTCATGCCTTGCAAGAAGACCAAGTATCGCAAGAAAATTACCACAAGAAGGTCCATAGTCTAGAGCTTCTTTATTTATATCGGCAACACGAAATGAACCTCCAGTCTCACGTTGGGCAATCTTCCGCTGAGCAGTGAGAAGCAGGACTTCGCAAATCACTCGCATGTAATGCCTGTTGTCTTTAACCAGTTTCGAATAAGCGGCATCATGAAGTGTGGCAATGGTCTGAAAATTTCCAGACTTAACGTTTTCATAGTGCGCTTTAGCAGCTACACTTTGGGCATGAAGATGGCTGGTTTGATGTTGCAAGAGTTTGTTATCATTCACTTTGGTGCCATAGCATCTTTTCCAATTGCGCAAGCCTTGACTAACAAACGCTGGATCCTTCCGATTCTCTGAAAAATTACGACAGTGGAAACAGAAGATGGCATCCTCCATTTGCGAATACTCAATCCAGGGATACTTTTCATACAGCAAAGGTGTGAATGCGCGATGCTGATTGCCAATCAAATGTGTAGGGAAGGAAATATTACGAGGCTGCACAGGTCCGCCGTCTTTGGTTGAGGATATGTCCTTGGGGCCAGCGACGGATAGTGTAAGTTGCGGTCCTCTCGAATCTCCTTGAAGTGCTAAAACGAAAAAAATTATCCATCACACTTTGCAAACTTTTTTCCTGTTAAGTTCTTGGCAGTGCCCTATTTTATATCTGAGAAGTGCCTCTTTTCATTGTTTTAGACTTTTCTTTGAGCTTTAGTGCGAAAGAGGCTATGGGAGCCAAAGTGGCTGCTTATATGCAAAACTTTTCCGGGCGAGCATGCCCCCGTGCCCTTCTAGCAGGGTTTGCCTTCGTCTTAATTACATACCAAGGTGCCCTTTTTTCACGCGCCCTTCCACTTTTTAGTACCCCCCTACGCCGCTGGTTAATGGAGAGTTACGATTATATCTGATAGCTAGTTAGTATACCTTCGGCTGATAATCCTGCAGGATCAACTTCATCTTCCAACTCGAGTTCCAACTGTTCCAAATTTTCCTCGATATCCTCGTTGCTGTCGCTTTCATTTGCTGCTTCCACAATGTCCGACATCGACTGTTCGGCTTCCGAAATGGTGACGTAGTTGTCAGCATCTACATTCGTGACTTCGGGGTCCAAGCTAGAAGTTGTACCTGGAAGTTTAAACAAATGATTTACTACCCTGTTTTACATGTGTGAAAAAGATTATAATATCTCCTGGGAGATGGACAAAAAGGCATTTTTACTAATCAATCTTTTGTGACTCTTAATATCAAAATCATCCAAAAAATTATTTTTATTTGTAAATAAAACGAAGAAATTTATACGTCTAACAAGGTTTATTCCTCATCCAGTCATAGCCAGGTATATTTGTTTAAATATGTCGCAGTCGCAGTGAAATCCCATATTATATAGGTCCGAAAATAAGAAACTTTTAATTTCTGGAGAGCTAGGTTTCCTATAAAAATACACGTTTTTTTCTTAATAAGGAACTTGTTTATAAAAAAAACTAGAAGGATTTATCGTAAATAGTAATAGATGGTTTCCCTTAAAAATAGTAAAAAATAAGAAATTTGGAAACTATTAGTACTCTGGGCTTGAGTCAAGTTTCTTATAAATAAAAAAACGTGTACGTAGAAGCAAAACACTACAAATATGTATGGTTGGGATGGGGTAAAATGGCTTAGCTACTACGTAAATGAGTTTGATTGTTTTTATGGCTGAAGCCCTTTGCTAAGTGTTTTTCCTCGTATTAAAAGGACTTAAATATTAAAACGTATAACATACCACGTTCGATTTGCTCTTCGTCTTGAATTTTCGAAATTTCAACTTCTTGTTCTTCGGGGTCTTCTGTTGTTCTTTCAGTTTCAAAATCATTAACCTTTCGTTTCTTTGGAAAAGTACCGCCTTTTGATTGAAAAAATGTTTTTATTTTTCTCTGCTGCGAGTCCGTTTCAACTATTGCCGTCGTAGGAGCAGTCCTTCCCATTGCAGCCAAATCTTTGTGCTTGGACTTCGTGTGGCGGGCAGCGTAATCATTGTTAAATACGTCATTACATATACTACATCTAACACTGAAACGGGTAACATTTGTTGCCATATCGCTATCGCACAAAAATATTCCGATGTTGTAGGTTGGTTATAGCAAGCAAGATTTGGACGAACTGCACTATCCATAACATAAGATCAAATTTAACAGCATGCGGAAAACACCTGGTACTGAACATCTAAACAACCAATTCAAACTTCTTATAACAGATTATTATTTACCATGAAATTGATGTGTCGATGAGTTGTTTTGGGATGAGCTTCCTGAATTCTGATAACAGTCCTTTTAGAAATTTCTATTTCCGCCAAAACTTAAAAAATTCGCTCCGACAAAAAAAATTCAAGCATAATTTATCTTCCGACGGAGGGGCTAGCCTCCTCCGACGGGGGGCTGTAGCCCCCCTGCCCCCCTCTGGCGCCACCACTGAATCTATGCGAGTATTGGCTGCAAATGAATGGAACCAGCTTTTTAGTTCTTGATGCTTGCAATTTTTCAAATCGAAAAGTTCCTTAGTGAGTTCGTTTTTAGTAGTATAAGTTCTTTAAATATTTCGGCCTTCCAGATGTAGGTTCCTTATAAATTGGTTCCTTATAAAAGCGTGTATTTGATTTTCTACGATGAATTTGGGAAATTGCGTACTGACCCCCTGGGCAAGTAACATGCAACAGAAAGATGCAGTGCAAGCAAAGGACGGCTCTTTGTCGTGTTAAGCAGAAGTATTAATATGTCTTATCGTTTTTAATGCAAAGATCAAGCGAATGTAAATAGCTTTTTGTTCTTTCGGGAAACAGCAGTTTTTCGCTCTAAATGTTTCTTTAAGTAGCTTACCCTGAAATCGCTAACAACCGTTTGTTATCAAATAGGAGCATTTACCGATCCTACTTGTTTGATGACCCCTAAAGAATTTGGGGTCCAGCAGATGGCCTAAGTACTAAGGCTTTTTTATGCGATTGAAACGCAATTAATACGGACGGAGAGAACGGACTTCCGAAGTTCAAAAGGGCCTAAGCGGATCTTAGAGTGAAATAGCAACCCAAAGCGCAATAAAAAGGTCTCTGGCAATTGTTCATTTGCGTGGCTCTTAATTTGATCACTTGTCGTTTAACATTTGGTGCAAATTCAGAGTTGTAGAAAATTTATCGCCGTGTTTACATGGGTACTGCATCCCTACAATTGTTGATGATTCAGCCGGCGTTGGAATTTTCGTGCTGTTTTCAGGCGTAAGAATGAAATCGTAATTCAAATAGCTGTGCCTATTCTAACTACCCTGTTTGTGGTCTGTACTCATAGTTCAAGGCCATGGTCTACTGTGGCGCATATCGGATAAAACATACTTGAAATTTGTAGTGACTCTAACGGCTTTCATCGCAGGTCGGAAAGTGGAGGGGCTAAGGAAGATTTTAACAATCGTAACAAAAGATATTTAGAAAAGCTCTATTGTTTTGCAAAAAATTGCGGGGGTCATGCCCCCCCCCCCTTTGTCGGAGGCCTTGCACTATAAAATCCATTCTTTAGGAAGAAAGCTGGGAAAAGCGTGTTGGAACCGAGGTCTTTTCAAAGCAATATGATTTCAAAGCAATGTTTTCAACGCATTAAGCACGATCACGAAGATTATACCTGCAAGGAATACCTCCGGGGGACAATTGCCAATTATCTGAAATGATATGCTTTGCTTCTTTTACCTGTGCGAGTCAACACAAATATTTGAATTCCTTAACGCCATCTTACAGGAAATTTCAGCATTATTAAATGGCTCCGAGCCAGCAAGCTCGAACTGTCAATCAAACATCAACCAATCACAAGTATCCATCTACCATTTCACATGCTCACTTCATTTGTAGACTGCACGCGATTTGCCTTTGAATCTACTTCACGTGCACAGTTAAAATGTGACTAAACTGCGCAGGCTCTGTACTAATATTACTTCTATTCCTTTTAAGCCCAATCTCCACTAGGCGGAAAATTGTCGGGCCGGGAAAATTTCCTGCGATCCAATGTGAACTGGATGAGTCATTGCTCAATTCAAATAGCGTAAGCAGGTTGCGAGGAATGCTACTCTGAGGTCTTTAGTCCGTCAAGGTGCGAAGGGTTTGAATTTTAGGCTGTCGAAATTTATCGAAGTTTTGAATCTGCGATGTATTCACAAACAGGGGGACCTTTGAAGGGGGACCTTTGTAGGGGACCGGGGCGTTAACCCTCTACTATCAACTGATTGGGGCAGCCAGGGGAAGATAGGTCGGGTTAATCAACTTTTACAAATTTTCCCCTTGCCTGTTATTATGCTAATTACGGAAAGCTGTTTGCCAAAGCAAATGCACAACGCGTGCAATTAATTCTGAAGAGTTTTGA
Organism: Nemopilema nomurai; assembly: GCA_003864495.1. NCBI lineage: Eukaryota > Metazoa > Cnidaria > Scyphozoa > Rhizostomeae > Rhizostomatidae > Nemopilema > Nemopilema nomurai. Next base: position 2,249,302 of record ML133389.1, read on the forward strand.
AGAATGTTTTGAAGAGTCAACCAACCACGCCTTAAAATGTTTCTGGGTTGTCATTCATCGTGAGCTAGTCGGCAAAATGAAAGAATACATGTGATAGTAAACAGAAAGAAAGGTTTATTCACAACCTTAACAGAATGATTGAGAAAAACATGAAGTTTGGATTTTTAGAAAACAACAGAAAACTCGGGTGTCGATTTTGAAACTTGTTAACTATGGTTACCAAATACGCAAACAAAGAATGGAACCTGCTTATGAACGCGGAGAAATAAGTGAGATGGACGCAAAATTTCTCGACGCAAATTATTGAAGCGAGTGATAAATCGACAAAATGTTATTGGTATAGTCTTCAAAAGCCCAAGCCAAGTAAACAATGATGAACTTGAATTGTAGCTGTAATGTTTGAAATGGAGGCGCAATCAGAATTGGCCTTTGCTTCAGCAACAAAGCAAAATAGTTTCTAGCACTACCTAAAACTTTTCAAGACAGGGTAAATAATTCTATCAGTTAACGTCCCTTAAAATGAATTCGCATGAATTTGAAAGCATAAAACCAGCCTCATTCTTGAAGCATTGGGATCGCGGATTGAATACGATCACCAAGACTTGAGTCAGTCGCCCCGCTGTTCATTTATCCAACTTACAGAATGAGCAAATGTTTCAAGAGATAGGTTGATTCCCAATCGGACCTTCAGGTCAACAAAGTTCTCAAAAAGGGCAAAGGACAATGTAACGATAAAGGTCAATATACAAACCGGAATTCCCGCCCAATACGGCGTAAGCGTAGTGCTTGCATTTCCGAGTTTGCCACCAAGAACAAAGCTGCAAATGATTATAATCAACCCAAAGACCAACTCGATGCCTCCCAGAACCAATGCCGCGATGGCGTGGTTTTGACCTACAACTTTAGCCGCCATTTTCCTAGATTCACTTCTGCAAAAAAAAGAGCGACTTTCCCAAGCAAACCAAACCGTCAAGTTAAGAAGAGCTGCGTGTTTGTTGTTTCCATGGTAGCATGCTCACCAAGCATCACTTCATTTGAATAGGCCACCAATGCTAGATGTTGTTTTCTATTAATTAATACCATGGAGATTTCACGCACATGCTGCAAGCTCCCATGAAAGCACGATGCATTCAAACAAAGCTGACAAAGGAAGTGCCGAATTCTGAAGGGATTTGGAATTTGGCACTTTAAATGGGGTGAACGTCGATTTCTTTGTTTGTTAGTTGCCATGGATTCACACACGGTCTTGTGCAAAAATAAGTTCATTCCCGTCAACAACTTTAGCCATGAAGCTTAGCGTGCAGGGCGAAATGGCCTAAGTCTAGAATCGTTTTTTCCTTTGTTGTATTCGTTGATTACCGTGCCCTAGGTTTCAATACCACTGTAAGAAACACACAATATAGCAAGGGCTCCGATGAGACCAAAAAGTGGCGGAGGGCGCAGAGTTGATATGAGAGACAAAACAAATTAATGGAATCTTAACAAGTGGGGGCTCCCTCCTCCCATCGGTGCTTTGCAAAGTTGAAAGAATTTTCGATACGATAGATATCTTAGAACGAATTAGTATGTTTTTGATACATCCAATTGCATTTGATACAGGCATTTGGTCGTGTTTTCAAAGTGGCTGTCCTTTTTCTGTGGAGTTTTCTTCTACGATTAATCATGTTCAAACTCAAGCATAACAAGGTCAAAATGAAGAGGAAAAATTTAGCCAAGTGTTGGAAAGAAAGAGATGCCTGCAAAAATGAAGATTTCCAAGTTACATTTCATATTACAAATATTTGCAGAATAAATATATTGTGCCTTGGTTATAACATACGGAAAAAGTTACTTCAGAGTTAATTAATTATTTGAATTTTGAAAACCGTTTATGTCAGACTACATTTCACGTTCAGAAATTTACTTTTAGCAAGATAAAAACAACAGGACAAAAACTGAAGAAAGTCTCGTGGGGATGAAAAGGGTCCTGATTAAAACAAGCAATGATTCTTTAGAAGGCAAGATTTCGCTTCCATAGAAATTGAGATGCCCAAGGAAGGTCCAAAAAGGTACCATGAAATTAGATTGTGAAACAAAAAAAACCTTAGGAGTCGAATTTTGTAGATTGAATAAACCTCTCCATAGCCAGATAACCTACAAGTGTCTCCGGTGACCTTTGACTTCCAGTGACCTTTGACACTGCGAGTCATCACCTTTGACCTTATGAGTTTAAGAGTCTTGAATCCTGAATCAGTTCATGTCCACAGAAAAAGAGTTTTACTCTGTTATCGAATCAAAAGAGACGTAACTAACTAGTCTACTTAAACCTATCTACTTAAATATTGTGCAGTCGACTTGGATATCTGCGGTCCGAAAAGTGCGCGGGCAAACTGTGGGAAAACGCGGGTCGCATATTCAGTGTCTATTTCATAGGATAGGCTGGTGGAACGTTCTCATGGGGGTTTCCATGTTGAACAACTCCTGGTGCTTGGACAATGACGGTTGTGTTTTGGCTACCCTGTAAAAGACAAACAGAATCGTTTTAAAAATCCGAGCCTGGTTTTCAAAATAAAAAGCCAAAGTGAAACACTGGAGATGTTTCGAATTCCTAAGTAATATGCCCGTTGTGACAATTTCTTGGTGTGGGGGTCCGGTCTTCAATTTTGGGTCCAGGTCCCCCAATCAAATTTAGGCCCGGGTCTCCCAATCAAATTAAGGCCCAGGTCCCAGTGAAATTTGGGCCCAGGACCCCGGCAGTCAAATGTGCGAGCCCGTTCGCTTGGCAGGGTTCCATCTTGAGATATAGTCATCAGGCGCTTGCTTTGCACCGTGATAAACTTGATAACTCGTAAATGCGTGGGCGCTTACGAGCGTTCAAGATGGTTGAAAAAGGCTTCCAGTTTATCAACAATGTCCTTGGAAGGAAGTCCAGAAGGACTGACTGCTTACAAAATATTTGCAAAATGTTTACAAAATGCAAAGTTGCCGTCTAAAGATGCCGTGGGAAAACAGCACGAAAAGGGATTAATAACACTTTCAGAAAATGCATCACAAATGCAATCAGCAGAAAACAATAGGGGTTTGTTGTGAGTTGAAGGTCGGCAAGAATGAAAGTTGCCTCTCTACGCGGAGGAGATTTTGCCCCAGGTTTTTGTGAGAGAAACGTTTGACTTTGGCCGATAAGTGAAAGCATTGATTGAACGCCCGAAAGTACCAAGCTTGAAATCTATAGCGAAGGTACAGGCTACGTTCTTGGTTGTATTTGGCTCTGAGAACTAGGAACCAAGACAGTTAAACATTTACGATCCATATCATAGCCGATGGACATCAGATTCAACCCAATAGGCGTACCGATATTTGATGTCACATCCAATGGTGTGGTGGCACAGAAGTTAGGGGGCAAAGGGGCAGATGGCATGGGAATTTAGAAATAAGAGGGCATCAAAATTGCTAGCCTGGGTACTAAACTCACTAGTACCAAAATTGTTTCCTCGTTAAATTTGTCTGTATGATATAAACATGTATAAACAAACCTTTCTAGCCCATGAAAAGAACAACTTCCCTGCGACTAATTTTATGCGGGAAGAGGGGGCAAGATCCCCTAGGGAAACTTACCCTGCAGCAGGTGGCAATACAACCAAGAATGGAGCCAGCCAGAGAAACCAAAGCAGCAAAGATGGCAAAGACAACGATGCACCAGAGGAGACCGACAAGTGTCTTTATGGTACTGCACTTGTCCACTGGAAAGCAAAATTGTCATAAGTGACGAAATGGTGACAAGAATACACGCTTTCTTCTATAAGGAACCACTTTATAAGGAACCTACATGTAGAAGGCCGAAATATTTAAAGAACTTATACTACTAAAAACGAACTCACTAAGGAACTTTTCGATTTGAAAAATTGCAAGCATGAAGAACTAAAAAGCCGGTTCCATTCATTTGCAGCCAATACTCGCATAGATTGTTTGCTATTCGTGTGTCAAGTGCTTCATTGAGTAGTTTCCGCATATTCTGTCTCGTCCCTCTCTCTATTAAATGTTAAGGCTTATTGATATGCAGTGAAAATTAAGGAACTTTTGTTACTAAAATCTGATGATTTGAGGTCTACGAATAAGGAACTTTTGGAACTAGGCCTTGTGGTAGGTTGCTTAAAAAGCTCCTTATATAGCTAGATTTTTACATATTGTCACTTAATCAAAAGGTTTATGCAGTAATTAAGTTATCAACAAGGTAGAAAGAAATTTATGCGTTTACTCGCTTTTTACATTTGTTTTCGCGTAGATGAATTGGCGCCAAAAACCACTCTTTAATTATTTAATGAACTTTATGTTAGGGCAACGCTGCCATGTGTGAAGTTTTTGAAATGACTAATTACTGGTCATACATAAATTGTTAATGTGACCCAAATATCAGAAGCTATTCTGTTATGGTTTGTGGATACAGGCGGCAGCGTGTGTTTGATCTGTTTAGAAGAACAAAGAAGCTGCAATGATGGTACCAGGGGGTGGTCAGGGGGGAGATTTGTCAGGGGGAGATTTGTCAGAAGAGATTGGTCAGGGGAGATTGGTCAGGGGAGGGTGGCCAGGGGAGGGTGGCCAGGGAGAGATTGGTCAGGGGGAGGGTGGTCAGGGAGAGGGTGGCCAGGGGAGATTGGTCAGGGGGAGATTTGTCAGAAGAGATTGGTCAGGGGAGATTGGTCAGGGGAGGGTGGCCAGGGGAGGGTGGCCAGGGAGAGATTGGTCAGGGGGAGGGTGGTCAGGGAGAGGGTGGCCAGGGGGAGATTGGTCAGGGGGAGATTTGTCAGAAGAGATTGGTCAGGGGAGATTGGTCAGGGGAGGGTGGCCAGGGAGGGTGGCCAGGGAGAGATTGGTCAGGGGGAGGGTGGTCAGGGGAGGGTGGCCAGGGGGAGATTGGTCAGGGGGAGATTTGTCAGAGGAGATTGGTCAGGGGAGATTGGTCAGGGGAGGGTGGCCAGGGAGAGATTGGTCAGGGGGAGGGTGGCCAGGGGAGGGTGGCCAGGGGAGATTGGTCAGGGGAGATTTGTCAGGGGAGGGTGGCCAGGGAGAGATTGGTCAGGGGAGGGTGGCCAGGGGAGGGTGGCCAGGGAGAGATTGGTCAGGGGGAGGGGTGGTCAGGGAGAGGGTGGCCAGGGGGAGATTGGTCAGGGGGAGATTTGTCAGAGGAGATTGGTCAGGGAGATTGGTCAGGGGAGGTGGCCAGGGAGAGATTGGTCAGGGAGGGTGGCCAGGGGAGATTGGTCAGTGGGAGATTTGTCAGGGGGGAGATTGGTCAGGGGAGGGTGGCCAGGGAGAGATTGGTCAGGGGGGAGATTGGTCAGGGAGAGGGTGGCCAGGGGGAGATTGGTCAGGGGAGGGTGGCCAGGGGAAGGTGGCCAGGGGAGGGTGGCCAGGGAGATATTGGTCAGGGAGAGATTGGTCAGGGGGGGTGGCCAGGTGAGGGTGGCCAGGGAGAGATTGGTCAGAGGGAGGGTGGCCAGGGGGAGATTGGTCAGGGGGAGATTTGTCAGAGGAGATTGGTCAGGGGAGATTGGTCAGGGGAGGGTGGCCAGGGGAGGGTGGCCAGGGAGAGATTGGTCAGGGGGAGGGTGGCCAGGGGAGATTGGTCAGTGGGAGATTTGTCAGGGGGAGATTGGTCAGGGGGGAGATTGGCCAGGGGGAGATTGGTCAGAGGCTACAGCCAACCCTTCCGAGATATATAGGCGAGAATTAATGGGAGAGGATTTAATTAAAAAGGCGAGTCTTCACAATAAATATAGTTCCGATTCAAAGTAGCCAGTGATGCATTTACACATGGGTCTAATGGGCCTAAATTACCCCTGGGGTTTTCAATTTTAGAGGGCCCATTTAATTTGGGTCCAGGGCCCTGATCATATCTAAGGGAACCCATTTAATTGGGGCCCAGGGCCCCGATACAACAAAAAGCCTCTAAGGTGCAGTAGAAAAGGCAAGTTGAAAAATCACCCTTACACTTAATTGCTTCGATTCAAAGAAACCACTCATCATTGACATTTTAAAGAACCAAACACGAAAATTTTAGGAAAAGTTTGACGCAATCAGAAAGTTACAAAGTGCCTCCTTTGTAATGCTAGACTTGTAATGCTGTTGTGCGGTGGCGCATTTGTTCCAGCCCTACGCATGATACTTCTTAAACAATAAGCATTGTAACAGATTGAGAGATGAAAGTATAAAGTTCTTTATTTAAAAGCCCCACTAGGAGAGCTTTCTATCATATTATATTGAAATATTGTTTGTGTTTTCCCTTACGGTATCCATCTTCAATGTCGATGATAAACTTGAACGGGCTAATAAAATGTACTACTTTTGTTTATTTATTTTTTTTGTTTATTAAAATTTATTTTTTGTTTGAACTACCAAAAGGGTGTATACAAACCTTGGTAGCTGTGCGTCTGTCCTTTATAATTGCACTGGCAATAATTCTTTCCAAAAATATTCACGTTCTTACAGTTATTTGTGAGTTCTGAGACGATGGAGGCCCAAATTCCAATGACAAGGAACAACAAAATGGCAGCTATTCCGTCAATTATGAAACATATGATGTTCAGAACCATGAAAGCAACCATCTGAAATTTAAAATTGATTATTGGAGGTGCAGAAAAATTGACGTTAGTTATCGAAAATATTTCTACCATTATCATTATTAAAAGTTCTATAGATATTTGATATCATTATAAATACCTACAAAGATATGCACATTATTACAAATAATAAATTACAACTGCTAGTCAAGTCAATTTACAAAAATATTTTAGATCGGTAGGGCACGTCTGAGAATATGCGCTGTGCTGTTAAAACCTATTTTTGGATTATTGTTATTGTTATTATTATTATCATTATTATTATTATGTATATTTGTCGCTCACTAAATGTCAGCGGTAATGTGTTCTCAGGGTCTGACATTAATAGGATTTCTCAAATCTCGAGAACCTTACTCAAAATCCTGGCAGAATGTAAGATTATTATTATTATTATTATTATTATTATTATTATTATTATTATTATTTCTTTAGTTGTTTTATTTTATTTTATTTTTCTCAGTTTTTCCTTTTACCTTACGATTGTAATAGTTTTTTCTTGTAAAACCAGGCTAGCCAATTGCCAATTACCTTGTAATAGTGAGATTTGTAGTTGTAGTTTAAGTTGAATTGAAAATGAAATGTTTCCATTATAACAATTATTATCATCATGTTCAGTTTTTCACATTTTAAACTTTCATTATAATTATTCATCATTATTTTAATAATTATTATAATTACTATTATTATTATAAAATGATGGCCAGCAAGAAACAACATTCTTATGTAAAAGTGAGATCTTTAGTTAAAGTTGAAGTAAAAATGATAAGTTTTCATTACTACCATTATCATTATTGTTGTTATAATAATTATTTTCATTAACAAATTACTTATGCGATAGAGAGATCTTTAGTTTTAAGCTGAATTGAAAATGAAAGGTTCCCATTATTATAACAATTATCATAATTATCATAATTATCATTATTGTTGATGTTATTGTTGATGTTATTGTTATGTAATCTTAGCGAAGATGATGCAGTACTAGAAAAAATTCTTTAAATAAGGAATTTCAAGTATTCACTCATGCCAATACAGGGTTCACGATTCTTACGACATATGAAAACTGCAAAACGTATTTCGTCTTAATTCGTCGTATTTTGTTGGGAGAAACAAAATTCTTTGATTTCTTCCGATGAATTAATTTGAGTTACGTTCTATTAGGACTATTTACGTTAGGCGGTTTTCATAAAATTTGGTCGGTTTTCATACACCGTAAATCCTCGAATTGGCCCCCCTCGAACAAGCCCCCCCCTCAAATAAGCTCCCACCCTAGAGCTAAGAATTTTCAATAAGCCCCCCTCTCGAATAAGCCCCCCTCGGATTGTTGATTTTTTACTCCTAAGGTTGCCTTTGGCATTTTAGTGAATTAACACAAAAATTTATATTTTTGTTAATAATTTAATCAAGATTTATGGGTAACGGAAATGAATAAGCCCCCACCCTAGAACTACAAATTTTCAATAAGAATCCCGCCCCTCGAATAAGGCCCCCCCTCGATTTTTTGATTTTCGACTGCTGATGTTGCCTTTGGCATTTTAGTGAATTACCACAACAATTTATATTTTTGTTAGTAACGTGATTAAATATTACTTTATACTTATCTTATGATATTATTTTTTATCTTATGAAAAGAAAAAAATTTAAAAACCATCTTTTCATGCGACATGTTTCAGGTAATTTTATTAGCCCCCCCCCCCTCGAATAAGCCCCCCCCCTCGAATAAGCCCCCATCCAAAAATAAATAAGACCCCGGGGGGCTAATTCAAGGATTTACGGTAGTTATAAAATGCTTTACTTACAGCACAGAAGTTTTTCGTTACTCCAGAGGCAATTCCAAGAACTCCAGGAATCAGGTACTAAAAAAGAAACAAAGTGTTAACATTTCTATCATTCAAATTCTGTAAAACATTTAGGACTTTATTATGGTCCGATCTAAACGAGTGGAACGATTTTGGGGGCTGGAGTCCAATAATTGTAGACAGAAAGAGTTCGTCTTTTCCCTTTGGCTCTTCTAAAGTTAGATGTTAAGTAACGCTGATTGATCAATTATAACCAATCACGCGCTCTGCTTATCGCTCTGCTAGTGTTTTCAATCCGCATCTGGCTATTTATTGTCAGCGATTGTAAAATAAGTAATGTGGGCGGATATCTAAAGCCATTCATAGCTTTTCTTGGGACATGGAACAGAAAGGAAATGATGATTCAAGGATGTGTGTAACGCTTATAGTTCGCTTTGAAGAAAGTTAAAATTTGAAACAGAGGCGACTCCAGATTTTATCACCTCCTGCTTTGTAACTGAGTCTACAGCATACATACCCTTTCACGGGGTCAGTGTTTTGTACAATCAGGGGGCGGAAAATGGGAGGGTAATTAAGGGCTGAGAAAAGGCAGCCTAACTTTTTTGCTCTGCAAAGAAGAAGGGGCCATAGCATGCCCCCCGGTTTCGCCAGCCCTGTTTTATTTGCAATTGATGTGCAGTCTTTGAATGTTTCTGTTTTGCTTCCGGTCAGTATGATACCATTTTGAAAGAATTTGCACGAGAAAGGAAACAATGGACCATGCATCGATAAGGCGACATATCATTTGTCATTATCAACAAGTCGTACCTAGCGGCGGAAGGTGTGTAGGGGGTGGTACTTTTAGAGAGATGGTATGGGTTATCCTTAGATCCGTATCTTGATTTTATATAGTATGTATACAATAGTAAATTTCAAACATTAGGGAATACACGCTTTTTATAAGGAACCTACCTCAAGGCCTAGTTCCAAAAGTTCCTTATCCGTAGACCTCAAGTCATCAGATTTTAGTACCAAAAGTTCCTTAAAAGTTCCTTAATTTTCACTGCACATCAATAAGCCTTAACACCTAATAAAGAGAGGGCGAGATAGACTATGCAGAAACTTCTCAATGAAGCACTTGACACACGAATAGCAAACAATCTATGCGAGTACTGGCTGCAAATGAATGGAAAGGGCTTTTTAGTTCTTCATGCTTGCAGTTATAAAACAATTTCAAATCGAAAAATTCCTTAGTGATTTCGTTTTTAGAAGAAAAAGTTCTTTAAATATTTCGGCCTTCTACATGTAGGTTCCTTACAAAGTGGTTCCTCATAAAAAGAGCGTGTACAAGTGGAAGGTTCTCATTTCCTCGTGACTGCCAATATATTTTTGATAAAACATTTAAAGTTCACGATATGTCATTGCAAAATAAGTTGACTAGCAAGACTTGAATATGGCTTGAATATACTTGAATTTGGTCGGCAAATTCACCCATTGACACGCCCCTGGTTGTCACTTCGCTGTTGTGATTGGCTTGCGATCAAAAGACGCCATTCCATCACTATACACGCTTTTCTTTATAAGGAACCTACATGTAGAAGGCCGAATTATATAAAGAACTTAATCCTTTTGGTACTATACTACCAAAAACGAAATCATTAAGGAACTTTTCGATTTGAAAATTTTTATAACTACAAGCATCAAGAACTAAAATGCCGGTTCCATTCATTTGCAGCCAATACTCGCATAGATTGTTTGCTATTCGTGTGTCAAGTGCATCGTTGAGTAGTTTCTGCATATTCTATTTCGCCCCTCTCTCTATTAAGTGCTAAGGCTTGTTGATGTGCAGTGAAAATGAAGGAACTTTTAAGAACTTTTGGTACTAAAATCTGATGACTTGAGGTCTACGAATAAGGAACTTTTGGAACTAGGCCTTGTGGTAGGTTCCTTATAAAAAGCGTGTAGATTTGAAAAAGTTCAGTTTGAATGAGATAAATGTTTGCATATTTTGCTACAACAATAAAAATCTCCCACATCTCGACTCTCAAGTTTCTAATTTTAGAGGGGAGGGTGAACTCTGTTTCTCAGTAACTGTTCATACCGGTTTCCGCTTAGTTACACCCCCTAATTCTGTTTTTCAAGAAAAAAGTCATCCCCCAATTTTCCTATCAACAAATTTCGGAAAATCTAGATACTTCAGTCCATTATGACACCCCATTTAAGTGTTATGAACTTCATCAGAGTGTCCCGCGGGTTATGAACATCCCGCGTTTAGCTCTCGGTTCAACGCAATTTTTCAGTTTACCAGGGATGCCGGGAATGAATTGGGGTCAGTATGGCGTGGCAATGAAAAGCAGAAAGCTATACCAATACAGAGTATTATTCAGAACTCGTTTACTGAGTGAATTCTATGCAATGAACTTCAAAATTCTTTGATAAAAATTGAAAAATTTAATTAAACAGTTATATACGATCCACAGCCATCACAATAAGCTCTTATTGTCCATGTCAAATTTAGTCTCTCCACTGCTTATTCCTCGAAATGAAATCTCTTGCAAACGATCAATTTTTAATGTGTTTTGCTTATGCAACACAATCCAAATAATCTCCAACTCACAGCCACGTTCAACTACTGCATATGCGCTATCTTCCAGTGAAAGCACCAATGCCAATTGTTTATCACGATGCATGTAATGAAAAAGCAGTTAGTTAAGACTCTTAGTATTTGTAAACACAATTCCTACCCACGTTTACAAGTGCCGCGGTCAAAAGAAAATTGTATCTCGTTACAAATACAGCCTAAATTCAATGTAAATGAAAAAACCGTATCGTTTTTTTCTGAATAAAAGAAAGAAGAGGGCTTGTGGAATGTCTAACCTTCTCATACAAAGACTGAAGTGAGAAGCAAGCTTGCTTGGAATGTTATTTTCCCCTAATTTTCTCGTCCTTTTAATAGTAAAAGCTCCAGCGATAGCTGCAGTAACCTCTACCGCCATTTTGAGAACAAAACGGAGGCTTTTGACTGTTGCATGATCGACAAAACTTTATCATCATTCGAAAAATCCAAGAAAACTTGATTCGACACTATCCAGTATTAGAAAATCTGACCGTGTAAACTGACTTTATGTATAGTGAAGAGGCCACTACAGAAAACGTGCGACTAAATCAACAATTTATGCGATGTAAATACAGTTATGAAATAACCCCGAGTAGCAAGATACGCGCCAATGACTCCATTTCAGGAAGGAAGCCTTGTGCGGTAAACCGCATATTCAAGAATCGTTTCATATTTAACGTCTGTTTTAAATTCTAAAGTGCATCTTTGTTGAATATTGTTTCAAAATCACGCGAAGCTTCGGTAATAAATATTTCATGCCACAGAATTGTTCAAATCTGATTTAAGCAACTTAAACTGTCCTGTCACAAGAAAGCCAACTTCAGAAAGGGCTACTCCCTCGTAGCTAGATTATTTGCCTAATTCTTGGTAAATTTGCCAACTCAGTAATGCAAGGCGTTCAAGCAAGGAAACTGGTTTATAGTTTCAGTGGATATACCGAGGAAGCAATATATTTATTCCAAGACATTTCGACAAATCAATTTGAATATATCGCTTGAAATCTATTTCAATCGCTAAAGGCGACCAACAAACAATGATCTTTCAAGTGTGTAAATCTCAAAATATCGTCTGTTGCTTGAATTTTACAAGAAACTCTAAGTGGCAACTTGGACTCTGAAATTCAAAACAAGTCGCGTGTGTCAAAACAAACACTTTACGGCACCCAGCAAACACATGCATTCACGTACCAAATTCTGAAAGTTGCCGAATGATTGCATTGAAACCGAAGCCAAAGAATGGCGACTTGAAATAGAGGAAAGTTTCTATTAGCCATGATTTCTATTTCGTGTCTCCTATAAAGTAATCGGCGACATTTTGGTGACAGATGGCTGATTTTCTTATCTAGCGTGAAATTGGGAGTGGCAGCTTCGAATCGTTCCGTTCCACCAACCAAACGCGTATATGGTTCTGCCTTAATGGCATCAAACTCTTTTAGACAAATGGTAAAAAGCAATGTTTTAATGCCAAGACATACAAGTTGCCAGAAGATTTCATTAAGCGTAAATAGCGCTTCACGACCGTCCGATATAAGATAGTACCACAAAAATGCAGAGCTGTATCTGAACAGTACCGAACACTTTATGACAAATGGTAAACACTCATAGGCCAAATGCTGAGAATTTAATAGAAGTTGCATGCCGAGACATACAAGTTGCCAGAAGATTTCATGAAGCCCAGAGTAGCGACTTTAGATCGTCCCGTTGAAGATAGCATAAAATGCAGAACTGTACCTAAAGTGAATTGAGACAAGTCAGCAAACAACATTATTTAATTATCCGAGCCCCTCCTATCTAGAAGGTCGTCTGCCATTGCACATGAACCGTTTCGTTACCTCAGTCGCATTACTAATGCCAAAAGTACCTCGTATGCGATACCGCAAAGAGACTTACCGGTATGCCAGCCCAATAAGGCGACAGAGACGATTGCCCAGCGATCATGCCTCCCACGACGAAACTGCAAATCATGATGATTACACCGAAGAGGATTTCCAACACACCGATAACTATGGCACCGATTCCATGACTTCTTGATATGGGTGCGGCCATTTTGATAACTGTCTCCGAAGAACTTTAGTGTTTGATGACCAGACTGTTTACGATTCTGTCCTTCTAGGAAGACACCTCGACGAGAATGGCAGCAAGCCAATCTTGCACTGTTATTATACGGGTAACATATGTATCTATTGTCAACTGTAAACAGTTTGGTTAGCAACCGTCACCATGGTTCTTTGCTGAGTAAGCTTAAATCAAGATACTACAATCGTTAACATTTGGTATTGAAATCAGGGATTTGGTTTTGTTTAAATGACCTCGGCAAAGAAAACCATACTTTAGTTTCATTAACTGTAGAGATCGCGGAGCCTATACAGTGGTTATAGTTGACCAATCACAGCCATTTCTTTTGTCTCCGCTGGTTAGTCTGAATGGTGAATGGATGCCATGTGACTTGGGCTACGTTACATAACAAGGGTCTTGAAGTTTCGGCCTGTGATTTGTAAACATTATAAGTCATTAGTAAATAGCACTTGATGTACAAAGTCAAGGGTCGTGAGTTATTTTTCCGTTATTTTTCCGCACTCTCTATGGTCCTTCGTAAAAAATCCTGTTGCCTTGACCATTAAATATTACAAGCGGGTCCAACGGAGAAGATGGCTGCCTGCAAGATACTGTTGTTTTGTTTTACACGAATTCAATTGCAACTGATACAGCTACTAGACTTTCTAAGCCATTTATTTATAAAGTCCGGAATAAAGAAACCTAAATCGGGAAAGGTAACCATGTTTCGATACACAATCTTGTCGCCAAGCTACTTGGAGACTTCACTTTCCTGAAGACGTTAATCGAAATACCTGACTAGGCATTTCCTTTGTTGAGAAGCTACTTGAAGATGATAGAACACGAAGAAATTCAGAGGCATATAAAAGAAAAAGAATGTAGCTTTCCCCGTTCTCAATTTCCTTGCAGTTCGATTCAAAACAGTTCGGATTCAGAACTAGTTTGACATACGTTTCAAACTTCTTCCACTCCAAGCTCCTCCTTGGATATCATTCAAAATGGAGGCAAACTTGTTTAGGAAAACATTTGAGTAAATTACATCTGAAAGAAATAGATTATATCTGAAAGATTATGTCTGAAGTTACCGACTCGATTAGTCAAAGATCTTTTTCGGGCAACTCCTTTATTGATACTTCGTTCTAGACCGTCGCTGTTAACTTTCAACTGTGACTTGCTAACTTTAATTAAAATGTTCTCAGACTTATTATGTTGAATAAACAGAACGCTAAGTGAAATTTCGAGAAAATCGCTTGAAAATCTCTGGGATTTCACTGATTAAGGTCTAAGGTCTAAAGCAAATATAACAACAGGATATTGAAGAGGAAAGCCCTTTACGAATTTGAAGAGGAAAGTTTGAAGAAACATCCGAGGATTCAAAGACCGCTTTTTTAATTGCAATGGATAAGACCCATAACCTAAGGATTAGTATCAAGGATATATTGCTCAAAATGGCGGGCTTTCGAATGTTAACAACAATACAGACAAATCCAATCCACTTATTTTGCGACCCTGCCAAACTCCATTTCCATGGAAACAAAGCTACCTGAAGCATGCGAACGAGACCCCAGAAACAACAGCCACCACAGCAGATCGAGGCCAGGACTCAAGAAACGAAACTAGTTCGAGGTGTTTACATATGTTGTCAAGGCTATATGAAAAGGTAAAACCCGCTTCAGTGGTTACGGTTGGTTACAAAAAAAGCTTGAAGTAACGATAACAAAACATATTAACCAGAAGCAATCGTCCACTGATAGTTACTTGTAGTTTGGTGGTTGACCTTGTTGGATCACAACAACTCCTGGTGTTTGATTCTGTAGAATGAGAAAAGATGACGTCACATACTGATCAGTGCAAGGCGCACGTGATTTAAGTCACGTGATCTAACTTTTAGAACAGGTTGTCATAAATCGCAATTCATCGCCGATGCCTAATCGCCTAAGACATCTTGATACATACAGTTTTCATAAATCTCAATCGTAATCATATCTTTCCTATCTAGCCACTACTCCAACAGAGTATAGTCCGTAGTAAATATTTGCGTGTGAGGGCATAAACAGTTCGTGGAATCATGGTACACGCCACGAACATGAAATTGGGGGTTGGAGGGTAGGGGTTGGGGGGGGGGGGGGGGGGGGGGGGCATGGGTAATGAATTGAACTTGAATTAAGTAGCTCGAATCTGTTATAATTTATGAGTATATCGGAATTATTTTCCTCGCAAGAAAAGGGGGCGATGGGCAATGGGAATCTCTGGGGACTTTTAAAAACCACGTGCCTTAAGCCATGGGCGATCATCACCAAAGTGATCGAAGTTCAAAACTTTTTTAATTTCAAAATTCATCGCCGATGATTGCCAATAGTTTACGATGCTGGGAACAACTCAGTTTTCACAAGCTTCAACTCATCGTGATCAATCATCGAACATCGCTGATGAATTGCGATTTATGAAATCAGGTCTCAATAAAGTCTCAGAAAACCCATCCAGTTTATTTGCAAGAATAAAGTCTATAAGAATATTGAGGCTCATAATTTCTAAAACTTAACTATGATTTAAGAATAATGCTAGACTCAACTCTCATGAAGACTAATATTTCTCCTTAATCTGATTTTCTCCAAAAGCAAAACTGTCATTATAATCGTATTAAGGTCGCATTTTTATCATTAGAGTTTGCATTTTAATGTCAAATTTGTTGTTATGTTTATTCTTGTTGAGATTTATGATGAGACGACATATAAAAAAAGATCTTAATGCGAAGTTACAACTTGTGCTTGGTAGGAATAATTCAAGAATAATCTTAGGCTCAAAACCGAATTCTTTTTAGAGTATTGAGCCTGGGCAAAGGTTATAAAATTCTTGTAAAATATGTGTAGCTGTCAGACAAATTTTGGCAACATTGCCAGGCAAATGTGTCAAATGAAAGTCAATCATAATCGATATTATTAAAAGGCTTGGTCACACTTGACGAAGATTTTGTTGATTGTTCGTCTGAAATTTGAATATTTACTATTTTTATATACTACTATTTTAATATTTTTTCTTTTTTGGGCAAAGGGACAATATTTACTAATTTTTTATTCTGTTGTTTTACCCTGTACAAATAGATTTACAATTTAAGTGAAATGGAAATGTTTACAGATAAATGGTGTATTTAGGCGTGAACACAGTTCACAAGATCGTGTTATGTGACCTTTGGACTTTGTGAAATTATGTCTGACGCGCCTTCACGGCGGACAATAAACAAACATCGGTTTTGCAAGCGAAAACGAAACAGAGGCTGATATTTCGAAACGGAGGCTGTTACCTGTGTGCAGCAAGATGAAATGCATCCGAGGATTGACCCAGCAAGGGTGGTGATGGCAGCAATAATGGCGAAGATCGCAATGGCCCACAACAATGCGACAATTGATGTCAGAGTGTCACAGGAATCCACTACGAAATTGCATTGATAGTTAGTATTGCTGGCTATATTAAAATGGTCATACAGAAACCATACCCACTACGGGTTGGATCTAGTGCCATCAATCAATACCAGTTACATATGACCATGTTCGGTGAAGTAATGTCGAGTTTTTAGTGAGTTCAGCTCATACTGGGTTTGGTAATTACCAAATTCGGTTATCACTGTTTTTGGACAATGCAAATCGAACTGAGAGCGCTATTAATCAATACCAGTTACGGTTTATACATGACCATGTTCGGTGAAGTAATGTCGAGTTGGTAGTGAGTTCAGCATATACTAATTAATTCTTCCCTTCAACGCAGCATGAGCTTCAAATCTTTGATTGGTTAATACAGCAGACACACCCCCGAGTTCTGACCAATCAGATAACAAGAAACTGTAAACAAACGCCAACGAAGGCCATTTTTATTCATTTTAGCGCTACCCACTAAAATTGCCCGGTGTAAAATCTGTTACGATAGATTTCAAAAATTTTAACTGAATCGAGCTCATAAAACGTAAGAGCAAATTTTTGTCGCGAACTTTCTCTATATTCTAAATATTCTTTAAATGAGAGCATCCTAAGGATGACGATTGCATTTCTACACTATACACTGCAAACATTTATCTTAATATTTCCTAAACTGAACGTAAAAGTCGGGTAGTGAAATAAAATTCTCGAAAACATTATCAAAGAAATCTACATGGACAACTTCATTTGAAAGTCGCTTTTTGTTGATTGATCAGCTTGGTTTTTTCATTATGAACTAGGCCAAATTTCTATCATAAGCATATGTAGCTAACTCACCTACCTAAATATGCTCAAAACTTTTGATGATATACAGCTTGGCGTTTCTGTTTCATTTTAAAACTGTTCATTACCCAGTGACAAAGTAACTTTGTAACATCGCAAAGTTATTTCTTTCGCCTGTCTGCATTTCTGCCGACTGGGATTCTGACGTGATTTCTAACTGGCGCGAAAAATCTTGTCACGTGAGATTTTTTTAAGTTCACATAAAGGAGGAATGGTAAAAGCTAAAGGCGGCTTTCAACTTGCCAACAGCACGTTCACGGTCCTTCCTGGATGTGGCCATTCGTTTCACGATGAATGCTTCAAACACAGTCTTCGTTCTGTTCGCCGGGGCCAGGGATAAGTCCCCATCGAAAAATTTCCCTATGTATTTGCATTTGTCTGCTAGGCAAAATCGTCGTCTCGCATTCAGGTTCTATCTCATCGCTAGAATCATATTCATCATCTACTTCCTCGTCTTCCTCTTTGTTGACCGATAAAGCTGGGCTTAAAATGGCATCAGATGCTTTGCTTGCCAAAGATGTCACGGCTTTTTCGAGCTCTTTGGTACAAATAGGACAGATATTCGGACCTAGTTTGAAGCATTCATCGTGAAACGAATGGCCACATCCAGGAAGGACCGTGAACGTGCTGTTGGCAAGTTGAAAGCCGCCTTTAGCTTTTACCATTCCCTTCTTTATGTGAACTTAAAAAAATCTCACGTGACAAGATTTTTCGCGCCAGTTAGAAATCACGTCAGAATCCCAGTCGGCAGAAATGAAGACAGGCGAAAGAAATAACTTTGCGATGTTACAAAGTTACTTTGTCACTGGATAATGAACAGTTTTAAAATGAAACAGAAACGCCAAGCTGTATATCATCAAAAGTTTTGAGCATATTTAGGTAGGTGAGTTAGCTACATATGCTTATGATAGAAATTTGGCCTTGTTCATAATGAAAAAACCAAGCTGATCAATCGACAAAAAGCGACTTTCGAATGAAGTTGTCCATGTAGATTTCTTTGATAATGTTTTCGAGAATTTTATTTCACTACCCGACTTTTACGTTCAGTTTAGGAAATATTAAGATAAATGTTTGCAGTGTATAGTGTAGAAATGCAATCGTCATCCTTAGGATGCTCTCATTTAAAGAATATTTAGAATATAGAGAAAGTTCGCGACAAAAATTTGCTCTTACGTTTTATGAGCTCGATTCAGTTTCCTAAACTGAACGTAAAAGTCGGGTAGTGAAATAAAATTCTCGAAAACATTATCAAAGAAATCTACATGGACAACTTCATTTGAAAGTCGCTTTTTGTTGATTGATCAGCTTGGTTTTTTCATTATGAACTAGGCCAAATTTCTATCATAAGCATATGTAGCTAACTCACCTACCTAAATATGCACAAAACTTTTGATGATATACAGCTTGGCGTTTCTGTTTCATTTTAAAACTGTTCATTACCCAGTGACAAAGTAACTTTGTAACATCGCAAAGTTATTTCTTTCGCCTGTCTGCATTTCTGCCGACTGGGATTCTGACGTGATTTCTAACTGGCGCGAAAAATCTTGTCACGTGAGATTTTTTTAAGTTCACATAAAGGAGGGAATGGTAAAAGCTAAAGGCGGCTTTCAACTTGCCAACAGCACGTTCACGGTCCTTCCTGGATGTGGCCATTCGTTTCACGATGAATGCTTCAAACACAGTCTTCGTTCTGTTCGCCGGGGCCAGGGATAAGTCCCCATCGAAAAATTTCCCTATGTATTTGCATTTGTCTGCTAGGCAAAATCGTCGTCTCGCATTCAGGTTCTATCTCATCGCTAGAATCATATTCATCATCTACTTCCTCGTCTTCCTCTTTGTTGACCGATAAAGCTGGGCTTAAAATGGCATCAGATGCTTTGCTTGCCAAAGATGTCACGGCTTTTTCGAGCTCTTTGGTACAAATAGGACAGATATTCGGACCTAGTTTGAAGCATTCATCGTGAAACGAATGGCCACATCCAGGAAGGACCGCGAACGTGCTGTTGGCAAGTTGAAAGCGCCTTTAGCTTTTACCATTCCCTTCTTTATGTGAACTTAAAAAAATCTCACGTGACAAGATTTTTCGCGCCAGTTAGAAATCACGTCAGAATCCCAGTCGGCAGAAATGAAGACAGGCGAAAGAAATAACTTTGCGATGTTACAAAGTTACTTTGTCACTGGGTAATGAACAGTTTTAAAATGAAACAGAAACGCCAAGCTGTATATCATCAAAGTTTTGAGCATATTTAGGTAGGTGAGTTAGCTACATAGCTTATGATAGAAATTTGGCCTAGTTCATAATGAAAAAACCAAGCTGATCAATCAACAAAAAGCGACTTTCGAATGAAGTTGTCCATGTAGATTTCTTTGATAATGTTTTCGAGAATTTTATTTCACTACCCGACTTTTACGTTCAGTTTAGGAAATATTAAGATAAATGTTTGCAGTGTATAGTGTAGAAATGCAATCGTCATCCTTAGGATGCTCTCATTTAAAGAATATTTAGAATATAGAGAAAGTTCGCGACAAAAATTTGCTCTTACGTTTTATGAGCTCGATTCAGTTAAAATTTTTGAAATCTATCGTAACAGATTTTACACCGGGCAATTTTAGTGGGTAGCGCTAAAATGAATAAAAATGGCCTTCGTTGGCGTTTGTTTACAGTTTCTTGTTATCTGATTGGTCAGAACTCGGGGGTGTGTCTGCTGTATTAACCAATCAAAGATTTGAAGCTCATGCTCTTCAACGCAGTGTGCGAGGATGGCTAAGTGGTTAGAGGCGCTGACTACAGACCCTAGGGTCCGTGGTTCGAGTCCTTGGCATGACCAAACTTTCACCCAGAGTGAGGAGAGTCGCCAGCTCTCTGTAATTCCAGGAATAAGGAATCACGAAGTGTGGTCACATCGAGAGGAAGGAGCAGGACACTGCTCGATAAGCTTTAGCTTTTCAGTGTCCTAAAACTACCATCAAAAGCAAACCAAAAGGTAGAAATAAATACAAATACAGAATTCCTGGTGGTTGCTATTCTAAGACTTGACTAATATTAGGTAGTGCTTTGGAAATGAAATTGGCAAAAATCACCTTTGTAACTGTAAGATGTTCCCTGGTAACTGCAAATACAGTGGGAATAGGCGTATCTGCAGTTTGCCGTCAGTTGTGAGGCAACTCCGGCCCAGATCCCGATCGCAACAAAAATCAAGATGGATGCGACGCCATTGATGATGAAGCAAAGTATATTGAGAATCATGAATGCGATCATCTAGGAAGAAGCACATTCTGATTTGGCAATGATTCTTTAAGTCAACGCAACAAAAGGGGTAGACCACAAGACTATCACCTTAATGTATGATCATTCATAATAATTGGAATACTAATAACTTCCAAATGCTTGATGAAACATTTTTCAAATTTTTCATTGATCACCGTTGATCATATGACCAATCAATGTCAATCACATGGTAAATCATCATCAATCATAACAAATCATATAATCAATCATCGTAAATCATGTGATCAATCACCGCCAATAACATGATCAATCACCGTCAAGCACAGAATCAATCACCGTAATTCATATGACCAATAACCGTCAATGACATGATCAATCACCGCAAGTCATATGTCCAATCACCGTAAATCACATGATCAATCACTGTCAATCACATGATCAATCACTATCAATCACATGATCAATCACCGTAAGTCATATGATCAATCGTCATCAATCGAATCACTGTTTTGACCTTTCATTGACGTATTTAGAAAAGCAATGCAAATACATATATAAATAAATATATAAATAAATATAGAGTGAAATGAAACTCACGGCACAATTGTTCTTGGTCGCTCCAACCACAATGCCAAGAATTCCAGGAACAACATACTGAAAAAAAAATCAAACAGTTTTACAGTGATTCTTATTGAGCGACTCCGATTACAAGATTTGTCAAAAACCGCCATATATCATATGTCATCCCAACAATAACACATGTCATTGAGCCAATCAATTGATAAAGTGCACGTGGGGCTTCAATTTCTACAATTCAGTTTCAAAGTTCTCCTCGTCTAGAATCATCAAACTAAAGCCTGGTTCCCACTTGTCGTAATTTGCGTAAGAATCAGAAAAGTCGAACACTATCCCGCTTCTTATGTTTCTGCATTTATTGTGTTCACCCTTGTCATGACAAGACAGCTTACATAAACTACATGCTTTCTTTTATAAGGAACCACTTTCTAAGGAACCTACATGTAGAAGGCCGTAGGAACTTATATAAGGAAATATATAAGGAACTTATACTACTAAAAACGAAATCCCCAAGGAAATTTTCGATTAGAAAAATTGTTATAACTGCAAGTATCAAGAACTAAAAAGCCGGTTCCATTCATTTGCAGCCAATACTCGCATAGATTGTTTGTTATTCGTGTGTCAAGTGCATCGTTGAGTAGTTTCTGCATAGTCTATCTCGCCCCTCTCTCTATTAAATGTTAAGGCTTATTGATGTGCAGTGAAAATTAAGGAACTTTTGGTACTAAAATCTTATGACTTGGGGTCTACGAAAAACACGTTTTTTATAAGAAACCAATTTACACGTTATGTACAATGCTGCAAATAAACCGGTTTCTTATACAAAAAACGTGTATAAGAAACCTAGTACTAGAGCCCAAAAATTAAAGAAACTTTTAGAACTAAATGAATATTTTTAAAAAACTGCAAAAAAGAAGATGACTTTCTAAGCCGGAAAATGATAAGTACCGAGTATCTCGGTAATAATATGAAAATAGCAAAACAATTTAAGCACACTGTACCGGGTGTCTCGATGAAAAGTACCCCTGTTTCCATAAGAATAATGAACAAGAGATATGATATAAATTCTTACCGTTGTGTTATAAACTTTAAAACAATTAATATGCAAACTTTGATGATAAAATTAAGAAACTTTTAGTACTAGAAACTAGTAAAAAATTAAGAAACTTTTTGTACCAGGACCCAAGCTAGGTTTCTTATATAAAAAATGTGTAACGGGTTAAAAGTTGTCCGTTTGTGAGTGGACAATGCATTTCCCTTCAACTCTTTTTTGATCCATTTTTAACCGTTTCCACTAAGCCGAGCTAAAATGAATTTAGAGTGAAATATTCGAAATAGAAGATACCTTTTGTTTCTCTTTTCATCTTTGGCGCCATTTCAATTCTTAAACGTTGCTGTTGCTGCAATTGGGTCAGGAGTTACCCGGGGGGGGGGGGGGGGGGGCGTTTCCATGAACTCGCAGGTGGGTCAAAAGATTTCCGGGTCAAAACTGACCCACTCTCAGACCCGCTTTCAAACGCATCCGTTTTTAAATGCGTTAGAACACGAAGCAGAAACTGATAACTTATAACACGTTTTTTGTTTAACCCCGGCTGAAAGGCTGCAGGGAAACTTTCTCAGTTTCAAGTAGGCTTAAAGGGTGCTTGTCATTAAGATGACAAGATCTGACTCGCCTGTACATGCCTAGATCTGTTCGCAGTGGGACAGGAAGTTTCCGGCTTCGATTAGATTTCCCTTCCAACCATTTATCTGCTAGGAAAGCGCTGTCACTTTTTCAAGAGCGCCACTGTGCCTGTTTCGATCCTTGATAGTGCGAAAAGATACTAATCACCCGACTTACTAAAACGAGGAACAAGCGAAACAACCCAGGAACAAGCGGAACAACACAGGAACAAGCGGAAATGTTTGTAAATAACACGTGTGGAGTTTATCACCCAACCCTAACACGTGGGGGCGTTTATTTCTGAAGATCCTGTGGGCTACAAAACTTTGAATTTGCGATTCAAGCCGACAATGACTTCAAGAGGGCATTCCGCTGGGGCAAGCTGAGACAGTTGAGAACCCCCCACTATTAAATGTCAGAAGACAATTGCAAAACATCCACAAACGCATCTGTATTCACTTCTGGTTAATTAGGAAAAAGTTCACCACGGCTTAACGCGAGAATGTTGAAAGCGCGTTGAAATGTGAAGCGAATAGATTCATAGCGTAATTACATACAGTAAACAAAGATATAATTAGTTTATCTTTTGATTCAAAACAGTGGTTGCGAAGAGAGGAGTCAAGGAGAGTAGCCGGGGGGCACCCTAAGATGTTGTGGTGGCGACTTGAAGGTTTCGAGGGCCATTCGCAGTTTGAGTGAAACTGTCACAATGTCAGGGCTTACCCCCTGTTACCAAAGCTCAAAAGATTAAAGAAACAGTCGCTTTCGCCCCCAAACCATTGCCCAAAACTTTCAACAACGCCTTTAAATCTAGAGATAAAATCTAAATAGTTAAACATGTTCAAAACAACTTCCTTGAAAGAGATGAAAAATCAATTCAATGCGTTTAAGATTAAGGCGCTTTACATTCTTGTAACATCCAATGGCGATCTTGAAATCCCAATCTCCAAGATGGAAATTAGTCGCACAAAATGAGGGCCACTTCGAGTCAAATGACGTCACAATGGGTGCGGCATGGCAATGCGGCAAGCCGAAATTACCACATTCTACATTCGGATAATGAAATTGGACAAACACGGGAAGACGCCTTTTGTTTAACATCGATGAAGCTGATACAAAAAGCCTCGAAAAGCCTCAGAAACTTTAAATTCGAGTTAAACATGACTGTTTCTTTACATATTCTCAAATTTTAGGCCTCAGATGGTAAAATTATCCGTTCAAATTTTCCACAGGAAGTTCGCCATTCAATTGCAAGATTCGATTTTAGAACAAGAAACAATGGAAGTAAAGGCAACGCTAAATCTGCTTCTCTTTCGCACGACTAAATAGGACAATGTTTCTTATATATTTTTTAGAACTCAGGCAATCAGAACTCAAAACACACTTCTTCTGTTCGGAGTTGCAAGCTTTTGGCTGACGATGCTCTTGAACTTTATTTGCTTCGTTTCATGCGTTTACAAACTGTGCATTAACATAGGTTCTATTCTCATCGTAACCCTTCCTTATTAATTAAAGTTCAACTAATTGAAGGCTAACTTCATTTCTGTTTCAAAATCCTCGCAAGTGCTTTAGCCGGGAAAATCTATGCTTATCTTCAAAATCAGGTCCATCACAATTGAGTTTAGTTTGTGAAGTCTTAACTCAAGAATTTCATCCGCTATTAAATTGTTGATGCTACAACGGCAACGGGAAAGGGGAGGTTGCGAATAATCACTAACCAACGTAGAGGGGCGGATGGGGTGAATGACAGAATCGGATAGAAAGCACTCTCTTGGTGCAAACACATCATTTCACCATCGTGTAATTTCACTGTCTTCCGCTTTTCCTCCAAGCTGGCAATAAACAGGGATTGGTTTGAAGGAGAACGCTGTTTTGATGACGTTGAAATGATTGGATCATGGAGAGGTACGACACTGCACTAGCGCCTTAATAAATGACCGAATTGTTCATTAAACAGGCAACGCTTGAAATAAGGTAACGTATACATTTGACTGGCATTTGTGGGTGCTATGAAAGCAAATTCGACTTGAGACAAGCCAGCAGGTAAAGGTCTGTTCAAGATAAGACCTGTTGGCGAGTTTTGGCGAAGATCAAAAGAAAACCCAATCGTGGATAGGTTGAGCGTTTGAACACGCGAGAGAACAACACGGACAAGAATTTATGCAAGATAGGCAAAATAGCAGGGCTTACCGGAATGCCAGCCCAATATGGAGTAAGAGCTGCACTGATTGTCACCTTTCCACCAAGCACAAAGCTGCAAATCACAATTATCAAGCCAAATAAGAGCTCCATAATGCCAATTATGAGAGCTGCAATCGAATGCCCGTTTTGAATTTGACCCGCCATTTTGAAGTTTACGTTACAACTTTCTCAGAGCTGAATAACTTTCCCGTTGCAAACTGCACGCGATTACAAGCGAGTTAGGGAGTTGTCGCTATTTGTCTCGTGCTGATCAAAGCTGTCTTGTCCAATGAGCACGAAGCTTGAAAACACGTGATAAATCTTGGGCAAATTCAAGCTGTTTTGTGTGTGACCAAGGCATGCAGTCATAAATGAACAAAGGCGTTTGACATGTTAATCCAAGTCATCTACCGCATACTACACACCTTTGCCACTTTGTATATCTTGTGGAGTTAAAACCATTCCCGGAGGTGCTGCTCCTTCCAGGGGCGGATCCAGCGTTTGAGTTTGGGGAGGGCTACTTAAGAAAGAAAAGGGGGGCTGGAAAAATTTTCGTAGACACGCCCTTCAAAACTTAAAAAATGTTGGTAATGCCTTTTTCCTACCAAAAGACATAACGAGCTTATCTCTCCCTCTCTCTCTCTCCCTCTCTCTCTCTCCCTCTCTCTCTCTCCCTCTCTCTCTCTCTCTCTCTCTCTCTCTCTCTCTCTCTCTCTCTCTCTCTCTCTCTCTCTCTCTCTCTCTCTCTCTTTCTCTCTCTCTCTCTCTCTCACTCTCACTCTCACTCTCTCAGAGGTAGAAAAATTGGAAAATTCATTACTGCGACAAATATCCAAACGAAATAATAAAATAATCATATTGGCAGGATGCCACAATCCAAGTAACAACTGTACCATTTCACTGCTGTAACAAATGAAATTTCACTGCTAGTTTTTCCTTTTTTGAAGCAATTTGAAAAGCGACAATAAAAATCGATTTTTTAAACAATTGATGGAAGAAATTGTTTTATCGTTTTGTTGATTTTAGTCTGCTTTTAGCAAAATTGAATCCTATTAAGATCAAATTTTTTGTGCAAAAAGTTAGGCTCTCATCGGAAAATCGCTTTTCTCTGAAAGTTCAGCCCAATTAAAGTGAAATGGATTTGCGTCCCTGCGAGAGGGGCTCCGGCCCCATGTCCCACGTATTCCGCGCTAATGGTTTGAACACTTGCGTTTAGCTTCTCGTTTCAAGAGCAAAATCCCCAATAAATTTTTAGGTAATTTTTGAAGGTAAAATTGTCTGGGCGAAACTGAGTAACTCTGATTGTCCGATTAAATATATTATTTTGGGGCAAGACATAGCTAGAATTTTTGCTCTAGATCCGCCACTGGCTCCTTCACAGCCATTTAGGTAAAAACTTTGGAATACATATTGGTATTGCTCTCCTATGGAATACACGTGCGCCTGTAATAAACATTGCCACCAGAAATAACGCATTCGATTGCAAATATTTGCAAATTACATTACCGTTCAATCGAAGTTTCGAAAGACGCTTATGATAAAAGCTTTAAAAAACGTGCATTTGATCCTCTCTTATTAAGTACGACAACCAGATATCTCCATGAAACTTTCATAAGACATTGTTCATATTTCGAAGTATTTCAATTTTGCTAAATTATTTGAAAAAGATTACCCGTAAAATTTTTCTAGGCCAGAAACATGAACATGGAGGTTATCAAACGTCGTGAAATATCATACGAGACGCGTCTGGAAATTATCTTATATCAAACTAATGGCAAAAGCTACCAAGAAACTGCATTAATTGTGGGCTGCTCAAAGAATGCAGCTTTCACTGTATGCAAAAAGTTCTTTAAATTAGTAGAACCGTGAAAGATTTGCCAAGGGTTGGCAGACCAAAGAAGTTCCAGACGCCAAGACATGAAAGGTTTTTATTGAGAGATAAACAACAGGATACATCTTGATTAATTTGCTTGAAGCTCAAAGCGCAAAGGTTTCAAATTCTGATAATTAATTGTAATTAAAAAAAAAAGCTGAAATTTTGCAACTTGTTGGTGCTTTTACTGCGTTATTTAGACATTTTAAAAGTTTATAGGAGTGCTTCAAAGATAAATTTTTTGATCGCCTTAAATTGTTTTTGTTCGCCGAAACTTTAAATCGTCCCAAGACTTTTTGAATGGTAGTGTATTTTAATGACATGACGAGCGGTAATGCCTTACAAAAAAGCTAGGCCCCTTTATTTGAGGCTGCATTTTGTAAAAGTAAAATTTTTTATAGTTCCTCAATTTGTCGCACTTTGTGGGTTATAATTACAGTATAATTACAGCTTTATAATTTTTGAGGACTTATGAAAACAGAAAAAATAAATCTGAGCCTTCTTTCGTTTGACCCTTAAGAATAGCATACCTTGAGAAGGAAGAAGCTGTATTGGTCAGGTGGAAGGGGTACCCTGGGTACCAGACTCATTTTGTATAAAACAAAATAGAGATCTCTATTATTTTACATACAGTGGGTCTGATACCCAGGGTATGGAAGAGGAGGCAGAGGGCCTAACTGTGCGCATTATATCTAAAGGGCGCCAGAATTATTTTCAGGGGCACATCTAAGGGGGGGTTGTGGGGGCTACAACCCCTACCCTTTTTGGCAAGGAAGTGAATTTTGCCCTATTCCCATGGAAATCCAATGTCTTTATGCCCCATTTCTACCACGAAACCTCTGCCCTTAAAATATCCTTGTTGTGCCCCTGTAGCCAGTACATCTGGTGCATAGTTTCAGTGATCAGAGGTCGTCATCAAAAACTTAACTGTTTGCCCTCCATTTTGCTCTTTTTATCAGCTATCAAACTTTCATACATCTTCTTGGACCATCGGAACTGCATATTTTGGGACATAATTTTAAAGCGTAAAGTTTGCCTGTGTTTGGGCGGCCATTTTTGTCTCGGCGGCCATTTTGTCTCGGCGGCCATTTTTGTCTCGGCGGCCATTTTTGTCTCGGCGGCCATTTTGTCTCCCTGCTGTCTTGGCAACAGCAGCAAACGCTAATTCTGAGTGCTTGTAAATTTTTAAAAGTAAGGACAAATATTATGAAGTACTGCAAGGATTTTTAGCCAATTAGGTGAAGACAAGCAAATGTCACAAAACATCCCCCTTTGCATTCCCATATCATGTTTGGTGGCTATTGATCATGACACATGGGGTGTGAACGAGGCTAGCTCCTTTCCCAGCCAGGGCTGGAGTATTTTCATGTTTGTCTATAAATTAGAAAAAAGACCATCAGTCGTCAGTTTATCTTCGCCTATGCGAGTTGGACATGTTCAATTTTACAGCGAAAAAGGGGTAGGTTTTCCTTTGTCTTTTTGACCAGGCGCTGAAATCTTTTGTTTCAAATGTCTCTATGTTACGTTACAACGTCCGGTTCGGAAGTTATCAGGTCACGACGACTCAAGTCTTGGCCAAATTGGGCAATATTGTCGGGCAACATTTGAGCGACATTCGGAGTTTGCAAATGTTGCCCAACAATGTTGCCCAATTTGGCCAAGACTTGAGTCGTCGTGACCTGATAACTTCAGTTTTGCCACCATGTTGGCCGAGAAATTCATCAAGAAATTTGTTGCTCGAATGTTAAAACATGCTCAAACTTTTTTCAGCAACATTTGTTGCCCAGCTGTGTGTTTTCCAGTTTGGCAACAATGCACCTTAGGTACCCACCTGGAAACTCAAAAAATGGCGTGTCCAAGTTTTAGCGTCAGAGCTGACTGTACGGAATTGGAAGAAAATGATGGGGAGGAAAATTAAAACGACAGGGGTGTTATCATTTTTAGAGAGCCAATGAGGAAGAACTTTAGCCCTCCCCCCCCACTTTTTGCAAATAACGCCAAAAATTAAGTAATAAACTACCAATAAAGCCTCTTTTTAAATGATTTTAGCCCCCCCCCACTTTTTGCAAATTAAGCCAAATATTAAGTAATAAACTACCAATAAAGCCTCTTTTTAAATGATTTTAGCCCCCCCCCCTCATTTTTAGACCCCCCACTTTCTCAACGCTCCGCGGTGCTAGTGAGACTTTTCAAGGAAAGCTTATATTTTCACTTTCCTTTCAAAAATAAAAACCCCCTCCCCCAATTCAATGTTGAATGCATGATTTTGAAGGTGAAATAGTAGAACAACAAATCCAACATTGATTCGGGGGGAAATGGGGGGGGAGGGGTTCGAATTTAAAGGGGCGACATAAAGTAGAAAATTGCATTTTGTCTCAAGAATTTTGTCCTGGATTGCTTTCTTTCTGTCATAGTTATCCAAGTTTGTGCTCGATGGCGGGGACAAGCACACATATCAAATCAAATTAATCGACCGAGTCATAGAAACGACGAATTTCCGGTTGCAGATAATGCCAACCCACCGAATGTCGTCAGATTGTCGAATTCCATTTTTCAAGAATCGAACGTGTTCTGTTCCACTCGACAAATCGAAAGGTGAATGAATGAAATTTTTTCTCACCCACGCTGCCACGTCACCCGAATTGCCATGTTCCGCATTGTTTCAGTTTGTTTATAGTCATTTTAAAGGAAACGTGGAATCAGCGCGGCATAAGTTCAATAAAAATGAAGAAACAGAATTGTTTATTGCTGAATATGAGGAAGAAGAGGGCTTGTGTAATGTTCTCGAGTTCGTGTAGTCCTTTCCTTCAGTGAAGCGCAACGTGTTCAAAAGTGCATCGTATGTACCGAAAACAGGACGCCGTTTCAGCCATTCTTTTGTCCATTTTGAACGTTTTCTTCTCCTATTTCTGCGTTCTTTTAATAAAAGTGCGATTACTTTGGCAGCTGAGGCAACCTTCTCCATTTTAAAAACAAAATTGAGGTGTTAGACTGTTATCAATTCGACAAAATCTTATCATGGTTCGACAAAATCTGACTATGTAAAAGGGGCTTTCGATTCGACAAATCTCAAGAAAAACTTGATTCGGTAAGAGCGGCTTTACATATCCGTGTTAAATCAACTGAAACTCTTTCTCATATACTATGTTCGTGATTCAAGTATGTTTGCATGACTCATTGTTTGCAGCGATGTTTCTTTGTTCTATGCCTTTATCTCTGTTATTTTCTTATGTTTGTCTTTACTTAATTAGCAAAGAGATCATGCGAGAAAGTTGTGGCTATAAGCCGAACGTGATTATAATTTTTTCAGAACTGCAGCTGTGAACGGCCATAAAAACCTCACGTTCACATCACAGGGCGCCATATTGACTGTTACAGCCATGAAATTCGTCGCGAAACCCGCGACAAAGCGCGGCATTCCGCGATTCATGATTTGTTTATTTCGTTGTTGCGTGGTTACCAGAGTAACTTTGTTTTCTGTGTTTATCTTTGTAGCAACGCGACTCTTGTCTTTCGTTCTATGCATTTGGAGGATTTTTATATTAATTAGTGTTAGGCCCTAACACATTATGGCTTCTGATTGGCTAATCTACTAACATGTATATTGTAATTATATTTTAAAAATGGCGGTTGTTGATTTGTAAAGAGACGAAAAAGGATTCGGATACGAATGATTGAAGGAAAATGTTGCATTTTTGTTGTATCTATTGGAGGGTCTCTTTTCAATTTATAAAAGAACGCGGTCCTAAGGAAAAAATACAGACCGAAATTTGCGATAATGAGAGACTTGGACCACAATTGTTGGAAACGTGGAAGCACTTTTCATAGCTGTCCACCGCAAAGCAGTTTTGCTTTAGGCCAAATGAAATATCGAAGCGCCATATGGACACACCTCAGGAGAAACCGAAAGCTATATGTGTAGAAACGAGTTGAGATGGGTTTCTACCGACTGCGTTGCTCACCTCTATGGACGATCCGAGCTAAAGTTGTCTTTTTTTAACGTGCAGAGAACACGGAGCCAGGCCAATAGAGAGTTGAGTTTTGTAGCTCTGATACTGACTGACTTAACTCAACTATACAATCATAATTTATACTGATGCTCTAAAATAAATTTGTTGACGAGGGATGAGAGATGATAATGAAATGATGATGTAATGAGGATGGAAAAGTCTAGACTGGAGAGCGAGAAACGATGTGTCAGCATGACATGATGTGACAATGGAGAGTAAACAAAAGGAGTCACTACATATGTATCCTTCTTTTCTGATTACATGCTTTTTTTTAAAAGGAACCACTTCATAAGAAACACGAAATCACTAAGGAATTTTTCGAATTAAATTTTTTATAGCTGCAAGCATCAAGAACTAAAAAGCCGGTTCCATTCATTTGCAGCCAATACTCGCATAGATTGTTTGCTATTCGTGTGTCAAGTGTTTCATTGAGTAGGTTCCGCATATGCTGTCTCGCCCCTCTCTCTATAAAGTTTTAAGGCTTATTGATGTGCAGTGAAAATTAAGGAACTTTTAAGGAACTTTTGGTACTAAAATCTGATGTTTTGAGGTCTACGAATAAGGAACTTTTGGAACCAGGCCTTGGGGTAGGTAAGGCGTGTACTGCAAGATCAATAGCTTCCAATAGCTTTTACACGAAGCTGAATTGGACATTTCGTAGGGCGTGAACACGCGAATCGACAAAATTTTTAAAGGTTCGCTTGGGAACGTGAACAGGAGTAGGCGAATCGATAATTTCAATGCGGGAATTCGTGAAAGCTCCCTGCCAGGAGCACTGCATATGGGTGGTAGTGCCATCTTTTGGGTTTCTCTAAATCTGCATAATTTTTTAGGCTGAACCGATTGTTGTTGCGCACTTTTGATATCAATAAATATTCGTCGAACAAATTTACTGACCAGCAAACTGCCAGAAAGGGAATTTGTACTAATTTCCATCGAGTTTCAAATCCCAAACAAAAATTAGGTAAACGTGAATGACATTTGCTTGAGAACGTGAATTTCAAATATTTGCATCATGAATTTGTGAGTCAAACCCCCTATAGAAGAGCCACTTATAGGCCAGGTAAGTGTAGACGCTGTTTTCGTACTAAAAACTTGGGCCTAGGAAAATCGTGATAAGACATCGCTCAAATTTCAATCCAAATGCCTCGTTGTTTATTCCTTATCTGTGGTTAGGCCATGTTGAATTATTTCGCTACAAAAGGAATCTGACAAGCGATATCCAAATCAGAAGCCATATCAGCAAACTTCTGTTGGAAGACATAACAACAGGCAACGGCGGACTGGCTCAGAATTGGCTTATTGTAATTTGCGAAATTTCGTTTCAAGAAATCCTTCCCTGTGATAAGGAGACCTCAAATTTACATTTTATGGCTGCCCCAACGTATTATTGTTCGATTCTGGATTCAAAGCATCTCTTTTTGATTAGTTTTTACCCCTCGTTGTAAGACCCTTCTGAAGTCAGGGCTTTCTTCGACATGTTCTACCTTTTGGGGGCCAACAGGCCATTGTTGTAAACCCTGTACTGCCTGCGCAGTTCGTGCTACGCAGCATCTTCATTGTTGTTAATAAATAAATAAACTAACACCTTTTAACATACGTTTTTAGTACCATTAAAATGTTTCATGGAGAAGAACGTCCTGTTTTCTGCGCTTAGCGATAACTTCCAGAACCTAGGTAAGGTTTCAAATATATGGCGCCCAACGTTGTAGCGGGGAAGTTTTTCGTTTTTCGGGAAAATGGCTACTGACAGTGCGGATGCAGGAACATCGGTGGACATGGAACGAAGTCGAGAGTTGCAGAAGTTGAAGGCATTGCAACGCGGTAATCGGTCAGCAATTACAAGGTTTAAAGGAGAGGTAACACGTGCTATAACGGAGCAAACAGAATCGTATGCAGTACCAGATGTAGTGGCAAGATTGGATGCCCTTTCAGTATCGTTGAAGGACAAGGGTAAATATCTGGCTGCCCTTCATGCCAAAATTGTGGATAAAAGTGCGGTCGAAGAAATCGAAAGAGAAATAGAAGAATTTTCAAGTTTTGAGGCGGAAATTTATGAACATTTGGAAAAGATTCGATTGTTCAAAAGCGGCAGTTATAGTAGAAGGCCAACAACACCAGTGGGAAACTTTACTCTAAATCAAAATCAGGAAGCATCATCGTCACCATCAAGCATGTCGGGGCTTCAAGGTGTGGCTTCTGAACTTAATCAAAGCGGGCACTCGGATGCAATGGGGTATATGGGAATAAAGCTGCCCAAGATCAGTTTGCCAAGGTTTAGTGGCGATGTAACAAAGTTTACGGCATTCTGGCAAAGTTTTGACTGTGCAGTACACCAACATTCGGGGTTAACTTCAATTCAGAAGCTGACGTATTTGGTAAACTTGTTGGAAGGACCAGCTAAAAGGGCATTGGAAGGGCTCGACATGACAGCAGGTAACTATGACTCGGCCATTGAAATACTGAGAGAGAGATTTGGGAATAAACAGCTCATCATTAATGAACACATGAATTCGCTACTTAAACTACAAGGCCATCCAAACGAAACGATAAACCAACTTCGTTTTATTTTTGACAAGATTAATGTACACGTCAGGGGTCTTGAATCTCTTGGTATGCCTGCAGAAAGATATGGCAGTTTGCTGATACCAATTATTATGAGCAGGATGCCCAAGGAAATCACAACTCAAGTGGCACGGAAAATAACAACAGACGTATGGCCTATAGAAGAAATTTTGGGTATAATTCGG
Source organism: Nemopilema nomurai (assembly GCA_003864495.1). NCBI lineage: Eukaryota > Metazoa > Cnidaria > Scyphozoa > Rhizostomeae > Rhizostomatidae > Nemopilema > Nemopilema nomurai. The sequence goes on from ML133389.1 coordinate 2,282,879, forward strand.
AAGGAAATTGAAATCAAGGAATTCAGTGATAAGGCTTCAAGTGGTGAAAGGAGAGTCGAAAAAGGGCACAACAGCCGTCTTAAAGCACCAGGCACAACACAAGCTTTCGTTGCTAGAGGTAAGCCTCTACAGGAAACATCGTGCATCTATTGTGAGGGAAATCATTCCGCAGCCGAATGTGGCAAAGTTACAGAAATCAAGCAAAGGAAAGATATTGTGTTTAAGTTGAGATGCTGTTTTGTATGCCTCAAGCCTGGTCACACAGCAAAGGCCTGTTTTGGAAATAAGCGGTGTAAACATTGCGGAAGAAAACACCACTCATCGTTGTGCTCTTCAAAAATGGAAAGGCCTACAGAGAAAGAAACAAGGCATGCTGAGTCAGTAGACAATGCAATTTCTGCAACAGCACGTTCAAAGGAGACAGCATTAATGATGACAGCCACGGCAGTTGCATATGGGGAAGATGAATCACGTGAAGAAAGAATTACGATTCTCTTTGACAGTGGCAGTCAACGTAGTTACGTTACGGACAGGCTGAAGAAACGCTTGAACTTAAAGGTCGACTCGGTTGAGTCATTGCGACCATAGTCACAAGAGAGAGATAGTCTGGAAGCGAACAATGGGCTATTGTTTTTTGCGATTGTACGCGCCTCGAGGTTGAACCAGCAACATCAACAACCCGAAGGTGCACAATCCGGCTGATTATGGCCGCTAACAAACACGAATCTCTACCTGTCGAGGAACTTGATGATATTTTGTACCTAATTAACGAAGGATTTATGGAATAAGATGAGGATTTGAATTGTCAGATTGAAGATATTGCCATAGAAGTTACCAGAGACGAAGAAAACCCTGCAGGTTTCGAATGCAACGTCTGTGGGAAGGCCTGCAAGTCACGCCGCGGACTATCAAGGCACACAAATTCAAAACATCGTCGTGTTACTGCACAGTGCTGCACAAACATCTTCTTCTTCTAACTATTCTGCCGATGAAATAAGTCGTCAAAAGCTTCATCCACTACAGCTCAAAGCCATCGTATTGAAATGCGCCGAAAAGATCTCTTCAGATGAATGCTTTCCCTCAAGTTTGCGAGAACGATTTTCGAAGGAATTATTTATGTTCACAAATGATGATGCTGTTGAATTATGGTCGAAATCGAATAGCAAGGCTAGGATTTTGTATATTCACTCATTTAATAATGCTAGATCTGGGACTGGGAGGTTGGCAGCTTCTTAAATCATAAAACTTGCTAGCAAAGGTTTTAAGTGACAGTCCGAGAGCAAACGTTGTCAGCACGAATGTGCGAATGACCTTATTCTATATTTAATGATTACCTACTTAACCAAACATTTTTGAGACAATTTTATTTCCAAACAAATTCCTGGACGTCAGTCTTTATTAAGTCTCCCACATTGCTAATGGGCTTCCGGAATGACCCAGACAAAAAGAAGAAAGGGCGGGCAAAAGAAAAAGGCACGCAAGGCTTTTTCGCATTTTTAAAGTGAAATGCAAATTACAAATTTTAACCACACAGGGAAAAAGCTGGTGCACACCAGAAATTGTTTGGTGCACACCGGCACACCAGGCTTTTTGCTCGTGCACACCTGAGATCTCGTCGAAAAGTGCCATACTCTGCAGACCAGGGCATTTTAAGGATTTTTGAGTGGTGGGACATCTTTCTAAAGGGCCCACACTTATGTAACGAAACTAGGAGCATAAGAGAGAGACGCTATTCCGATGTTGTCTATATTCATTCAACAGCAAGACAATAGCAACAGTAAGCAAGACAACGCACACACATAACATGAACGGAAGATAATTAAGAGAACAATACGAACGTCACAATACATGTTGACAAACAAACACATTGCCATTAGAATGGCGTTAACTGACAACATGACTCAACAGCACATGCGACTTTAACACGCAACTGAGATATTACGAAACATATTACACACTAAGCCAACCGTTACACTTTTACACTACCAGAAATGACGTAGAGAATGACACAGAACTCTTAGGATTGGGGCTTCAGATTGTGCTATATACTGAACTATTTTAGGGTTGAGTATTTTGCCTCCAAGATATGACGCAACCGTAAGCACTGGTGGCTATTATGCTAAGAATGGGCTCAAAACACGAGACACGACGTGATATACTAATTTTAAGGCAATATCTCAGTCTGAGTAAGGTTGAAAAATGCAAGGAAACACTAAGATTTTGGTAAATCGAGCAATGAATCGAGTTAAAAGGTGGATGAATGAGAAATATAGTAATATAAAGATTGCTATCAAAATTGATTGAGCCCCAAAACTTGTTACCAACCTTTTGAAACACCGGTTACTTTTATCTCTAAGGGCCACAAAATGGCCGACATTTGGGGCAAATGTAGCATTTTCCTTTTCAGTGGTGGGGGAACTCGTAGGGCCCGGTGGGGCAATTCCCCACCACTCAGTATGTTACAAAATGCCCTGCTGCAGACTGGACACAGAACAGATCAGAGAGCAAATATCAAAAGCTTTGAGCAGTTATAGATAAAGAAAACATAAATATTAGGTACAAATCCAAAGCTGATCCTCGGAGAAGTGTCTTTCACAAATATATATTTTGTTTGTATCAATTTGACGCTGGAGGTTCTGATCAATGACCCGATCTTTAGTGACAACGTTAGTCCTTCTTCGTCGATATTTTAAATAAATCAATATTTGGAGTGACTCCACCAGCCTAAACGCCTATTAGCTAACCACTCTTGAAAACTAGCGTTGGTTTTTTCCTTACATTTTTCATCATGATTTTAAATGAGTCCAGTACCAGCATCAGTGGTCTAGCCATCCTGGATGCCACAATTTTACCAGTGTCTGGACGACGAAACCCAAAGGCTCATTTTCGAAGGAACCTTAATAAAATCATCTGCTGTCAACAGTCGCTTATCCTCGTTGCCATTGCAATATTTACGAAAGGAAGTTAATGCGACTGAACTGCAAATTGTCTACTCGTGAACGGACCTTATAATAAACATATGAACAACAAGGCATTGACTTATGGTTCAAAGGCCAATACAAAACGAAACAAAAATACATAAAATCTCAGAAAATTACATTTACAACAAATTTCATAAATGTTTTAAAACATGGAAGGAATACCACGAAGGCTTCTCCCAAAACAGATCTCATAACATTTTAGTTGGGCAGTGGCGAAAATATCGGGCAAAATCTTATGAACACCCCGCAAAGAAAAATGCTAAGTTACTCCACTGCGTTAATCAATTCACTTTTCCATTTCTTGTTGGTTTCGCTATATGGCAAAGGAATCTTAAAAATACTAAGCTCTTTATTTCTTCTTGATGTTGAACATCCAAAGATCGAACAATTTGCTTCAGGCATTTGGAAAAACTGCGAACATACTCGGAAGGCAATTAAAACCATACACCATACACCACAAAACAACACGACGCACAAAACGTGTGCACCTTGGGAGGTCCGGGCGCTAGGAAAATCTTTATCAAAGAGCTAGAACAATAGCGCATTGTTCGCTTCCAGACTATCTCTCTCTTGTGACTATGTTGCGACTCAACACTTTTGGTTCGCATAAGTATAATAAGTTTGAATGTGATTCGGTAGTGCTAAATGTTACCACAAGTGATGGTAATTCCATACCGGTTCGCGCACTTAGCCGCAATGTTCTTTGCGCGCCTCTGTCTACAAGCGTAGACGTTCGCAAGTTTGCCCATTTGCAGGATCTTGAGTTAGCTGACTGCTCAAATGATAATCATAAGTCTATTGATTTGTTGATTGGCCTTGATTATTATTTTGATTTCATTTTAGGTGAGGTTACGAGGGGAGGTGACCTCGAACCTGTTGCAATTAGCAGCAAATTGGGTTGGATAATAACTGGGAAGACCTTTTCAGATTGCTGCACTAATTTGTCATCTTCTCATTTGATCATAGAAGGTTTTGAACAAGCAGCATCAGTCGAGAATAAGAATCAAGAAATTCTTTCAACACTGAAGGAATTCTGGGAACATGAAGCCTGTGGCTTACACAAAGCAGCTATAGATGACGAAGGTGCAATGAAGTCTTCAGAGGCGAATCAAGGCAGTGATGACAAGCAATTCGATATTTCTTTCAATGGCGAAAGATATGAAGTGAGTTTGCCTTTCAATTCGGATTCAATTGGTTCTTTGCCTTCAAATTATGAGTTGTGTAGGGGCCGCCTGCTGAAACTTTACCAAAAACTGCGCCTTAATCAGCCATTATTGCAACAATACGACAATATCATTAAGGAGCAACTTGACAGCAACATAATTGAACGTGTTGCCAAACAAGGGAAGGATGAGGACAACGGCCATTATTTACCTCATCATTGTGTTATCCGTGAGAATCATGGCACTACAAAAGTCCGTATTGTGTTTGATGGAAGTGCCAAGCTTAACAAGGTAACACCTTCTCTTAATGATAACCTTGAGCTGGGTGAAAATCACATGCCTTTATTGTTCAACACGATTCTTCGTTTCCGGAGTCACCCAATTGCCCTTTGTGCAGATATTGAGAAGGCATTTCACCAAATAAGTATCAAAGAATCTGACAGAGATTATTTAAGGTTTCTTTGGTTTCAGGATGTTACCAAGCAGTGCCCTGAAATAATTGAATTGCGTTTTTGCCGGTTGCCTTTCGGTCTTAAGTCAAGTCCATCAATTTTAGGTGCCACAATTAAGCAACACGTTTCTTTGTTTGAGCAACAAGAGCCACAGGTGACCAAGGTTTTAAAGGGTTTGTACGCCGATGATCTTTCTTGTTCGGTCGCTACTACTGAGGAGGCGCTTCAAGTTTATCACAAATCTAAGTCAATTATGAGTAAGGGTGGTTTCAATCTTCGTAAATGGCGTACGAATGACGAATCTGTCCTCCACAATATACAGGAGTTTGAAGGTTTAAGCAAGGACACAAAGGTACCCAACCAGTCTCAACAGTTTGAGGACAATGAAACCTATGCGCGTTCTTCAATTGGTTTACCCTACCCTGAAAGCTGCACTACCACTAAGGTGTTGGGGGTCACTTGGGATAGCTTTCAGGATGTGTTGGTCTTCGATTTGTCAGAGTTGAGTAATTATGCAGATTCCCTTCCTCCCACCAAGAGATCGCTTCTCAAAATAGCTGCAAAAATCTTTGACCCTCTTGGTTGTTTGTCACCATATACCATCAACCTCAAGGTTTTATTTCAGCAATATTGTTTACGTAAATTAGCTTGGGATGACGAATTGCAAGGACCTGATAGAAAGAAGTACGAGGATTTGTTAAAGGAACTGAGGAAAATAAAGGGTATCAACGTTGCAAGAAGCTACTTTCAACCCGATAAACAGGTTAAGGAGGTGCAATTGCATGCATTTTCAGATGCAAGCGAAAATGCGTATGCAGCCGTTGTGTACCTACGTGTTGAATATACTTCAGGGGAAGTTGATGTTAAGTTCGTAGCTTCCAAGGCTAAGGTTTGCCCATTAAAACGTAAGAGCATTCCCCGCCTTGAATTAATTGGGGCAGGTCTTATGGCAAAATTGGTTCACTCGGTTAGAACCATATTAGAAGAGGAATTAGGGGCACCCATCAGCACGTATTATTGGGTAGATTCCGTCGCCACGTTGTGTTGGATTGTCAATGAAAAGCCTTGGAAACAATTTGTAAGGAATAGGGTTGACCAAATACATGCTCTTTCTGCTAAGGAAGATTGGAAATATTGCCCTGGTTCCTTAAATCCAGCAGACATTCCCTCTCGTGGGAAATACGGTCCTATCTTCTCAGGTAACGTCCTATGGTTTGAAGGGCCAGAATTTCTTAAATCAAACTCCGCGTATTGGCCTAAGCTTGGGGATACAAATGAATTAGAGGTCAAAGAAGCATTTGAAGAGCAGCTACGACAGCCTCTTGAGATAACGCATGTCATGCTTAATCAAGAAATGACGCCCAAACCCAAGTTAACTGATATCGTTGATGTGAATCGTTTTAGTAGCAAAGGTAAGTTACTACGAGTGGTTGCTAGGGTATATAGATTTATCGATAACTTGAGAGCTAAAGTTCGTAAGGAGGAAGTCAATACAGCTATAGAAGTAACGTTTTGTAACCAGTCAGCTAAGGGCAAGTCCTCCGCAAATGCCGCGCCGTTAGCCAGCAGCGATGCGTTACCGCGCGCAGCAGAGCCATCTGTTTCCAGGTCGCGACGCGGGGCAGCAGTACTCGGCGAAGCCATTAGAAGAGCAAGAGCTGATGTGGAATAACCATAGTTTTGAATTTTATTCTTATTTTAGTGATAATCAATAGTATTATCACCCCGGCGGAGTGTGTTGTAAACCCTGTACTGCCTGCGCAGTTCGTGCTACGCAGCATCTTCATTGTTGTTAATAAATAAATAAACTAACACCTTTTAACATACGTTTTTAGTACCATTAAAATGTTTCATGGAGAAGAACGTCCTGTTTTCTGCGCTTAGCGATAACTTCCAGAACCTAGGTAAGGTTTCAAATAGCCATTATTGACTCGAAAATGTACGCTGAAGTTGATTTAGTTGTGCTTGTTGTCGATTCAAACTGTTTTAAACTCTCTAGAAACACGGGGAAGCAAGCCCCAGTATGTGTGCCGAGCCACCTTAGAATTGGAAAAAGGTTGGAGTGTAGAAACGAGTTGAGATGGGTTTCTACCGACTGCGTTGCTCAACCTCTATGGACGATCCCAGCCAAAGTTGTCTTATTTAACGTGCAGAGAACACGGAGCCATGTCTGAATGCTATGAAAATCATAGCTAAATCATAACAAGAAGGTTCTCTTGAATGTTTGGTAATCATCCGTTAAAAATAGTTTTCTGTCTGTATTGCAGACTCAATACATGCTTACATACGATATTTTTCACAAAACGTCTAAGTTCATCATTTCGATAAGCATTTGAATCAAATGCTACCAGAAGCTCTATTTCTTTCCTTTGCATTCCAAGAAACCATTTCTTTCCTTTGCATTCCAAGAAACCATTTCTTTCCTTTGCATTCCAAGAAACCATTTCTTTCCTTGTGCCATGGGCTCCGACGCAGGTTGGAAAGTGGAGGGACCAAGGGAGATTTTAACAATCATAACAAAAGATATATAGAAAAGCCCTATTGTTTCAAAAAGGTGTGGGGGCCATGCTCCCCCGCCCCCTTTCATCGGAGGCCCTGACCTGAGAAATGAAAGCACTTATAAATCCTTGCTTTCTCAGAAATTCTCTTTCATTTCCTTTGATGCTGTAAGGTTGCTCTAAAGGTACACGTTTAACGCTTAAAAGTACGCCCTAAGTAACAGATCCGAAACTTCCAGCTTGGATTGCCTCAACGATAGAAACATCTCGCTAGCAAAATTTTTGAGCTTTCCCCAATTCATCGAAAGCTCTGTGCGTTGGCATTGTTTTTTAAAAGCTTCGCTCGTCCATCTCTTCTTGCAAATGTACAAAGTGAAGCGGCCTAAGCACTCATTCCCCGAATCAAAAGAGAGGACATTAACTTCTGAGTTATTCATTAAGGTATCCTACTTCGCAATCGCAACCCATTAAGGTATTACTTTGTAGATAATTTAGTATCTTCATCAACTCGCATCACGGCATCACGGCATCACGCAAATGATAAAAGCGAAATTCTTTAAGTATGCATCTCCGATATATATTCCGAGGGAATCTTAGAGTTGAGGGAGGCCTCCAAGATAATTGTTGAAGTACCAGGTCTTTTACGTGGTTCCTATGACCAAATTGTTTCAGAAAATGTGATTCAGAGTGTCAAATTACCCATCGAGTCAAACAGGAAGATTTCTCAGCTTTTCCTTCTCAGAATCTGGACATGAAAATTGAGCCCCCTTTGCCCTCTCAATGTTGTCTCTATCAAAGCATCTTTGAAATTTGAAAGTAACGATGAATGATAAAACGTTCTGATTTTTCTTTCCAAATATTGCGAGTGGGATTCATGTACGAGCTTTCTTTTATAAGGAACCTACCACAAGGCCTAGTTCCAAAAGTTCCTTACTGGTAGACCTCGAATCATCAGATTTTAGTACCAAAAGTTTCTTAAAAGTTCCATAATTCTCACTGCACATCAATAAGTCTTAACACATGATAGAGAGAGATAGAATATGCGGAAACTACTCAATAAAGCACTTGACACACGAATAGCAAACAATCTATGCGAGTATTGGCTGCCAATGAATGGGATTATAAAAAATGGTTCCTTATAAAAAAAGAGTGTATACTTAGTGCTAAACATTAGATCACGTTATACAACACAATATATCATATGCTGCATGCCACTTTTTCTGCATATCCTGTCTATCAACATTGATAAATGATAGTGTGGCAGGATGTTCCCTGATTCCATATTCCGGATTCCGTGTTTTAAAGATAGCCGTTGAGTAATAAATTCTTGGGTTAACAAGATCTGCCTTGTGGTCTTATTTAAGCCATGTATATTATTCTGTTAGCATATTTAAGAATCTTGGTGGAAGCTTGAGAATTCATATCATGCCTACAAAGAACATTTGGACTATGTTTCATTTGTTTCCAAGGTTAAAAGTTATGGTATAAAGTCAAGCCAAGTAGGTCCAGAAATGAAACAAAATTGTCCAAAAATTCCAGTTTATTTAAATGTTCTGTTAAAAGATTGGTTCTTGGAAAACCAATGCGCTTGTAATGCCTGCAGTAAATAACTTCCATAATGCAATCTCTCCTCAACTCAATCCCTTAATATAAAAATAGCTTCATGTTAGCGTTTATATATTAGTGTTCACACTATTGTCAAACTAACAGTAAAGGTGTTATTCTTATTGTTACCATTATTATTACTTTATTACTATTGGGAAAGGATTTTGCGATGGCTTCAAAACAAAGCTCTTCTCAGGGCTGGCGGTTTCTATTTGAAAGTGGAGGGAGGGGAGGGGGGGGGGGCAAAATGTGATGATCATAAAGAGTTTCGCAAAAGGCGGTAAAACCTAAATATTCTAATAATAAAATCATGCCACTAAGCAAAAAAGAAATCACAGAATATTTGAACTAATTTCTTTCTAACTATCAAATTATTTCTATTTATTTCCACATGGCCTTATAAAGATTTCGTCGGCCCTGACTTATTTCTCTACAATGTTTCAACTTGACAATTCAAGGTTGCATCGAAAGGCCCAAACAAGAAGATATGAATTGAGCCAGACGCTGCCAAATGTCAACTTTTTGTCAATTTCCGACTACAACAACATGGAAACTTATGGCTTCGCCTTCCCCTGCAACTTTGAAGACGCCACTTATAAATTGAATAACAAATGACGATGCTTTTGGTAAGACGTCTACAAAAGGTTTATTGAAGCTTATGAAAGTGAAACTCGGATCTCTGTGCAAGAGGACCTTTTGAAGCGTTATTAAATTATGTCATGTTGGAGACTCAAAATAGTACTAATCACCCAGTTCTTTTGGAATAAAATTGATGATGACAATCGCTTAACGATGATTAACTTCAAAACTGTGTAATTTGTTATGGATAAAAAATAAAGCATTCTGGTTCATGAGAAGATCTACTTATTTATTTATTAATGGAAAACAACTTTAAGATTCAAAACATATTTAGATACCATTTTAGACAAAAGGCAAGATTAATCTTTTTAGTTTAAAAAGCAGTTGTAAAGGCTGTTGATCAGAGCTACATAAGATGACAATCAAAAGACGATGGGCTCTGAGTCTCTTGTGACTGAGGCCACGTTAACATGGGAACGGATACGCATGGATCCGTACCCGAACTGGCTACGATATGCCTTGCGTTTGCACGGGCACGGTAGGATCCGTATCTTTTCTTGGAGAGATGCGTACCTTTTTGGGTACGATTAGAGAGCGAATCCATTTGGATCCGTTCCTTAATCGGCGCCTTGTAAACGGGTGGATACGGATCCGCAAAGGCACGGCAGTTAAACGAGACCACCAAATTGAAAATTAACAATCACCTTGTCATTGCGCATGCTTAAATAGAGAGATTCGCTTTTGGTCCGTTCCCGTGTAAACGCTTTATAGTTTAGGATACGACCTCGTGTGACGCATGTGCATCGTACCCACATCGTACCTAAAAGGTCTGGACCTTTTGGATCCGTTCCTTTTTCTCTCGTGTAAACGGGGCCATAGTTTAGGATCCGACCTCATGTAAACGCTTGTGCATCAAACTTAAAAGGTCCAGATTAGTTGGATCCGTTCCTTTTCTCTCGTGTAAACGGGGCCATAGTTTAGGATCCGACCTCATGTAAACGCTTGTGCATCAAACCTAAAAGGTCCAGATTATTTGGATCCGTTTCCTTCTTCTCTCGTGTAAACGGGGCCATAGTTTAGGATCCGACCTCATGTAAACGCTTGTGCATCAAACCTAAAAGGTCCAGATTATTTGGATCCGTTCCTTCTTCTCTCGTGTAAACGGGGCCATAGTTTAGGATCCGACCTCATGTAAACGCTTGTGCATCAAACCTAAAAGGTCCAGATTATTTGGATCCGTTCCTTCTTCTCTCGTGCAAACGGGGCCATAGTTTAGGATCCGACCTCATGTAAACGCTTGTGCATCAAACCTAAAAGGTCCAGATTATTTGGATCCATTCCTTCTTCTCTCGTGCAAACGGGGCCATAGTTTAGGATCCGACCTCATGTAAACGCTTGTGCATCAAACCTAAAAGGTCCAGATTATTTGGATCCATTCCTTCTTCTCTCGTGTAAACGGGGCCATAGTTTAGGATCCGACCTCATGTAAACGCTTGTGCATCAAACCTAAAAGGTCCAGATTATTTGGATCCGTTCCTTCTTCTCTCGTGCAAACGGGGCCATAGTTTAGGATCCGACCTCATGTAAACGCTTGTGCATCAAACCTAAAAGGTCCAGATTATTTGGATCCGTTCCTTCTTCTCTCGTGTAAACGGGGCCATAGTTTAGGATCCGACCTCATGTAAACGCTTGTGCATCAAACCTAAAAGGTCCAGATTATTTGGATCCGTTCCTTCTTCTCTCGTGCAAACGGGGCCATAGTTTAGGATCCGACCTCATGTAAACGCTTGTGCATCAAACCTAAAAGGTCCAGATTATTTGGATCCGTTCCTTCTTCTCTCGTGCAAACGGGGCCTAAAATTCTGCTGATTGCGTCGACAGCGTGATAGTCGCCCCCAAAGCGTGCTGCGTGGGCTATACCCCTCTTTACAAATCGCAATGCCCCCATCCGTTTTCCCAAAGAACATTAAACAGATTGGCCTCGGAAAAACACAAATATCTATTTCAGTCCAGAAGTGACGTCACAAAGAAGAGGAGACTTGAAGGAGCAAACACTTGAAGCAAATATTGTCTTCAACAAGAGGAGAGCCTCGCATTCATAAGAAGGTAATCAAAAACAAAATAACTGTTGAACAAAAATATTGGCCTTGTTTCATCAGTTTCGTCAGTATAGAAGCGTCGATGTCTAACTCAGGAGGTTTGACCATTGTGCCCTGTGAGGCAAATTTGGTTTTGAAATGATGGTAAAAAGAATCAGTTGCAATAAAGAGCCTTTATAATTTGATGAAAAATAACGGACGATTTAGTGATATTCGACGCTGAATTTTAACTTGTAAAGTGGTGAGTTATCATGAAAAATTTCTTTCCTTCCCGTTTCCGGTCGAATATTGGCAATTCGTTGAATCATTGCTACGTTTTAATTGTATTTAATACCGAAAGTTGCTGCGGTGTGTTTCTAACATGTTCTAAGTTTTTGTAAGTCTTCCATTACAACCCGATCAAGTTATTACAAACTACTTTGATTTGATTTGCTGAAAAATAAACTCTGGAGATGACATTATCATGTTATCCTCACTTTAATGAAAATTAACAGTTTCTCACCCTTTTAAGTACGTTTTTCTAATGAGTTAAATGAATGAATTAAAAAGCTTCTTCAGAAAGTCTTCAACACATTTGAATTGATATATTTTTCAAAATTTATTAAAGTACGCTGCAGCAACTGTCAGCCGTACAATTTCTTAAAACGCTGCAAATAATAAACGAATCACCAAAACTCAAACGGAAATAGAAAAATAAAAGATATTTCAAGACAACTCATCACTTTACGCGCTAAAAATCAGTGTGGAATTTCACTAGAAAAGGCCTTACTTTTCGCGAAATTATGAGGGACAGTTCTGGCAAAGATTCTTTTGCCACCATACATATTTCTATGTATTCAGATCTTAGGCAATCAATCAAGTCTCCACCTGGGTTATAATGCTGTCCACTTTCCATTGCGGACAGTTTATCTTTAAATGAATACCCTCAATTCCTGATTGAAGGAAGGGGGAACTCTTTTTAGAATTTTTGCATACCCATTTCCTTTTATGGAACCCCTTAATTATGAACGTCGTGCAAAAATTTCTCCCCTCCCCCCATATTTTTAGTCACAAATTTCAGAATATCTAAGCACCTCAATCTATTATTACCCTCCATTTTAGGGCTTTTTGAAAGAAGCCAGCCCCCGTTCTTATTAGACCCCCCCCCCTACAATCAGGAACTAGAGAGTAGCGACATACAAATTCGGCGTATGGTCTTACAACACGTTTGTTAAACAATTCTGAAAGTATTGATTTATTTTGAGAAGTTAAAAACCCCGTTTGGCGGGAAAGGTATCACGTGACATTGTTACTAACCTTGGTTTTCGTAGAAGCGTTTCAACAGAAATATTGCTATTGACAAAGCGGTTTGTCTCTTACTTGAAGTTAACTACTGAAAAATCTTCAAAATAGGCCTTTTGTGGCAGATTGTGTGCAAAAGGAAGAAGAAAGTAGGGCGAACTTTAACAATCCGGATCGGATAATCCGATTACCTCATGTCATACACGTCAAGGATTTTTTTGACTGCAGCAACGAATCACAGGTCGTTTGGGGTCAGGGAATGCTCTGCTAAATATATGACATCTAGCAAAACATGGTACCTCTCCGGATTATTGAAGTTCGCCGGAATAAATAAAATCCTAACCGGAGGAAAGAGCCTGGCCTAAAAGAAATTCTGTTATGTTGGCGATTGAGTGTACGCGATCTCTGCATTTTACAAAAAGACCACTTTGAAGACGTCCTGATCCAGCCAATTCGTTGGTAGTTACGATAAAACAGAGTGTTTGGCTCATAAAGCTTCAAAAAACTTTGTTTTCAGGGCTTTCAGTGAGAAGCCAGTAAGCATAGCGGTCAAATCTTAATTTTCTTTTAGAAATTCAATCTTTGATAAATTCTCAAAAAACTGCCGTTGTACCCAGTAAAATTTGTCCGCAATCGCTAGATACAAAGGCTTGAAACTGTCCCTTTCAAACCCCTATAATAATTAGGGGGAGGGAGAACATAAGAACTAGAGTTTTTACGCCTTAAAAGTTTTTTATGCACGTAATTAGCAAATATGAGCTTACCTTTGCAAGCCAATGTTAAAATCTTTTCATGTTTGCATTGATGTTTGTGTTACTGACAGAAAAAATCGCTAAATTCCACTGAGAGAAAATGCAGCCCATCTTTATGACAAAATAACCACAATTATACAATTTCTTTTGCCCTTCGGCTCTTTGTATATACATTAAAAAGGCTTGAAGATCGATGAGAAGCTCATCTCAACCGGTTTCACTGCTACGGTCGAGTAAAAGCTGACGCAATTCGTCAACGATGAAAATGGCGGGAAAATGAAATATGCATCATTCACGGAAATTACATTTTCTGGGTAAAAAAATTTCTGGTTAACTGAAAAGATTTCATAGGATGCCCGATCAAATGGAATGTAAAAAATGAAATGTTTCACACAGAAAAGTAATTTTTCGAAAATAATGCATATTTCATTTTCCCACAATTTTTATCGTCAATTAAAGTGACCTAAAAGTGGCGATTTAAAGAGAATAAATGATTAAGGTAAAGCAAGTCCTTCTTGTGGCAGGAGGCGTGTAGAAAGGGATGTATTCTACATTTTCGACATAGAAGCTATTGCGCCTGGAAGATACATTTTTATTATTCAAAAGAACATTTAACCTTACCCTGAAAGCTCGAAATTTCAACACTTGGAATATAATTTCCAAAGTTGAAATGGATAGATAAAAAGGGGGGCTATTTTACTAATTAAATTTGATTCTGCATCAACCTTTTGTACTGAATCTAAGCAACGGCAAAAGGATATATTGCTATAAATGGATAAATATTAATGCGTGCGAATATATCAGGTCAAAATTTCGAATACTAGTAAGTCACTGTAATTAGCACCTACCATTTTGTACTTTCCACTGCTTGACTTTCATTATATTTTTTAAAGTTCCGGCGCCATTTCTTCGTCGTCATCTTTAACCTTGGAATCAACTTTAGACTTTAGGCCCAAAAGTCGGTGAATATGAATTCGTTACTGGCTTTGCTCTACACGTTGGATACAAAGAAGGTTAATGAATTCGCTGCATAAATCCAAAAATCAATTGGCTGTCGGTTTCCTTGAGATTCTATGTGCATTGGAGGTGTCTGATTGGGAAGCAAAATTGTGACAATCCTTCGACAGTGATGCTTCGAGGAAGGCTTCCAGCGCTTTGATTAAAGTAAACAGAACTCGAGTTCAAGTGTGTACTTCGAGTAGATAGGCCTAAAGGAAGCCGCCAAGTTTGCAGAAAGAATAAACCACATAAACAAGTCCGTTTTCAAGTTAAAGAACCCTTTTGCCAAGGTCATGCTGGTCAAAGTTTCTATACCAACAACCAGAAGGGACCAGAAAAGAATATAACACCTCTTTTGTTTCAGTGGAGTAAGAAACGCACGGATTCAGTATGGTACCCAGGACACTACAATTGTTCACTACATTTCCACGTGAAAGCTTGCAGCTGTTATCGTTCTATTGGGGGATATGGGGTAGTGGTGGCTTTTTTTTGGGGGGGGCAAGGGGGTCATGGCCCTAGTCCCCACGCTTTTGGTAACGAAGAAGAGGTCCCGCACTTAAAGAAAATTGAAGAGGCACCAACATGAAGAATAACAATTTTAACGAAAAAGAACTTGAAGAATAATCTTAGCTTAAAACAACTTTCAAACATGGGCCCCGCAGATGATTTCGGCCCCGGGCCCCGCAGATGATTTCGGCCTCGGGCCCCGCAGATGATTTCGACCCTTGGCCCCGCAGTCCCTAAAACCGCCACTAGTAGGGGGATGGCTTGCATTCCCATGGGGCCGGTTCAATTCATATGTGAAACTGTGCGCTTTGCAGTGGCGTGCGGAGAAACCTCAGAAGGCAAAGCAAAAAAGGGAAAATGTGCTAAAATTCAAAAGGATGGTAGTGTTGATTCACCCTAGATTGCTAGTTGACCAAAATTGCGTTCGAGAGAATATGATGATAAACGAAATCGAGCGAGACCACAAAATCAGCAATGCGGCGGAGGGGATGTCAATGCGAAGGAGATTATCGAAAAAAAGAGAGTCAAGGACAGACTTGTAAAAGTTAAAACCAGCTTTTTCTGACAGGGGAATAAAAAGGGGTGGGAGGGGAATAAAGATAGGGGGTGGGAGGGGAATAAAGATAGGGGTGGGAGGGGAATAAAGATAGGGGTGGGAGGGGAATAAAGATAGGGGGTGGGAGGGGAATAAAGATAGGGGGTGGGAGGGGAATAAAGATAGGGGTGGGAGGGGAATAAAGATAGGGGGTGGGAGAGGTTGCAGATTGGTCAAGGAGGATTGCACGTGACTTGTACGATGAGTTTTCCACCAGTGTAGTCTGCTAAATATCAATTAGAGATTAATTATATATACTACATTACATATGCAGTATGTCATCATCATCCAGTTCAGGTTTCCCCGCCATGCAAACCCCTAACCCAAACAAAACAAATTTCGCGCCAAACATGTTCCTTCGCCTCGCTTACAATAACCTTCTTGCCTCGTTTCCATTCGTATCGAATTGGAGCCGTTCAATATGATTCCAAAGTACCAATCCCATTCTGAGAAGCATCCAGTGATTTTTCTACCATTTAAAGCAGGATTGAGTAGCTGGGTAGGACAATTATCGTGCAAAAATTGGTCAATTCGGACTGGAGATCGGTGACTTTTTTTCAAGTCTCGTTCTGGTCATGGGCGATGCCTGTACAGGGATACCGTTGATGAATGTACGATTTCCAAACAAGACGTTTTAAGCTCTTTGTGTAAGACATTCCCATTTGAGAGAATATCTTTGCTTATCTTCTTGTAATATTATGGAGTTGGTGGAAAAAATTAAGATTTTGAGCATCAATACAGCGAAATCGAGTGGTTTTGTTTACATGTAATGGGCCTAATGGATCGAATCTTATTCTGAGGAAAATCGAGTGAGTTCTACAAGGTCAGGTAAAATCATTTTGAGTAAAACAAATATCGTGTTTTTTTACGCAGAAAAGATTGAGAATTGCTTCTTGTTTTAAAAAGATATCGTAGATTGTTCCATGCGAGAGAATAAGCCCCTTTTTCGACCATAGGGTTCCATATATATAGACTAAACAACACAAGACACAATGTCTCTCGAGGCTTCAGTTGCAAAAGTTGAAGAGAGAAAGCTAGAATTGCAGGTTTAGTTCTGATTCTCGTTTTGGTACCAAGACCGTGTTTTATTGTACATTTGCACAGAAAGTTTTGCAAAGAAAAGACAGGACAGGAAACAACGCAAAGCTCTCTCCCGTAGTTCTTGATATTTTGGTCCAAATGGTCCAAATAAAAATGGTCCGAAAAGTAACAACTAGACTGTGAGAATATTGAATCAAGCTTGGCTTTGAGACTATTGAATCGAACGTTTTGAATAAGTTTTAGAAAGTTTTAGTATTTTGTGGTTCGAATGTGCGAGGATGGTCCAGTGGCTACAGGCGCTGACTACAAACCCAAGGGTCCGTGGTTCGAGTCCCTAGCATGACCAAACTTTCACCCAGAGTGAGGAGAGTTGCCAGCTGTCTGTAATTCCAGGCATATGGAATCACGAGGTGTGGTCACATCGAGAGGAAGGACCAGGACACTGCTCGATAAGCTTAAGCTTCTCAGTGTCCTAAAAGCTATCTTCGGATGATAGGTAGAAGCAAATACAAATTGAATCTCAACTGAACGTCTAATCTCATTCTGTATCTGAATGGCATGCGTTAACCTACAGTAGCGGTAGAATTTGCTTAGAGTTAAGTTAAAAATCAGAGCTACTCAAATGCCCACGCAACTGTTCTATTGGACAGCCTTGTCTCACACCATTCTTGAAACGATTGGCCTCTATTCCATGTCTTATAAAATGTCAAATATTTTGCACATACAGCCAGGTCATAGGCAACAGGATTTCTTACGAAGAATCATAGTGCGGAAAAATAACCGACCTGAGTGAGACTTGAACCCCTGACTTTGTACGCCAAGTGCTCTACCAACTGAGCTATCGGGTCATGCTTTGAAGCGAGCACTGGAGACCAAGCCATTTATCCGCACTGCCCCTCTCTTTTACCGATTGCACAGGAGAGTCATTGCAGCTCCATCGCAAAGTGCAAGGGACCTGTTGAATGAGAGAGGACTGCCCACACCAGGAGGGCCATCGCAGCCCCAACACTGGATAGGATTGAGAAAGTAAAAAGGTTAAGGCAACAGGATTTCATACGAAGGATCATAGAGAGTGCGGAAAAATAACCGACCTGAGTGAGACTTGAACCCCTGACTTTGTACGTCAAGTGCTCTACCGCTGAGGTATCGGGTCATGCTTTGAAGCCAGCACTCGAGGTCAAGTACTCAAATAGAAATCACATACAGTAAGAATGGTTCAAGAAATATATTGCACATACAGTAAGAAACCATCTATGTAGGAATCCGCAAAATAGAAATCACTTTATAAGAAACCTCAGGCTGATATTTCTTAAAAATGGCGCCCTCGTATAAGAAACTTGTCAGCCTGATTATAGAAAGGTTTCTTATAGGAGGATCCCAAATTAATAACATACTCCATCATGGCTGAGCAATTAGTGATGATGTCATTTTCAAATGCATAAAATCACGCAGAATCATACAAATTTGACGAACTTATATTTTTCATAACCTTAAACCACAATTTATGATGTGCAGAAATGTATTTGCTGCATACTCGGTTTCTCTTCTGTTTTTCAAAATTATAGCCAACATCTTTCGTAGCCATTTATTAGAAACCTTTCAGCCTTTACTCTTGGTAAATGCCCTTTTAATTAGAAACCAAACAGGCCGTTTGAAAAAACTGGTTTTTACTTCGCGAGCTCTTACTCTGACCACGTGCTTTCAGCTTGAAACTCGAAATCGAGGCTTAATACAAATGTCCTCCAAAAGGGTGCATAATGTCATAATGTAAGGATATCAATCATTACCTATCTATATTTAACTGTTAACTGCCATAATGTCCTTCACTAATTTTCGCCACTTGCTTCTGACTTCAGCAAGTCCCTCAAGTACTGTAATTTTTCCTTCTGGTATCCTCTTACCCTTAAGTTTAGTTTGATGTCTATTAAAACTAGATTTTTTCTACCAATTTCATCCACATTAAGCTTTGTCTACCGTGGTCTACCGATAAAATCAAACATGTATCTTATTCAATTTTCAAGGCCTATATTCTCGTTCCCAAAACGATGCACATAGCTCAGTCGATATCGATCAAAATTGAAACCAATATCGCGGCTACCTTTAAATTATTTACCCATAAATAATTGCATTTCTGTGTAAATCAAATAGGCTTCAGGTTCGTGACAAGCTGTTTAAACATTGCATTGCCTGCGGAATTTTTCGATAATTTTTCTAGGTGCTCCGTAGCAGAGTCAGGAAAACATTACGGTCGCACGGTCACTGACCGGAGAAATCCTAAAACAATAGAAGCCAATGCGACACGCCTAAGCCACGCCTACTTTCTATTGTCCTTTGTGGAAGGTTGGCCTTCTAGAATGCTTTTGTCTGGAGGAAGTTTAACAACTTTTCTGCTCCGTAACGATGGAGCGGCGAGAGAATGAACGGCGAAATAAAACGCGAATTGAAGCAAAATCAAATTGATCATTAATTTAACAAACATAGCTTTTACAAAGACACCAGCTTCAAATCACTGGCGTAGTTCCAAGAAACGCTGAGATAAATTTCATTTAAATTGCAAACATATTCGTAAAAATGATCGCGAACTTTATACTATAAATGTCTGCTGGGATTTGAAACTCTTCTTTTCGCGAGTTTAAGAAATAACGTCACAATAAGATTAAAAAACCACTAAGATAGTTGTCCACAAACAATGCCTTCTTATTGGTCACCTCTTGGCTATAAGCACGACGAAGAGCCATTTCTCGTTGACATTCAGATCTTCGTTGAAACGTTGACTCAAGTTCCGGAAAATCTGGAGACAATTTAAATATACTTCCGTTAAGTTGTAATCAAGGCGTTATTACCACGGTGTGTTCTTTGTAGTCTCACTGCCAATACAATGTCTGCAAATTCCAGAAAATGTTGACGCTTGCAAAGAAGTTTATCCTTACTTTCAGCTTTTGTGTTTGTGTATAATGTCCACACGCAGCCACTTTCGACACCAGGGAGTTAGGAAATGAAATGAACCCAGAGGCAGTATCGAAAGTATCCAGCCGGGAAACGCCCTCTACTACTGGTTCAAGTACACCGTTTAAAGATTAGAGGAACTTGTCGTTTGAAATCCTAAATTCCTAACACGAGGGAGGGCTTTAGAGAACGCTCTCAATATTTTTACGTCTTGTTCTGAGCGTTGACAAATCTTGGTGGGAATGGGATTGCTTGCTATCAGGATGTCTCAACTTCTGTCAACTTCTTGTAACCGTTTCGACAACTTCTGAAGATTGTCTTCCAGGTGAATGTCAGAGCGAGGATTCTTTCTGCCGTCTTGGCTTTGACTTATCGTCGTCTCCAGTGAGCTTTGATATTCGCTCTTTGAGCACCCTTGTCTGCAAATAAACAGGTCAATAGATTAAACAACGAAAAGGTCACAAGTCATTCCGCGAAAGGTCAGAGGTCAATCGAAGAAAGGTCATTGGCAAATCAAAGAGAGGGTCATAGACCAACCGATGAAAGGTTGAAGATCAATCAAGTAAAAATTTACAAAAGTTATTGGTTTTGATCCACTTAATTTACTGAAGGGAAAATACCTGTTCTTGGTGTTTCTCTGCCATTGTTATTAACTGCGCTTCGAATTTCTTCAGTCTCGAAGCGTGCCGTTTCTTCGCTTTTTCGTATGCGGAGACCAACGCACTATTGGCCCGCTTCAAATCGCTTATATACTCCGCGGTCTGTTGGTGCCTAATCTCTGAATTTTTCGATAGTTTTTCAAGGGTGTCCACCAATTCTTGGATCCGCGATTTCAATTTCTTTTCACGTCGTGCCGCTTCATGGAGGTCTTGCGGGATATCTTCTTCTGACGCGCGGTATTCACCTGACGATAACCCAACAGCCGCATTACCGCTAGCGGAAGAGTGCCCATCATCATCCTAAACACCAAAAAATACTGTGAGAAACGGCACTCAAAGGCTTCCATACATTGAAGGCCAATTGAAGTGGAAAGAGGAATAAAAACCCAAGACAAAAGAGAGAAAGAATAACGGGAAAAAGCAAATAGATTTGAAAATGTCGAAGAGAGTTTGGAAAGTGTGAAAAACAAAATTTGATATAATAAGCAGGAGAAAAAGAGCCAGGTTGGGGTGACAGATACTGGGCGGAAATTGATAGGTATGGTAAGCAAGAAAACCGAGATGAGTTCAAAGGACACGAAAAAATAGCATGGAAAACAAGAGAGAGAGAGAGAGAGAGAGAGAGAGAGAGAGAGAGAGAGAGAGAGAGAGAGAGAGAGATAGAGAGAGAGAGAGAGAGAGAGAGAGAGAGAGAGAGAGAGAGAGAGAGAGAGAAATCACGGGTGAGGGTGAAGGGGAATTATAAAGAAGTAAGATGGAACAACTGATGTTTACTGGAGAATAACTACAGAACGGACTAGGATCGATTTATTTGCCTTGGGCCGAAACTGGGCCTTCTTAACATACAAAGCAAATGCGGTTTAAAAAACTGCGAAATACCTGAGTGGAACCTCTAAGTTTCCTTTCCTCTTTCAGAATCTGCTTTCGTTTTTTCATCTGTTCCTTCACCTCGCTCTTCAAATACTCAATATGCGCAATGTAGCCTTGTTCCTGCGCCTCACGGCTGTTCAACTTCAGCTCCAAGGCTTTCCTCTCCTTGTCCAACATAAAAATCCTGTGTTTAAGCTCCGCTCTCTCTTCCTTCAACGCCTGCAACTCTTGCAGTAGCACCGCCGTTTCGAGATCCAAGCTACTTTTATCGCCACTCTCGATATTCGAATCATCTACAACTTCCAAGACATCCGTAACGCTTTCGAGATCAACCACTGTCGTTTGCACCGTGGTTCTCTCCGTCTTAAGCAACTGTACATACTCCTTCAGTCGCATTTCTTCCTCTTTCGACAGCGTCTCGAAATTGGACGAGTATGCAGAGCTAAGCGTGCTAGTACGGCTGTTGAAATCGAAGTTTTCGTCGAAATTGATAAACGCACTTCCCGTTATAGCCGTTTCGTACTTGCGATCAAGTTTATGTAGTAAGTTTTTCGCATGCGATTCAGCATCTCTGCGCTTTGTCTGAGAGTTCTGAAACATGGCGATTCCCTCTTCATCATCCTGGAGGTCATCCCCATACGTCAGCTGATAATGCGAATTTGACGTCAGCGAACTTGCGCCAGAAACGTTCGATTTGGAAGAATTCGTGCTTGTAAGCGACTTCATCGTGTCGGTCGTAAACGACTGTACATTGCTTCGGTAGCTCGCAACTAGCAAATCCTGCTCGCTCTCCTGTAGTTGTAACATGACTTCATAGGCCTCGACAATCTGGTCTGTATTCTGCAATGCTAAAACGAGAGCTGTGTCCTTGCTTTCGTATTTTGCGACTAGCAAACTCAGCCGCTCGCAATTGCCTTTACTCTCCTCTAGGCAAAGTTGCAATAGATCGTTCTGCGATTTCAAATGCGATAATTTACTTGATAAGTGTTCTACCTGCAGCTCGAGTTCCCGCGTTTTCTCGAGCATTTCCGAGTTATAATGCTTGTGAAGGGATTCTAGGACTTGGTCCAATCGCCCGTATGTTGTCAGGGAGTTGAGAAGTGTTTCTGGAACCCGGTTGCGTAAGCAGCGAGTCTGTTGACGGAAAAATGAGAATGAATAAATAGAGAATAAGAAAATGAGAAGGAATGAATAGAGAATGAATAAATAGAGAATGAATAAATAGAGAATTAATGTGTGATAGTGTTATGCAATGTCTTGACATTAAAGAAGAGGGAAGAAGAGGGAAGAAGAGGGAAGAAGAGGGAAGAAGAGGGAAGAAGAGGGAAGAAGAGGGAAGAAGAGGGAAGAAGAGGGAAGAAGAGGGAAGAACATGAAGTGACATGGTACAACCATGCGAAATGACAAGCCGCGTCACAACCCGAGTTCGTACAAGGGTATAAGGTGGAACATGGAGTATGACAACAAGACACGACTCAATAGAATATGACTCGACATGACGCGTCATGGTATCGTACGTCGCGAAATACAAGACACAATAAAATATGACTTGATATGACATGTCATGTCAGAGCATGGTACGTCACTAGATGACAAACCACAATATAATATGAGATGACATGCTTTATCCAGTAACCAAGTGACAGCACAAAAATATAAAAGATACACGATATGACGTAAGGTGACATGACGAAATATAAAAACATAATGTTTTTGATTTACATAGCACAAAATAAAGCGAGTATGAAAACTACGGGGGAGAACCTTAAGTATTGATCCCCCTTGACACTGTTTGATAAAGGAAAACTTTCTATTGGTCTAACATACTTTACAGGGGGTCACAAATACTAACCAGAGTCTCCGTGAATTCTGTTGCCTTCACTTCATCGCCTAAAGACGATCCTAAATCGCTCGACGGTCCTATGTTATTCTTTTGTCGCTGCAGCGTAGACGCGGGACTTTCTGCGTATTTCTTCAACGGCACGGGGGTGAACGGGGATGAATTTGAGTTGTGTAAGGACTGCTGTGTCTGAACCGAGGTCCGCCTCGAGTCCGCGTTCTGCATGGATAGGTGTGCTTGTCTTGGAAGTGAATTGGTGCGGTTGCTTCCAGCTGATGGGGTCGGCGAGGGGCAGGGGACGGGGGACTGGCTGGCACTTGTGCGTCGGTCCAAAGCATCCTGAAGCGAGCGGATCTGATTGGAAATGATTCATTGATCAACGATCGCATGCAACAGTATTGCAAGGAAAAGCAATCAGCAATCGATCATTTATCGAGGGAAAGAATGATCATTTGATGGGTGATGATGATATGGAATATGGGAGAATGATCGATCATATAATCAGCAATCGGTCACTTATCGAGGGAAAGAATGATCATTTAATGGGTGATGGTGATATGGAATATGGGAGAATGATCGATCATATAATCAGCGATCGATCACTTATCGAGGGAAAGAATGATCATTTGATGGGTGATGATGATATGGAATATGGAACAATGATCGATCATATAATCAGCAATCGATCACTTATCACTACGGCTTTGCCAATAGCTATCGAATTATTCTAAAATATTACATTTCTGAAAAGTTCCTCGTCTTTTATCCAGCTTTCATTTATTAAATATAGAATCATATTGCTATAAAAATATTCATTACACCATATTTTACTGTATTGCCTTGCATTGCATCTCATAGTACTACATTATTTTCTATTATATCACATTGTATTATACTATCCTATATTATATCACACTAAATAATATTATACTATATGATATTATATTATACTATATTATATAGCATCACAATATGTTACATAACACTACATTATATCATATAATTTAATATTATGTCATATCATATCATTCTACATTGCATCATACCACACTACATTATATTTGATCAAGTCGTATTGATTTATATCAAACTTTGTGACCCTGTCAGTTCTAATAATATTCATGCAGTATCCTGTTTCTAGCTAACCCCCCTCCAGTCACCCTGCTTTTGAGGTATTTAAAAATAAATAAATGAAATTTCCATTCCGAAAAATCAGAATGTCCGGTAATACCTTCTTTCTGAGCAACTCCCGCTCCTCCCTAACAGTTATATTCGCAGCCTTCAGTTCTTCAAGCTCCTGCTCAGCTTTCCGAAGCCTGCCTCGCAGCTTGTCTCGTTCTCTGTGAAGTGTGCTAATTTCCTGGAAACGAGAACGGATCCACGTGAAAAAGATGATCTGATCAAAAGCAAAATGGGGTGCAGAAGTAGGAGGCAAAAGGGGGATAAGGAAATGGGGGTACAGGGGGAAGGGTGCGCGATGTTTAACAGCTACGAAACCTTTCTCTGCAACAAAGATGTCCTCTTTTGATACATATACAGTGCTTCCTCAATGTTAGTTTTCTTTATGGGTTGGTTTCAGTTTGCAGGTTAACAATTCAAAGTATACTTAGCTCTAGAACTACATCACGCTTTTTATGACGTCATAAAACACATCTTCATGAGCAGACTCATCGTTAGCGAGACACTTTCTTTGTCAACGCAAGACCACATCTTAAAACGACTGATCTTCTTGGAAGAAGCCACGTTCATTAGCAAACAAAGTTAAACACACGATGATTAAATATTTCATGCGGTCGGATTAGTTTCTCAATCTATAAACAAAGAAACTTCTTGCGTGCAGAAGCCAATAAAGAAGGAAAACGAGAAACGAGGAAGAATTGCACGCATTTCAGGTTCTGAAATCTGGCAAAGCAGCTTCTTTGAAAAGACGTTGATTTGTATTTTGAAACATTGATCAAGCAAGCAGTGTGCGATACAGGAAGAGTTGTGGAAAGTTCTTGCAAGATGCAAATTGGCTTGCGTAAAAGACATGTAAGACAGACATGAAGAAAATCGAAGCAATAAAACACGAATCAGATTGAAGTACGATTGCTTCGTCAATGGTAGAACATGCCTCATACCTTTCTTTGTACGCACAAGACGATGATAGAATTGTCCTTCATTTCATTTCGAAAGAAGTCACAGCGAAATGAGAGTACGAACCAAACAGGTGGATTTACGCACGGGAAAAGAGCAGCATTGTTTATAAGTCCCGGGTCGGGTTACACGAGAAAAACGGGGGCATATGATATTTCCACCTTGTAATTTTGAAGGATAGCTCAGAAGCATTAGTGACGTCATCGATATTTCATGCATCTGGCATGCGAATGAACGCGAGAATACGAACATTTTCGAACTGAACACAGTTAGCGATCAGTGCGTTGTGACGTCACAATAGAGTAGACTACATGGTGCGGTGTCTTACATAGGCCATATTGAAATTTGAATTAATCTGACATCAAATGACATACATCAGACATGTAGAGTACAGAATTATAAAACGTCAAATTGCAAAATATTATACCAAAATTGCAAAATGATATTCCATGTTTCAGGCCGAAAATTGCTGTTGGTGTAATGGTATCCTATTCACGTCTTCAATTTTACACATCAGTTTTTGTCTGGAAATTTGGAACATTAATGGGGTGCCCGCGTAATTATAGGCGAGATAAAATATTGAATTTAGAGTTGATTATGACTGACGATCTCAGCAAAAGATACAGTGTGAAAATATCCAAACAAGTTGATGCATTTTTTATAATTTTAACTTTCATGATTGCCAAATCGAAAGAAATTTTTTGACAATCACTTTCTAGAGAATCAAAAACCTAATCTCTATGTTTTAAAGTTTGTTGTCAAAATGAAATATTTTAGCGATGTGTATCTCATATCTGAAAGACTCGTTGGTACCCATAGCTACGAGCTTCATCTAATGTCAGAGAAATCCCCCCGTTTATAGAAACAGTTTCTAATATATTTCTAGCCAGAGGACGGGGGTTAAGTGGCAGATGACGTTCTAAATACCCATTAATCTATGCGCTTAGCTGACCCCTGCAGGGGATTCATGGACTCCCCGCATGTCCGATCACGCCATATCCCACGAAACCCTTGCAAATCGAATCAAGCCGCTGGAGACGGAGACTGTCAGGTTTCGCGGTTCATTTCAAATTCCACGTGGAGTGGAATAAACATTTGGCGGGAAAGTTCAAACAAGGTATTAAAAGAACGACCATTTCTCAACGAAACATACAACAAATGAAAACAATAAAAGTAAAAAAAGAGAAATCATGGGGGTTATGCTCTTGGGGGTAACTATTGCACTCATGGGGGTTAGGACAGTCAGTGACGCATTTACCCATGGGCCCCTTACGGCATTTAATCTTAGGGTGCCGCAAGGAAAATTTTGTTAGGCCTATATAAAGTGCTGTTGATGAATCGAGTAACATGACACGAAGTACTCTAGCATGCTTTGGGGGCCTCCGGCAGTCGTAAATGTGACCCTGGGGGTATCTTTTTGAACCCCATTCCAGTTTCATTAACAACATTTTAACTGTACGAAATAATCAGCCTCCTTACCAGGCCGCCCTCGGATGGACATGTGATTTTGTCTAGGGTTGCAGGACGAGGGGCAAATCACTACAAAAATCTCGTACACCTTTTGTGAAATCCTATTGTTTTGTCAAAAAATCCCTGGAAATCCTATTGTTTTCGTGGAAATCTCGTACGCTATTTGCAAGAGTGAAATGCCCCTTGTTGCAGACAAGGGACTTGAATATCAGTTTTTGCTGCTTGGTGCAATCGCAATCTTTGAGAACCTTTTCTTAATGTAAACAGACAAGGCTTTAGACGACTGAAGCGATCCTTATATTTAAACAGCTTGGTCACAAAAGTTGCAGTTCTCATTTTCACACATTAGCTGGTCTCTGTCATGAACAAAATGTCGCAAAATTTACAACGCAGTCTAGGTTTGTAGCGCATAAAATGCACCATCAGACAAAAGCAGGCGTTTGGGTGATCTAGAAAGCCTGGCTTCTGATCGCTAAATGAATAGATCGCTGAATTTAGCAATTAGCGATCATTTCGTACTAGAGAAAACCGTTTTTTGTCTGTTGCCAGTGATGTGATTTTTAGGATAGAGACGGAAAATTCTTGACCGCAAGGACCGGAACTCACAATTTTCAGCAATCATTGCGTCACAAGTGGACATTATGACTACATGGATACCAGACTACAGCATTCGCAGCACCATCTCGCCTCGACAAAACGCCTGCAAATAACAGAGGCTTATTCTATTTGCCATCCCGACCCCCTGGTTATTAATTTGAAAAACAAACCTCCTGTGACTCAGCTGACCTCCTGTGTACACTGTCCTCGTTTGCATTCTCTTGAGCCTCTGTTTGAACTGTAAAAGAGAAACGAGTTTATTGAGGGAAAACAATGCACTTTCGCTTCAATGAAACCAAGCTGCAGAAAATAAACATTTGCATGCGTCACGTGACTGAGCTGGCCTCCTGTCAAAATGAGGAATTCAAAATTTTAAATAAGCGCCACTGAACGCACTCCGCCGCCCAACGCAATCGCCGTTCTTAACGCCATCAAGGAAACCGCTACCGATATATAGCAATCCATTCGCCTTACATAAGTTGTTCTAATATATGCTATTTATATTATCCTTTCATGCAAGGACCTTTGCCAATCGAAGCTTCAATTGAAAAGACTAGAAAGTGGTCACGTGGGAAAGACTAGAGTCGACAGGTCGGCAGACAAGAGATGCGACCACGTGAAAAGAACGATTCTCAGCGGGCAAAGAATGCTGGGAAAGTGCAAGGCCACACTGTCCAATGGATTGGGGTCGTTAAGGTCGTCTTTCTACCTTCTTGGAAACGGTGAGACTTACTATGGCGGAAGTAGAAATGGCAATGCTTTGTTCCCTGCGAAGGAGAACGGATAGAGACAATGTGCCCGATGTCTAGCAAAGGAATGCCTGCCATCATGTTGTTGTTGTTGTTGTTGTGCTTCCTACGATATGGGTAATTGTTTCGCACGAAATTGAAATGGCTAGGAGGCTTCTAGAAACCGAGGCTGCATCGCTGACTGTTCTGAGCAGCAAGGGTTTCCCATGAAATGACGACGTTGCCTTCGATTGTTCTTTGATCGAATCCTGGATCGGCCTGCCAATTTACGGACCACCTTGATAGAAATCTCGCTATATTGCCGCACAAGAATATTGGTGGCTGAAGTACAAAAAGCTGGTCTGAGTTTTCTCCAATTAACTGTTGTAACTTTTCTACCCAAACAGATGACCGCAAATAATTGCCACCCAGGGCAAGGAGCGACCAAACCAAATTTATTGACAAATCCGGTACAGATGGGAAGCAAAACCGAAGCTTAGCTAAAGAACCGCCGTCCAGCGAAGCCGATATCGAGAGCACAACAATCCAGCGAAATTAGGCCTAAGCTGGTACAAATATTTATCGAGTGGCCTCAGATCTGGTCCAGCTCCATGAATCCCAAATTTGACTGTGCATAGAGCCAGGAGATCCTTTCGAGTTTTTATGTTTCTGCAAAATGATTTCCAGAGATGATCCAATCCGATATTAGCCAGCGATGTCTCCTTATTTGTGCCTTCAGCGATTCATAGCTTCTGGTCTTCTCTAAACACAAATCCGAGCTGTATCTCAAAATCTTACAATCTGATCCAAAGTTTGAAAACCAGCTGTTGACGCGATCGATTGAGAATAACTTCTGAAACAGTTTCGATCGCTTCAAGATCCAAGGATTATCAACAAGGACTAAAAACCATCCACGAAGAGAACTTAGGCGGCAATGGGGCGAAGTCTCGACGTTCGATGAGCATGGAAGAGAACGGCTGCGAATCGCGCGAAGGACAAGTGAACTCTGAAGTTAAACCTTCAGAATGTGGATTAGAAGATTTGGGTCGAATGTTTTCTGAAAATGTTATTAAATCCAAAGCTAATTGTCTCTCTGATCTGTGATTTAAAAAACTTAATTGTTCATTCAAAACACGAGCAAATACATCCACTTGAAAACTAAGAGAGCATACAATGTTGTCTTTAGGCGGATAAACGAAGAAAAGTTTTACTCCCAACCTCAAACAAGGGGTTTATGAGACTAATAAAAAGTGTGAGAAGCTTAAAGTCGCTTGGCAATGGAGGCTAAACGTGTTTTCGTCCTTCTTCGGCCTCTGCGTGCGCGGTGGTCTTCTCTGTATTGAAGAGGGAGGCAGATGCGATGCTATCTCATGGGGATGAATTAGAAAGGATGACAGGAAAGCGAGAAAGAAAATGGTGTCAATGTTGGTGACCGTGTTGGGATTTCTCTGGTCGAATAATCTTAAGCTGAATTATAGAATGAAAGTGTGACGGGAGAAGAGAGTGGAGGCAATAGTAAATAGAGTGGAGACAAATGGTCCAGCAGTTTAGAGGACTAAAAAAGTCCCGTAGGTTTAGATGTCCGGAGGACTAGAAGACCGGAGTCTTAGGTTGAAAGGTTTAATAGTGTAGAAGTACAGATTTTTGTGAGCCCGCAGGTTTAAGGGTCCGGAGGTTTAAGAGTCCGGAGGTTTAAGGGTCCGGAGGTTCAAGTGTCCGGATGTCTAAGAGTCCAATGATTCAATATTCTAGAGGTTTAGAGGTCCAGATATTTAGCAGTCCGACGCTTTGATGGTCCAGAGGTTCAGAAATCCAGAGTTTAGTAGTCCAGAGGTTTTGAAGTTCAGAAGTAAACAACTTGTGACGTCATAAATAACCAATACAGAGTCTTTTGCACAAAACAGAGTCTTTCAAACGAAAACCATACGATTCTTTAAACAGCAAAGAAATGTTTGCTCTGACAAGGCTCCAATTAATGGAGGGAACGGTTTCCACAGCAACAACTTTCAGGGGTTTACCAGGATGTCACTTGGCAAAAACAGGTCTTGTGTAATATAGATGTCGAATTCTGAAAATCAATGCGAATCACAGACGACAACAGCAAAATGTCCAGATTATTTCTGCTGCCTAGAAGACCTCGAAGTGCCCTGGAACAGTGGAAAATTTGAAAACACGAGAAGTACGCCTGTTTCCATCCAATGTGGGACAAATGTGGCACATTTACAGGGCGTCCGTGAAAACCAGAGACAACAATTGAGATAACTGTTTCGGGAAGTTTGAATGGGTCTTGACCAATACCAGGTTTTCCGATTAGATTAGAAAGGCTTCCGCAAAAAGCCAAGATCCTGTCGCGCAAAGGGAAGAGCCAAGAAGCCAGAAGACCAACTTGTGAGCAATATTGCGAAACAGTACCACGCAACTAGCGATCTGCAACAGTCCTCGTAAAATTATCGATGCCCGATGAACACTAGTCTCGAGTACAGGCCAGTGAGACAATTGCGAGCTACGCGATCTGTCGAAAAGAACACTCGAAAAGTCAGTTACGAGGCATCGAAGTTACGAAGCATCAGCAGGGCATCTGCAGAGAATATATTCCCAGTGATCGGACGAATTTCCTGCAACACAGCAGAGAGGCAGCCAACAGATTCGAGTTTTTCTGTTCAAATCCAGAACACGGTGACAGCGAGTCGAATTAAGCCTTAACTTTCCATGGCTTATAGTATAATCAAATTAGGTTGCACGGGACAATGAATAGTATCACATTGTGGACAATCAAAACACGTTTTTCAGTGAGGCAATCCAAAGCCGAGGATTATGCTCCTGAGATAAGCGATCCCCAGATGGGAAAGTCCACCGAGGTACCAGACAGCTTAGAGCTAGAGCAATTACAGATATTGTCTATCGACAGGCGCGCCTCTTGGGTGTGTCCACCCACCGAAGCCTGAACAAATAAGGGGATACTTTGTACGAAAGTGTCCGGTTGGTTTTGGGACAGGCAAGCGTAGCGTTTCAACGCCTGAATCGAAAGTTCATCAAATGGATTGTTCGATTGCCTGTCATTGAAATCCAATGCCTCGCACGTGAAAAAACGGAGGGAACGTTTCCACGAAAATGTCCATTTAGGATTTTATCGGACAGGCAAGTCTTTGTATCAGCAGTACGGCTCTGCCAGTTGAAAATATTACCAGCTGTTTCTAATAAATAAAAGCAACACCAGTACTTTCAAATTTCGAGCATTCGTATTGGTGCTGCTTACATGAAGCAACAGGATCTTCTGTATCAGAACGATTTGTGGGACCGCAAGGACGCATGGGTAGCAATGGTCTCTTAACAAGGAGCCTATACCATTCGTTGAGAGCATAGGAAAAATAGGAAATGGATCTATCACGTGACGTGATCAATATACGGCAAATTCCTTTCATCTACAAACGTCCCAGGTGACCTAAGCGTTTCGCGGCTCTTCTTTCAAGAAATAAGAAGCTCCCAAGTGACATCTTCATTAATAGAAATAAGCAAACTTTATTTCCCACGATTGTCCCGTTGCCTCGTTAACAAAATGTAATCCTCTGTATTTAAGAAATATCCTCCACTGATCCGAGGTAGTAAATACGCTCCAGGGCTGGATAATGGCTTCAAAGATGATTGATTCTCTTGAATACGGAAATTCCATGGGTGGAGAAAAGTTCCATCTTGAATTGCTTATTTGCGGATTTGCACCAAAACGGAAAACTTAGGCCATAAACTAAAAGAGCTGCCATCTTTAGGGTGTGTTTACGGCAATTAAAAAAAAGCATAATATCATTGATGTGCTAACGGGAAAATGGAATGGAGTATTTTAAAATAGAAAGATCCTTGCGAGCCGGGAAGAATCGAATGTATGTCGAAAGAATCGAATGAATGTCGCAAGAATCGAATGAATCACGCCACAATCGAATATCTGACGTCATATACGGAGACCTTGATGCGGTTGTCGAATGTTTCATTTCCTTTGAAGCATGCAATACATCAATATTCCCCGAGTACAAAAATCTATTGTGACGTCAGCATTCTCGCATTGGCTTGGTAAAATGTTCATGTCTGCATGCGTTTCTCTGGTGAACAAAAATTGCTTACGAATGATTCATTGACCGGTTGATAGATGGGCCCACGCGCTGCAAATATTATGGGTGCTGTATACAAACATCATTATTTTTATAGGCAAACAAATGGCTAATTCAATATGGAGCTATGAAATTCAAAAGGCCATGAGTCAATAACGGGACAAAATGTTGGATAAGAGGATGGGCAACATGTTTGGATTGAGGGTGCGATGGGGTTACGCGCTGTCAGGTAGCGGGGGCCAAACTAGGGTACAGGGGGCACTCATCCGGGTATGGTGCATGGAACGGGAGTAAGAGTTACAGTATGAGGAAACAGATGAGGGTAAATGTTTGGGTGCTGAGATGATGTTGCGTAACTGTAGAAAGAGTAAAAAGACATTAAGCATGATAAGGTGGAAGAAATGAAGTTCTGGAGCACATTATACGCTTGAGACTTCAGGGGCAAAGAGTGGGGGTGGGGCAGATTGGGGGTTAGAGAAGATGAATAGGGGACCATGTAGTAGCGTCTTGTAGGACAAGGCCAGCTTGCAGCGTATGAAGATGAACATTGATTTCAGTGAATCTAAAGGATCATTAGAAGATTAATGGAGCTAAAGAGAACCTCTTTGTCTGATTTCTAAATAGATTCCATCGAAGCACGGAGCCCTACTTCAGTCCATTCTTTTGCTCAAATCAAAATGGATTCCAATAAGGCATCACCCGATGACTAGCGCAAGAAACAAATCAAGCATCGAATTCTTTAGAATTTGTCACTGAGTCGAAGCACAAGTCAGTTTGAAATACAATGCAACTAGCGTTTGTAATGATGCATCCATCGTTCGCTTTAGAAAACTGGGTGGGTTTGCAATCGAATGAAGTGATGCGGATCCACTGATTTTTGAGTGGAAGAGTTGATGGAAAGAATCAACCAGCCTCGCAAGCTCTAGGCTGCACGTCCGAAGGCACGGTGATCGAACGAAAGGGGCTGTTTATGGCCCCCAATGAACCCCTGGTTTTCTGTTTTAGGAGGCGACTTAAGAGGGAGGTCTGAATGCTTCAGGATAATTTTAATGAAAAAGGGAAAAGCTTTCTGACCGTGGTGTTTAAGAGAGTTATGATCATGTGTGAAGTCGTTCAAAGCAGAGAACACTTGATTGCAAGATTGAAGGTTTTTAGGGGACATTAAAGCATTTTGGGTGATTGGATAGGCGTGAGGTTGGGCACGTAAGCTAGTTCTATCAGCAGTGGTGTCGATAGGGTAGAAGTCACGGATGCAAACATAGAGGGAAATTGGCTAAATGAGGCAAAATGGGAGAAGAAAAGCTCAATAAATATTTCAAGAAGCGATGATAAATAATGAAACAAAATCGGGAAGGGCCTAAAACTAACTCGTCTTTATTTTCTTTAAAAGCTTCCTAGTCATTTGCCTAATCGCTAATCATGTAAAACACTCTTTTTCACGCATATCTACAAATACTTAAATCAGTTGGATGTGTTTAGCGGAAGATATAAGAATCCATACAGTGGAAAGATCTTTTGTTAGCAATAAAGATAACAATCGCTTATTGGGTAACAAACTTGTTTTCAACGTCTGGTTCATGGTTCCTACGATGATCAGAGTATAAATGACATTTTATGTTATATTCCGATCGGAGCTGCTAAATCTTTGTATGATCGGCAGATTTAAGCTACCCTTGCCACAACATTTTACGTCAACAAAAATAAAAACCTCTAGTGGAATTGTTATAAAATACTTGAGCCGGGATCGATCAAGAATAGCTCAGAAAAGTTTTACCTTCTATTTCAGCCGAGTTGATGTATTTACCACAGGCATAGACCATAATTCCATAAGTTCGATCGTAGGAATACATGTCGTATTGACAAAATTCTTCGAAGCTTCAAAACTGCTCAAACCCTGTAGCCCAGTATATTAAACAGTAGGTAG
Source organism: Nemopilema nomurai (assembly GCA_003864495.1). Lineage (NCBI taxonomy): Eukaryota > Metazoa > Cnidaria > Scyphozoa > Rhizostomeae > Rhizostomatidae > Nemopilema > Nemopilema nomurai. The sequence goes on from ML133389.1 coordinate 2,316,701, forward strand.
GGTGGACCGTTTTTGTTCGGTGCTTTTACTAACATTTCCTGTCCTTGTTAATTGTCCTTGCAAACCGAACACAATGCTTCTATATGAGTAATAAGGCAATTCTTATTTGAGGATGACATGTGGTAAACCGCAGACTGGAAGAGTGGAATCGAGGAGCGATGGACATTGGAGACGGAACTAGGGCCTTGGAGAAATGGCATAGAAAAATGACGGAGTGTGCAAAATGACAGGAGAATATAATCTGATGACATGTGGCACGATGTTACATTTTAGTGGAGTTTGGCGAAGGCGTGAAGCGAAAGAATGAATGAGTCTGGAATCACGCCTTTTCGTGGGTGGTGGTGGTAATGTAGGGTGGTTAAATGGAATAGCATTTAATCAATTATAGGAATCAAAACATTGTTCAGTTTTGGAAGAAAGTACAATATCTTGTTCTGTATTAGGTAGGACCTAACAAGTCGGACCTAAATAGTCGGGACTAAGTCGTCGGATCCGACTATCCGGGCTAAACGTGAAACACTCTGCAGTCAACAGTCTATCCGTTCCATGTTTTATGTCAAACTGATGACTATATGGCCAGTGGAGTGAAAAACCAAACACGGAAGGGTGAAGATAAAGGACGTTTTAAGAGAAAAAACATGGAATAAACATGTAAACTGAAAGCTGTCAGAGGATTGAGAAAGGCAAACATAGCGATGAACTCTGAAACACTGGGAAAGTTAAATGGAAAATAGGATGGGTATGTTACAGCAGGTCAAATGCCAAAATATCGGCATTCCTTGTAGAAAGTAGAAATGAATGGATCGGGTAATGTTTGCCTAAAAATATGCGTCATACAAAATAGTCCACCGCTACGACTTTAGACTACAAAAAATAGAGACACTGAAAACTTTGAGGACAATTACCTCGCTTTGATATCGAAACGCTGATATCCAAAGGAGGTTAGTAATGTGCAAAAGCACCCTCGCTCTCGTGTTGAAATGATTAATCGCATGTACACAATCGCATGAGATTTTCGGTACATCAAGAACGATGTATTTGGTTGCTACTTCGGAACAGAAGCGAACAATTGGCGGCGTGTCAGATGGCCTAAGAATGCGTCGTTGCGCTGCGTATAAGCGCAAGTTAAATAGCGATGAAGAATAGCCAATACAATAAAAATTCGGCAAAACCATTTACAGTTTGTTGAAAAGGGGGCATCCACGATGGCCCTAAAAGAGAGACCAGGATAGACAAACTTCTAGGTCTCTCTACATGTAAAGCACTGTTTCCAAGAGAGTTCCTCGCGCACCCCTATAATAAATATATATAAGTACCCCCCTGGGCCCATGGCTAAAGATAGTTGTTCCAGTGGTTTCAATTAGCCGGCCCCCTACTTCCTTGTGTCCCCAATGTACAATTAAATCTATCACCCTGCAATCAAACCCCATTTCCCAAGCAAAGTTGGAATCTTCCTATTTCAAGGATATTGTTTCACGTTGCTGGATTAATTCTGCATTTCCTTCCGGTGGAAGAGCGAAAACATTTTCCCAATGCATCTAGCAACCCAGACATGCGAAGCATTTCCATTATTTTGGGCAACCAATAAAAGTATATATGGGCTTATAGAGTTCTTTTGTCCAAAGACAAAAATCGTAACCAATTATTCAAAGATTATGAACCTGACACCAAAACAAATAGATAATAATCTCAAAACACTGTTAGAAAATGATACTTTATTTATGAAAAAGTGGGAGTACATTCTAGTAAAGAAAAGCCTTTCGATTCGTTAAAAACAATCGATGGAGGTGTTATACAGGAAAACATGACTGTTTGTTTTGCTCTAAAGTTGAAAAGAAAACTCAAATCACCCAGGGCTTGTATTTCTTCAAAAGAATAGAATTTTGAGCCAAACTGGGAAGAAAATTTCTCATTATCTAGGAGAACATACAATTCCAAATATACCTAGGTCACCCAATAACATCAAACTATTGAAATGTAAGTAATCGGTGGATGATAACAAAAAATAATCTGGGATGTTTTGGTGTGACTGACCAAACAAACATAGCATAATGCGGACCGAAATGTTTTTGCTGGAAGAATCGTGGAGAGTGCGATTCAGTCCGACTCTCGTTTAGTCGGGCCAACTTACATGCCATATGTCGTACCACATGCGACACTCAAATGTCGCTTTCGATGAAAATCTTCGCATACGCAATCAAAAAGAACTTACTTATCAGTCGCTCCTCCTCACTAGCACGAATTTCCTCCGCAAGCTCCTCTTTCGTTTTGTCAAAGTTAACAATGACATCGTTTCTTGAATCCTACAGTTGAACATAAAACTTGTCATCAAGCGATAAATTTCGGCATGCAAACTGTACAAATGTGACTCTTCAACCAACTTTCCACACCCATGCATCGTCTAACAATGATTTACCTCCCCCCAGTCCCCTAAAACACCCCCTCCAACGAGTAGCAACATAGGCTAATATTCAATCTATTGATACCATAATAAATATCATTCTTTATATCAAATAAAACCCAATGAACAATGTTTTGTCTATTGGAGACCCTTAAAGATTGTATCTCTATTCGCGAACCCCCCACCCCCTCTCTCCCCCCTCCCCATCCCTGGAAGGACTTCAGCCTATCATACAATTGTCACCCGAAACAATGGAATGACATCCAACGAACCCTCCTTCTCAAAGCACGCATTATTACTTAGCTTCAAATTTAGTCCAACAACTTAAATTTGACTTGTCTTTTTCTTCTACTAATGAAATTTCAACGTAGATTTGCTTCACGCTGTTTTTAGATGCATCAAAATGCGTTCAACTGAATTGAAATGCCAACCTTTTCGATTTTGGCCTCTACCCCCGGTTTCTTTATATCCGTAATCGATTCCAGGTTCCCGATAACGCGCTTCAGGACATCGTACTGGTCTTCCCTGTTCTGCCTCTCGGAGACCCCCGTATCGATATCCTCTGGTGACGCGACTTCCTCCTGCACAATGTCGTTTGTCGCTGCGAGGAAATTGACCTGGTTGGGTCCCGCGTCGATGATGCGATGCTCGCATTCTGCCTCATCGCAGGAGCATTCAGAGCAAGCGTTTGAACCTGTAAAAACAAACGCGAGAGTTATGACTTTGAACAGTGTAAAGAATCGCGCAAGAAAACAGCGCCATAACTTAGGCCACTTCCAAGATGAGCGCGACAAGGAATGTATCAGCATTGAGAATCACGTGGTTGAAATGGAGGGGGTTGGGGGCTGTGGGAGCAAGCTCCTTTCTCCGCTCTCTATCCTCTCGCAGATAAGAGACATGCTTTAGAAAAGTATATGTCTATGGAGATTCATTTCTCGAGTAAAAGGAATCCTGGAATTGAGAGGAGAGTTGCTGCCAGTGCATCTGTTGTTATCCAAGATGGAGGCACTGGGCGAAAGCCCGCTTCAGGAAGTCTTAAGTCAAGTGAAGAAAAGGAAAGGGGGCTTTCGTTGACAGCATGATGGAAGTAATTCTCTTTATTCCCTGACTACTGCCTGGCCAACTAGACTGAAGATGTAGAAACACATAAGGCCGTGCATGAGATATTTTCAATGGAGAGGCGAGGTAGGGGAATAAGGGCAGTTGAGGAAAAACCTCTTGCGGACCTCATCTTGACTTCAGAAGTCCTTAGCAGAAACCTTACCTTGGGAATTTCTGGGGAGGGGCGACTCCTTCTCACACTCCCCCAACTGCCCTCCCCCTACTGCCCTCCCCCAACTGCCCTCCCCCCTACTGCCCTCCCCCTACTGCCCTCCCCCACTGCCCTCCCCCACTGTCCTCCACTGTACACGTGCTGCCTAGACATGGAACATGCCATGCGCTCAGAACATGACAAGAAGAGCGTGGAAAATCTCTCTCTCTTGTTTACAGACGTCAACTTAGTCGGACCACTGGGTAGCAGGGTGATGCGGAGGAGATAGAAAGCAACGGCAAATATCATGACTTGCGCAACAGGTGACGTCATAAACAGTGCTCTGGATGACGTCATTAAGCGTGGGTGCCTTTAGAGAAAGTTCTGAGGACTCAGCACTTGGAAAGACGGTGGGCAAAGCGGGGAGCAGAGAAAAACGCATTAGAAGAGAAGACTAGACACGCGCAGGTTGAGAAGCGATAAATCTGAAGGTAATTTGAAGGAGAGTGAAACGACAGTTTCGAAGCTTGCTTAAACAGTGTAAAGTTGTTGAACTGGTTTAAACAACGAGAGGAATTTGATTGCAATTGATGGCATTGTGGATAACAAACTGGCGAAGCAGCAAATGGCAAAAAGAATTCAAGGAGGAGGCTTTCGAGAGAAAGGGAGAGAAAAATAGGGATTAGCGCGTTATATCAGATTCATGAATTTCTGAAAGTGAGACCAGGAGAACGATCACCAAACTCCCTTCTTGATTCCTAGGACAACTTCTAAACGTATGAAATTTTCAATCAAAGCAATAACACGAAAAAGCCCTCCTATGAACTCAGACTATCTTGGGAAAAGAGGTTAATCGATAATGTGATTAATGATTAGTATAAAATGCTGACTTAAAAAGGGACAGGCATGAATCAAAGTCTCTCACCTTCAGAACGATTCGAGAAACCTGTGAAGGCAAAAATAAACGATTGAATGAAATGCCCACACGTCAATATACACAAAAGCATGGCTAAAGATGATTGATTAATGATTAATGCTGATTGGGAATGATCACCATTGCTTCGAATATAGTGCTTTGGGGTGATTATGATCAGAGTGATTCCATTGATTGGTAATGATCATGATTGACAATGATATAATGAATACGATTATCGTGTTTGGCAATTATTATGATTGTCGTGATTATAGTGATTGGTAATAATCATGACAATCATGATAATCACAATCACTCTGCTGATCAATGATTGGTCATGCTCGTAAAAAATGACGATGGCAATGACTTGAGACCTAGACAGATACACTCGGTTATGTTGATTATGATTACGAATATTATAATCATGATTATGATGATTTTGATAACTATTACTTTATACTTCGGTCAAAAGAATCAAATATAAGATCAATTATTAATGAAGCTCATACCAAGATGATAAGTTTAAAGAAACTGTAGAGATACCAAAGCTTTGAATCTGACTCAATCAACATTTCATGATCGGGAGAAAGCAAAATTATGAGCAAATATTAGTTGAAAATACAATGTTACCACCAGTTTTCTAAGGCGATTCGAGTCAGTGATTTATGACAGAAGATTAACAAAGGGCCAAGCAGCAACGCAATTGGATTGAAACCACAGGCAATCGAATCATATAACAGATTACAAATCCAGAAAAAGAAAAAACAAATCCAGAAAAAGATTACGACCAAGGAGCACGGCGCTTTATCTGGGTTAAGTTTGGTTGTTTTTGGGTATTGGTCACGCCTTGGAAGGCACCACCTGTATCTTAGTTTGTTGAGATAAAATGGGCTTTAATATGCGTAACAGATGGTGGGAGTCTTCAATCAATTTTAATCGCTGAATATGAATCGATGAATCATGAAACCAATCTAGTTTAAGAACGGCTAACACTTATTCCCTTAGGCTCAGATTGGAGATTACGCCTATTCCCTCTTTGGGGGTGTACGTCTCCTTTCTTCCGCTAAAATAATTTGAAATTAGTCTATGTCCATTTAAAAATGATGCATTTGATTACAGTTTTGATAAAACAAAACAAACAAAGAAGGAACAAGAGAAAAAATATTATGAATAGAAGACAAACAAATTAGAATACAAATCAGAGAAAGAATTGATTGAAGGCGCCAGAGTGCTCAAAAATAGTTAGTGGAAGACAACTAAAACTAATCAATTCGCAAACGAAAAAAACATTTATAATCTTGTTTGGCGAATAACGACTTAGAATTGAAACACCATCGATTTTGGATCGCGCTAGCCAAAACAAAGTTGCAGGTCGAAAGATAGATTGTCTAGAATGTCTGATGAGATTTGTGCATTTTCATTCTTGGGCGACAATTCTTCATTAGCAACAAGAAGATTAGAAAGCAATTTGCTTCTACGTCATCGAGGTTAGAATCGCGTCGCTAGAAACGGTTGGTTGAAATTCGCAATCAAGAGATTCAGAGTGTGTGGGCAGAGATAACGAAATCTGCACGCAGTGGCGGAAAATAGGGAGGAGGATACGTGAATGGTGGGGAGAGACGAAGGGAGTGGGTTTGGTGGAAATAAGACATAACTATAGGGTGCAGTCTGGATTGATCTCCCCAGCTGTCACCCAAAAATACAATATTTTGCTATAAATGACATTTATCAATATTTTTCTGTAACAAAAGGATCATTAAGGTTCTAGCCGCTTGCTTCCGTTAGCTAGTGGGCAGGGTTCTAGGAAGAATAATTGTTGAAAGAATAATTGTTGGAAGAATAATTGTTGGAAGAATAATTCTTGGAAGAATAATTTTTGGAAAAATAATTCTTGGAAGAGGGAACAGAAAGCGGAAGAAGAGGCAGCAGCGAGCTCTTGCGTGCTAAGCAGCCTTGCCAGGTAGAGGCTAAAAACGAAAATGAGGTAAGAGCCAACAATGCTAAGACCTAGCCTAGAGAGTGGCATCCTGGCGATGCAGGATGGACGAAGATCCTCGGTTAAATGTCACGGTTAAATGTCACGGTTAATTGTCGCAGTTGAACGTCACGGTTAAACGGTTAAACGACACACAAAGGTTTGGGCGAAAACGAGAACTTGTGACTCAATTACGTAAATCGAGCGTTTCGACAGTGTGACAAAGTTCAAGTTTCCATATGAGTAAATGTTGTTCAAATGTGACGAGCCGAATGTTGGCCCAGTGAAAATTGTGCACCAGAGGGTTTCCCCGTGATGAGGGGGTTAAGAGGGGGTTAAGAGGGGGTTAAGACGGTGACATGGCACAGACAGTGAAGCAGAGGATGACAACTTTATGTGGAGGAATGGAAGGGGATCCGACACCCCGATGGAGGTTTCGACTTAGGATTGGAGGCGTCCAGTGAGTGCAGTTTTGGAGGCTAGATTATGGTTTAAAGAGCAGGGTTAGTGAACACTTGGTGTGTTGATGTGGATCTTAAATTTACAATTTTGCACCTTTGGTGTCAAAATTACTCAAGTGAGACGATTAGCGAAAAGTAGAAAGTGATCCTACTTTTCGCGGAACGACAATTTTCCGCCTAGTGGAGATTGGGTTTAACGAATGCCTTTATTTCGCATCAAAGATGGAGGTAATATGGGTCAGATGATCTAGTACATAGACAGACGATTTTGGGATAGAGAGGCTCGAGTAATTCAAAATGGAAACACAACTTACTGATATTAACTCTGCTTCTGTCATCCCCCATTTTGTACTGACCGTATGCTCTTAATTTTCTGACATTACAAACCACCAACTTCCATTCATTAACTCCATTTGTGCCAAATTTCACCCTCCGAACTTCCATCTCACACTACAACCCCAGATGGCAAATGGAATCGAATTTAACCGGTAGCGAATTCGGGCGCGTGTTCAGTGATTCGAAATCAAAAGCTCGCAATCTCTAGCCGATGTCGTACAACCGAATATTCAACAAACGTTTACTTGTATTATTTCTCGATAGATTTCACAGAACCCAATGCTCGTTTTCTCAGATCCTTTTCTCAGATAGCCACCTTCAAATATAAGAAGTAACTAAATATGGTCTTTGGTTCTAATTAGAATTGATATTATTAATTAAATCCGTTCGCTTATGACGCAAGCATCCAGTTTCGCGGTTGCCGTTTCGACAAATTATATTACGACGTAAGTTCAAAAGCCAACTTCAAAATACCACCATCAGAACTTTCTCAAATATATGCTACGATGCTTCGCCGCCAACAACAAGATTTGTATAAAAATCACCCAGGAATCCAGCTCCGTAGTTGCCGTTTCGACGGTTCGGTTACGAGTTCTCGTAAAGTTAATAACGACTTTCGACGACATCGAAAATAAAAACATCGACGCTACCCTCTGCTTGGTATGAATAGAAGTAAGTTACCAGCCATTCGATACTCCGCCACATACCAGTCATATGGTGCTTAGATTGAGCTTCGCCGTGAAATGACGTCATACTTAAAATCACCTGTTGCTCTTGTCTCGTATTCGATAATTGATGACGCAATTAGATGGCATTGTAACAATACCTAGAAATTGAAGCGGTTTCCCGAATGCACGGTCATGTGGGCCTAAATCGCGTCCATGAATTCGAACATCCAACAATACCATAACAAAACATCACATGATGGCCAATCTGCTTCCTGCAATTCCTTCTGAAAATCTCTAATGTGAAGTAAAAAGCAAGACCCTTATCTTCCGCCAATGATAGCGTTTAGGTCTTCAAGCGCTTCCTGACCGAGTTTTAAAACTTCCACAAAGAATGTCACACTATGGACAGAAACGTGTATTCACTCTGCTCTGAATTCCTTTCAGATTCGATGTCAAAACCACAATTGTTCCAAAAAACGAGATATACTCCCATCGCAATTGTCACTAAGAGAGTTGCATAGTTCAGAGTAACGGCTGCATATAGGTTTATTGAGAAGAAAATTAAGAGCAAATGACCTTAAACCTCAAGCCTATTGATGTATTGAAAGCAATACACGCGGTGCTGGTGCGAAGTCAAAAGTATCGAACATAATCGTACGACGTTGGTATCTAATCCGTGAATCTAGTTGAATCTGTTATCAATCTTGTCAGTCGGGTTATTCCGGATTCCAAGGAAGGCAACTCTAGTTTTTGGCACTTAATCTCTGAATCTGAACAAATCTTGAATCGCAAGCTTTGACGTTATTCTCTGAATCCAAAAGATACCTTCGATAGATTACTTCGAATCTAAATGAGCTTCATCCTTGTAACAGCTATGTTTCTCTCCGAAAAAACTACAACGGTGAATGATTTACAGGTCGGGATAATTAGAATCAATCTTGATTCTGACGTAATCCTCCGAAATCGATCTTTAGAATCCAGGCTGACAAAAAGCCCTTATATAAATAATAACAATTTATTCTTTGCTGTGCAGCGATCGGAAAACAATTTTCTGCCTTTGACGAAGTCTAACGATGCGGCTTTACGGATTATCGATTGCTCCTAAAGTTTAATGGCATTTCTTGCTCCGAGCACATCAACGGGATAACATAAAATCGCGGGTAGCCAAGAACTCGCGGGTAGTGAAGTACTCCCGGGTAATGGTCTCGCGGGCAATGATGATCTCGCGGGCACTGATGATCTCGCGGGCACTCAAGTTGCAGACACGCAAACTAGTAGCAAAAATAGACGCTGCACAGAGACGTTGAGAATGCCGTAGTCCTTACAGATTTCCCGCAAAAACGCGGGATTTTGCTTACACGAGCTTAATTTGCTGGATGAGCCTCTCCTTCTTGCTGTTAAAATTCGACAGCCAGGCTTAACAAATCTTCAAACTGTTCTCAGTGAATCCAAAACGAGATTTTGAACAACAGAATTTCTCTTAGGAACAGCACATATGGGTCTTTGCCGAAAGATTTTCGGATCTCATGTACCCGTGAGCCTGTTTCCAATTGCGAGTAACAGAATAGGTGTAGTAACGAACAGGAGGCTTGAGAACTCTGGTACGAATCGCCTGAGGGTCTTGATCGCTGATCTGGAACAAAGGCTCCGGCCCACAACAAACTACCAGCAGTATTCAGGTCTTTGCCAAACCACCGGCGATAAAAGTGACAAGATGGCAGGACTCTAGCCTCAAACAGCGATTTCAGCTCGTGAAGAAGAAGGTATTCACTGAATCACAGTGCTGTGTGAATGGAGTAGGACTTTATGGCTTCATTTCCCGCGTCGAGACCCAGACAACAATGCAAGAGGCAAAGCGAGTATCAGACAGGCCTGATTCCCAGAGTTTCAAAGACCTGGCAAATATCCTGGTAACAGGGGAAATAATAAAGTTCTGTCTGGGAAGGGAGTCAATGTTGAATTAATCCGACTTGAGTCTCGGACTAAGAGCTAGCAATATGTCAGTAATTTGCTACTTGGTACAAAGACCCAAATGATGTGTGTACCCAAATAGGGATTGCCCAGTTGGATTGATCAGGCCAACAGATCAAAGGTTTTCGGGCTTTGCACTAGAACAAAATCAACTTAAACAGGCTTTTCATTCCAGCAGGAGATTGACAAAAATCTTCGATAAGGTCGCTCTGCATGCGTAATCAGAATCGTTTTTGTCAATTTGTTCGAGCACCACACAAAAATCTGGCTGTCCAAGTTTGAGCTCTTGTACCCCTGCGTCTGTATTACGTCATACGGTCTTCGCCCCAAATAACAAATGTAGCTCTTGTTGACTTTCAAGAAACAAAGTTATCGGCCAATCTTTCTCAAACTTTCAAATATTTCTTTGCCTTCGTGTTACGTTAAAATAGCATTTCAAAGGCTTCAATGAAACCAATAGCTTGTCGAGATGCCAATAAACTGAAATGGCTTCAGTTAAATTTCCTTCTGATTGGCTGATAATTCCAAACAGAGCACGAAGCCAGATCGCTATGGGGCATTACCATAAATAAACATTTTCTCTGCCGACTTGAAACCGCTTCTGCATAAACAGTCGATCAAGTACGGACACGACCAATTCGAAATCACCAGCTAAACTCTATTTTAATACAGAAACCTCTTTGCAGCTTCTGACAGCCGCAAACACATCAACTCCAATGATCATCAAAAACACATTTGTAGATTTATCAAGTCGCACAAAATTCGCCAAACTGAAAGTCGACAGCTTGAATCAGCAAAATGAGCGAACTGATTTCTGATCACTAACAATCTTAAAACTGCAGTTGAAAATCGATCTCTCTTCCAGCCGTCTCGGATTCTTCAAGGATAGTTCTAGTCTTTTGCCAATCGACAACTTTAGGTTACGATCTCAGCCGCCACTCCTTTGGTAAGCTTTTATGAATCTTGAAACCTGAAATAAGCCAATCTTTGCCAAACTGCAAAGGCCTGCACCATTCGTTGACTTTAAATTTCTTCCAAAGACAACTCTATCAGCCGACAAAAAGGAACTGGTATGAAGAAGTTGAAAATTTACTCTTTCAATTTATATCGTTATGCGGCACGTGTTTTCCATATAATTTGCTACGCACACCCAACCGACACAAAAATTTGATTTTGAATTATTCGTCTTAGTCGGGCGAATGTTTACAAATGAAAACTTGAAGACGCAAAGGATTACTGTCTCTTTGGCTACAAGGTATCAAAGCCGAATTAAATGAGATGTTTGTTTCGTCGACTTGAAACTTCCAAACTTCTGTTATATCCCAGAAGTTAAGCCCTGACTCATTGTCCGTGTCTGTAAATCGAGAACAATTCAAATGGACATGACCTGCTTTGTACACGATTTCGTTCTTATATCGTTCCCGGAAGCAAAGAGGTTAGCGAAACTCCTCAACACGTGCTAGCACATTTTTGGAGATTGGCTTCAACACATACGTTGCATGTTTCCAGCTGGTAAGGTCGCTGTGTGCAGAATTTTCTCCAGTATCCGTAAACCAAAGAGTCGTTGTTATCTTCTCTGTGATGATGCTTCAACAGATCCCGTTGGTTTCACTGGCCTAATCAAGCAGCACTGAAGTCTTGCAACAATCCCAACGTCAATTTGAGCTTACACAAATCGGCACAAGAAGTTTAATACCAATTGATAACGATTGCGGAAATTAGCTGTACGACAAAAACTCAGCAAATCCTTCCAAATTGCAGACCACGCAGTAATCTGCAGACTTCTTCCATAAACCTAGAAGTCCTTCTTCAACCTGTCTAATTTCACAGTTTAGCCATCGCAACAACCACCTAATTATTCGAATTACCTTAAAAATCGACTCAAATACGATTTCTTTTAAAATCCTTCTTATGTAGATGCGATTTCAATAGGGCTTCTCTCATTCGGGCTTCTTCTATTGTTTGTTAGCAAAACAAAGTTGCCATCGTTTTCGAATTCGAATCATCATAATCCTTTATAAAACACCGCCAGGAGAGTAGTCGAAAAGAATTGACGTGAATTCGATTTCTGTAGCATAAAATACGAATATCGAAGATGATTCCCAACTCGATGTTCTGCTCATGAAAATATGGCGGTTTAACGGGAATTTCAACATCAATATCTCAACGCAATTCTTTAAATCCCGTTAAAGATCAATTTCCAGATCTTTATCACCACCAATCCAAAATCGTGACCTAAAACCCATCTCATGAATCAAGTTGACGTGAGCACGCCTCTCAAAATTTCCACGAAACCGATTCACGGCAAAAATTTGCGAATTGTTGCTAGGTTATTTGTCTGCTTCTCTTTGACTCGCGAAAACATCGTCCGGCGAGCGTTATGCTTGAACGAGGAGTGAAAGAAGTCTACAAAAATATATCGTCCAAAGAAAGGAAACCATTGCAATGCAGGTGGCTTCGAATCATTCATATGCACTTGATAAATAGTACATGTTGTCAGATGCGTCTCCCAATTGAAACCAGTATGCTGCCCATGAATCCACTACGATGCTCTTTTGAAACCAATGCAAAGTCTAATGAACTTTTGCATTGCACAATACAACAGCCAATGGAAATGTGCCCGAGACCGTGCATGATTGAAAGTAACGTATAATTAATTTAGTAGCACATGGCATCGAATTGCGAAACTTTTGTTCAATCGATGCCATCGTGTAAATTTTTTATTAACTGTAACGCTAAGATGGCAGCGCCAAAATCACATCGATTTCTGCAGTGTGATGATAGTTTTCATCCAGACTATATTGTGAGCTGAATTATTATGCTTTTTCGCTGTGTGGTTTCTAATCAATTAGTTAATCATTAACTGCTAATCAACACTAAGTGTTTACGTTCTGTGCTCAAACTTAGATCGGATTGAATGCAGTCAAAACGAACGATGAGCCGTAAGGCCTAGAAAAGGGAGCGAGACGAGATAGATACAGGCGAGGCAAGGGTAATCAAGTATCCATTCTCGTTGACTTGTAAAGAAAACTGGCTTCATCGTGTTGACTCTGGCACCAATTCACTAAAGGAATACTGAGTCACAATTGAAAAGCTTTTCTAGCTAGGATTTCGCGTGACGCAAGGGCATCTCTCCAGGCGGGAAAAGAGAACTTTCAATGCCACACCCGATTTGCACAATAAAGGTAACAGATTAAGGAAGGGCTAGGGCAGACAAAAAGACGTAAGCACGCCCACTGTTTATGTTGAAGATACGAGAAAGCAACGCTTGCAAAACAAAGGACTAATCTTTAAACACCACTCCCCATATTAAACAAAAGCGGGGTTGAAGTGGCCATTAGATGATGTTACGTGATTCATAAAAGGTTTGTGATCAGGGACGACTCAAACGACAGGGGGGAAGGAAAAACGCAATCCGCTTACATGATGCAGAGAATAATATGCAGGAAGAGACGCGGGTCATGAGACGCTGGCAAAGAGCAGCAATGAGTATTCATAATAATTGACTGTATATCGAAAACTGGGTCGAGTCAACAGTGGTTACGTCATAAAAAAGATTCTGCGGTGGGAGGTGAAATGGGTGTTGCCGCTCTTAGAGTTGTCACCCAATAACCCGGGACAAAAGGATGTGTCTGTTTCGCTAAAATCGATTGGAATGGGTGTTGAAGTTCTCTAAGGGTTGTCACCTAATACCGCGAAAAATACAAAGTGTGAACAGGTGCTTTGCGGTACAAAACTTTCCAATGGCTAGAAAAAGTACTTTAAGTATGCAAAAACTAGCTCCGCTTTTTTTAGCCACGGCTAAGTAAAAATTATCTGATTCGCGAAAATCAATTGGAATGGGGGTGGAGGTGTTGGATGAAGGCAATTCACGTGACTGTATACATTTGTCCCAAAAACGTGTTGCAAGAAAAGCACTGGGCATTTGAGAGGAAATGTGTTTATAAATGAAGCTTCGAGAAGGAAATGGTTTCCAACGAAGGTCGAATGGAATCCATGATAATCTGAGCAACAGCGAAGCAAGTCTGGGCGCGAGACATCTACCATGAAAACAACAAGCGTTTGCTTTGAAGTGCCATTCATTGTAAAGGTGCTATTATCGTGAGCAGGGTTTACTCCAATGGATAAAGCTGTGAGCCAAGGCCTTCCAGGAAGAACCAGACATGGGCAATTGTCAACCGCTCTTGCCTTGACAAGGGTCAGTGGCAACTGGGTGTAAATTAAATATGCATAACAAAGGCTACAGTGCTCCAATGACCATAACAATGCCTCTGTCCCGAATTTCCAAAAGGGGCAAGCATACATTAAGTCAAGGCCCCTTACTTCCAACGAGTGGACGGTAATAACTTAGCTCCAATTAATTCATAAAAGCTACTTTTGCTACCTTAGCTTCGCCATTTTCAATTTCATTTTCAATTTCATGCACAAATTAAAGTTTTAAACATAAAAATAACCTTTTCGTAAAATCAATTTCACGAAAAGAATGAGTCCCTAAGGTATAAATTCTAATCCAAAAGGAAATGTTCCATTTTCGAGGCCATTTGAATAAATTAAAGCGAAACGAACCACAAAGGTAAAGCTATGCAGAAAAAAGGCCATTTAGATGAAAATCCTTAACAAGGCAAGAGGGAGGGAAATAATAATATTTGGAAGAGATGAATGCGAAGCCATCATCAAAATCAAAACAATCTAGATAACACAACCAAAGATAAACCGAAAGCATGCAAAACCAAACGAAAATAACAACGGTTGAAAAGAAACCTTTATAATGCGAACCATAAGCAAAAATGAAACAATGTTGAAAATAGAACCGTACAAACGAGAGCCTATAACGATGAAAAGCGAAACAAAAGTAACAATGTTTGAAACAAAACCAACTAAACACGAAACACGAGGCCAAAACTAACCAAAACTGCTCTTCGAGCTCCTCCGCAACCTCCAAGGCGAATAGGGCACCGCAAACATTCTTTTCATCATCTCCCGATTTCTTCTTCCAACAACCAAAACATCTTTGCCGTTCACGAAAATTTGGACAGGCATTTTGCCGAAGTGCTCACTTCATCCGTATCAATTTCAGCGCGCATTTCACATGATACGAAGACCCCCTGATGATGTCCATTCTCATAGATTCAATGCTGTATGATGAAGCTTAAAAGGGTGTTGTGCTTGCCAAAGACTGAGAAAGGAAGGACGGGGGTTGTGTTGTTGTGTCTGGGTACAGCAAAGTGACGAGGGATGTCATATATCCAGAGAGAAGCAGTAGTAGGTAACGGACGAAAAGAAGGGTGGATGAAAACAATATAAAGTGTCCCAACGCCAAACATCATATGGGTTTAAATTTGTACGGAAAGGGCGCTAAGTGATTGGGAGGGTTAACTATAGGGGAAATGAAGATGATTTTTTAGCTCTGGGTATCAGTCACTGCATTTATACGGTCAAAGGTCACGGTGAGGGTGATTGAATATAGCAGATTCTCTAAAGCCACACCCAAACCACGCCTCGGATTTATTGTTTCACGTGGATGGTTCCGGCTCTTGATAAAACTGCTTGACTGACAGAGTAGCAATTGGGGTCTGGTTCCAAGTGAGCAGCATGCAGTTGCTGCGGAGGCGTATGCACATCACCCCCGGCTACAGAGTGGCTAGTTACAGCGAAGACAATTTAGCATTGTGTTGAGAAAGCTCTTTTGGAGGGATAAGAAGTAAAGATGTAGGTGTTCAGGCCTAACAGGATAACGCTTGGCCTTTTGATTGCGTAACTCGATTATGAATAGTGGCTGTAATCAAGTGGGCTTACTGCAAATTAATTTGAGATGGGACAACAGGGCATCTTCAGAACACAATTGTCGCAGCAAAACTAATGCACTGAATGTGTTTGAGTAGGAACAAACAGGGAAACAAAACATAGGACTGTGGAGCATTGCCAGGAGGTCTGGAGGCCACGTTGGACGTTATTGATGCAAGGTGGTGGTGTCAAAACAAAATTATTTAGGTCGAACTGTTAAATCGAAAATCGAATTTTATGAGCGAAAATCGAACCTTGAATGAAATAAAAGCAATATTTTGAAAATTTGAGACATTTCAACGATTATGTCAAGTATGGGTGAACAAGTTCACTGTTTGAACCTAGAATAAAGATCTCTTTGAGCTTGACTAAGGGTATGGGTCTCTTCCCTCGAAGATGCACCCTTGGCAGTTGATGAGGAGACATTAGAAGAGAAATGTAGCTTTTAGTGAAACATACAAAAATAAGGCAATTGCGTTTATTTTGATAAGGGTGAAGGATAGTTTGAGCATAACTGGTACTTTGTGTCACAAAGCTGGGAACAGACAACAGTTTTGGCAGAGAAGGCCATTGCTCTATCTCAGAGCGGAGAGATCCCAATCAAAATACTCCACATTCTGTGAGTTTAATAGTGATTGACTTCAATTAGTGATTCTGATTAGTGATTTCAATTTGATTTTGAATCAACCATTGATTTCGTTTTATGAATTTGTCACTTCAATTAGTGATTGTGATCTTCAATGATGATTCTGTAAATTGGTTCATTTGTTTGAAAGATCATTAGCTCAAAAGATGGAAACTAAGTGCGCAAAAAGCTGAAGTAAATGCATTTTAATAAAGACTTGGCTTGCAGAAATTGATTTTAATTAAAAGAATGACAAAGTTCTGGTTTGTGGGCTAGAGGAATACTGTAAGCCTATTGAAATTAGATTCATAATGTGGGGGATATTATAAAAGCAAGGAATGGCATTTAGAGAGCTGTGGTAAAAAAAGTGGATGGGAATTAAAAAATGGGCCTGCCGAATCAATTCATTGAAAAAAACCAAGTGAAGGATTTTAAAAACGCCAGAAATGGTTGTTGGTCCGTGTCCTCTGCTTAAAAGTGCGTAAGAATCTAAAAGGTGTGCTAGCTATAGGAGCAGGGGAAGATAGATGACTTTAAGTCAGTGTCAGCTAGAACAAAGGTTCCTTACAGCGGATGTTTCATGAGGAGGTTCTTGTTGCTGTTGTAGTGTGCTATGGTCCCTGCTAATGATACAATGAGCTGCCAAGCGGGTGACAGTTTTGTCGTGGAATAAAGGAACGTCAGTCGTGATCCAGGTCGCTACATTGAAAGAGGAGTTTTCACCACTCCGTCTGATTTGGAACAGCTGATCGGCAGAAACGAAGGAGCACTCTCCCCATTTACGTTTAAGCAGAGTAATGACGAGGAAGCTACTTCTGGATATTTTCTGTTTTTCTTCGTCAAAATGAGTTTGTGCAAAATCAAAGCTATCCGTTTTGAAAAGATATTTGAAAGGCGTTTTTAAAAATTAGCAGCACTATATAAGTGTTAAGTGAAAACGGATAAACTACAATCTGCTTCTACAGTAGAAGTAAACGCGATCAGGTCTAATGAGACTACATATGTTGTACAATTAAACAAAAGGTCACATTAAGGTCATCAGTCAAAGGTCAAAAGGGAAGAAGAAATGTTCAATTATTAGACAGCGCCAACATGATTGGATTGGATGAAACGTGCTGAGCAGTCAGTACATGAGATGACTGCAAGAAGGAAATCTGAAGTACAGCAAAGAGGCTTAGCAAGCAAGGGTTAAAGGAGAAAGGACAAGGAACTTTAGATGCGAAGTGAAATTTCCTCACAAAGGTCAGTGGGGTCAAAGTTCAGTGAGTATGCCTATAAAGTAGTGAAAACTTCAGGAGATAACTTTTTCAGAGTTTAAGAGATGAAAGACGACAGAATAAAGATTTAACAAGAGAATAACAAATCATAGGGGGAAAAAAAAACCGATTATGACTACATTTAGTCCTCTACTGGTGCGTAGTCTCACTTATGTCATGTGATTTAGACCACGTGTTCTTTTAAATAAAAAGTTCATAAGATCTGTAAAACTTTAACACCTGGCAGTCAAGCCAAACATAATTTAATTTATCTTTTTCGAGTCATCATGCTCTTTACTGCCCAGTAAAATTTTGTAGGCATAAAATACAAAATATTGAGAATATAAAATTTTGCGAGCTCATGTTTCTGAAACAGCTTCCTTTTGTTTAGATATAAAAAACAAAAATTAATTTCTTTTCAAAAGAAAATATAAATACAAAACAGAGGAAAAGCTTCTCTGTCTGGTAACCTGCAGAGCTGACTAATTGAACGTTGAAAATTCTTAAAAATTCCACGACACGTGTAGAAAACGCACAGCGTGTTATAGGAAGATTAGGCCTACCTTCTTCTCCATCAAGGTCGGACGAACATTGAGACTCTTCGACTTCTTCGTCTTCCTCTATGATTCTATTTCCGGTAGCCTCGTTGAGCTTCCGGGTCAATTCAGCAATGACGCTTTGGAGCTCTGTAACTCGCATCATCTGAAACCGAGGCGAAAATTCATGTTTAGTTCAGGTCACATTGTTTAGGTCAGATTTAAGATGCAAAGGAAAAAAGTGGAGGGGAAGAAAATGTGGTCAGGGAAAAATGGCCTTACCACGGCTTTTCGTGACAAAGGATACTACAGGACTTACAAAGTTTGAATCATGCAATTCCAAAATTAAAAATGGCGTCAACTATTTTGATGCTAAGGCAAACCAAAATCATGTTTTCTAGATCTCGAGAAATGAAGATTGGATCTTGAACCATATGGTAAGGCTTGTTGAAAGCAATGAGGTATACGCTCGTGGTGTGCGGAATAGGGCAGCTAGAAGCTGCTAGTCAGAGTGTAGATAGGTATAGGAAATGGAGACTGGGGGAGAGTGACGTCATTGGAACAAGTGAAGAAGTATAGGAAATTGAGATTGGATGAGAATGACGTCATAAAACAAATTTAGAAGTACAGGAAAAGGAGATCGGATGAGAATGATGTCATAAAACAAATAAAGTATAAGAAAAATCAAGTGGATAGGATAATCACAAAATTTGATGCCGATTCGATCTTTGGCGAGAAAGTATAATGTCTTATTGATTTAAACATTTCAAGTAACCATGACAATATTAGGATGTCGCAATGACATTCTGATAATGGCGTCTAACTCTTCATCTGAGAGACTCTTTATTTAAGACATGAATAAACAAATTAAATTGTCTGGTAAACAATGCTTGATTTGGATGACACGGCGTGAAGCTTAATGGGAAATTGAAACGTGATACAAACAATGAATTATGAATATACAAGGATGCTAAAAATAGAGCTATTTGACATGTGCTGTTTAAATCTGGCAGTACAATAAGGATTTTTCAAGCGAGGGTCTCGTCAAAGAAAGAACTTCTGCACTTCAAAGTTAGAATCGTGTGGTAGAAATGAGAATGAGCACGCATAATTGGGGTTTAAGTTTTGCAAGAGTCTAGTTCTTTGTCCCCTGCCAGCTGAGCTATTTGAGGTCTTTGCAAAAAATGAGAATACATCTTCATGAGACAGATTTCGGGTTTATCCAACTTGACAAAATAAATTGATAAGAAAAAAGGTTTGGACAAAATTAAAGTACGAACAGAAGTCAATGAAAACCAGCGGAACGGAGTAGCCAGTCTAGGGGTGAGGGTGTTCCTTGCAGCTGCTCAACAGAGTCTGGGGTGAGTAAGCAAAACGGACCCCCACAAATATATGACAAATAAATATCAGCTTTTGAGTTTATAGATCCTTGTTAATGCACGTGGAAGTTCAGGCATAACTTTCACAGGATTTTACACAAGCTCGAATTTATTTCCAGAAAAGCCCAGACCATTGAGGTATTAATGACGTCATTAAGATCGTAATGTTGTAGCGAGGAAGGTTTCGACGGACCTGGCGAACGATTACGTAATCTTAAGATCTGGCGTTAGATCACGTAATCTAGCAAAATCTCAAACAGAACCTCTGATGAGATGATAAGAGAAGATTTGTTGAATATTCGGACTGATTCAGAATAACTCAGTATGAATAAGGAGACGATAAAAATTACAGGTGAACTTTGTACCTGGGATTGGAGTCGCTCTTGGTATTCTTTTTGCATCCTCTGTTTCTCAGATGTCATGTGATTTAACTTGCTGTTGAGGGCATCCCTTTCAGCAGTCACGTGATTGAGCCTCGTATTGCTTTCGAATATCTCATTCTTTAATTGCGTCAGCACAGCCAGGTGTAGCTAAAAATCGAAGCGAGACTAGGTTAATTGGAGCTCAGCACCCAAACCAGGAGACTATGTTCACTCTCCCGGCATGCTTTACGTTACTGTCACTTTTTGTCACTTTTGCAAACAAATTATTTGCTTTATCAGTGGGGTTTTGCTTCTAGAAAAGGAATACTAGCTTTTACAAAAACAAGAAAAAGGTTTTCCCCGAGTTTTCTTTTGACAATGAGCAATAGAACAACTTCAAAAATGTAGATGTGTGAAGCAATCGATCATAAAAGACAGTTAAAGATATTCGTACTGTTATGAAAAACTAGAAAACAAGTGGACTCAAATAGTTAGTTGGGAATTGAATCAACTAAAAAGAAAACTATACATGCTGCATGCAGTACCAAACAAAAAGAAACGAAACAAAGCAAGAGGCAAAACAAAACAGAACAAAACAAAAACTTCGTCCAGCGTAGTGAACTTTAACGTAACCATGGCTTTAAAAATGCGTTGTTGTGTAATCTCTTAATAAATCCTCTCTTTCGTTTACACAACATTAAATTCCACACAATCCCATTCTGAAGTGAATGAAAAACGTTTCGCGTGTTTTACAAAGCAAACATTTTCACAACTCTGTTTCTGCACCTTCCTCAGTGATGTTTCTTCGGTGCCCCATTTCCCTAGCACGATCAGTTCTCTCCAAGAACATAACTGGATTGCCTTGCGGTACAAGTGCATTGGTACTCAATGCATCAGACTGGTAAAAATGGTACAAATGGTACAAGTGATTGGCACACATTTGCGCATTTTTCTCCTCGAAAGTTGCACAAATTTCAATTTTCTGAAGAAATTGCAAAGATTTAAATCAGAACATACTGGTTTTCCTTTTCCCGGCCCTAATTAAAAACTTCGCTTACACGTGTAGTATGAGTTTTAATGGGTATCAAGATACATTTATTTTTTAGAAAAACACCACCGTAAATATGATATTTAAAACCAAGAACTAATAAAAAGCAAACAAATATAAAATAGAGAAATCTTGCTATTAAAATTTGAAGAAAATTTAGAATCGTCAAAGGCTAATGTCATCTGAAAACCTTAAACTTGGATTCGGAGACAATTCTGCAAATTGCAGTATTGGGTCTAATATTAGCGTTGGGGGCACGAAGTGGGTACTTCCCCCTTTCAACATGTTCATAGCAGCCCTAGGAAAAACAGGCATGCTCCCTAATGCACATTTTTGGAACATGCCTCCTATTATAGCTCCCTATCCAGCAGTGCAAGGCAATCAAAATCATTAACCATTAATCGTTTACAAAATATCACTCAATGTTTCTATTTCTGATCCACAGAACAAAACACATGCATTAACACCGACAATTGTTTACGACTCCGCGATAATCAATCGTAAAGTTTTTAACTCTAGACATTCGCTCGGTGCCTCAAAAATGTCCGAAAATTGACACAAGGTGTCCGATGAATAGCAACAGGCGATCCTGCAGTTGACATGATGGAATACCTTGTTATTGCATGTGTCTTTGATGTTGACGTTTTCGTCCGTGGGGCTTGACCGCCGCCTACGGCTACTGCTGCGACCAAAGCGACTCCACATTCCCGAATCTCTAGTTTACACAAACATTCTCCGGCCAACAAACTCACTGATTAGCGGTCAGTGCGACGCGGTATTCTGCCGCGCGGATTCAACGGCAATGTCGCGTTAAAGAGGAAATCTCCAGTCTCGCGTAAGTTTACCGGCCTAGTTCTGCTTCCCAGACAACTCTTCGACGATACACCGAGAAAAGGCCATCAAGTTTAATAGCCTTCCTGCTGTACTATGAAGAAACGTCTTGCAATTAATATTTCAAAAGCTTGTGGAAGATAACCTTGAATGTATTCAGCCTTCATGAATGATGGTAAATAGAACGTAATCAATTGTGAATCGGTACAGGCCGATATGATAGCGGGTATCTCAATATGAATGGAGCAATAAATATACTTGCGGAACAGCAAAGGGTAATAGCCGGAATGCGGAACAGTGCTGCGTCTTTGAAATAGCAGGAAACTTCTCGCAACTTTACGTCTTCCATTTTTTGGGCATAAAGCTTAAAATATCAATTTAAAAACGGCAAGCAAGTTGGGCCTTGTTTTGTCAGGTTATTAACACAAAATTTTAAGCATTTTATGGCTTAGAAAAAAATTCGAACACAATCAAGATCGAGCATTGATTTCCAGAAGACTAAGACTACAACAACAACAACATCGTTAACAACAACAACAACAATAATACGCTTTCAAAACAATTAGTTCAAAGATTGTTAACTTCCTTTACGAGACGATAGCTTAAAAATAACCAAATGATATTATAAATAACACGATCATGTATAACAGAATTTTGTGTTTATTCTGATCCACGTGAGCTATGATAGCGATTCCAAGGGTTGATGTTCCGCGTTTTACTATCACCCTTATGTCAATCACGCTTCTAGCTGGTAATAAGCTTGAAAATTATTTTCTCATGCCGTATAATTTACGGGCAAAATTTAATTACGGGTAGAATCCAGCAACCGGTAGAAAGCTGTGAAGACAGGCGGAACCCGCCCAATGCTTCTAATCTGAGGCCCGACACCGAACCAGATTTCGCCTTGGATCCCGCGTAAGACGATGAAACTGGATTTGATGTGGTTTATGAGAATACTAATAAGAGCTGTGCTGGATCCGAATCAATTACAGATTCGTGTATAGCTCGTTAAAGAAGATTCCTGTGCCTTAGAAGGTGGATCTTATTGAGCCATGATCGCATCTCATCCAGTATCAGATTTTGCTATTATACCTAATTATTAGCACGGGATTGCCTGATAAACCGGAGTTTGATTGAAGTTGGATTAAGCCGATTTCAGTTTTTCACAAAGAAGATTCGGTTTAGCACCCTTTTGTCGAGAGAAAAGTGGGATTTGTTCTTTCTTGTTTGTCTGTGTTACTTCTTGCTCAAAAAGGCACTATAATTGGTCCTGGGTGTGCTTTGTCAAAGCCAATGCTTGGTCTCTTACGAGACACACTCACTGTGCGTGAAAAGCTATATGTGACAGAAAATAGATCTGATCACACCCAGCACCAGATTTGGCTCTCTTTTGGAGCATGATATGGTCTCAGTGCACCGGGACCAATTGGCACATGGAATCGTTTGAAAAGAATAATTTGGAAATTGGAACTTTTAGGGCATGTAAGGAATCGTTTTGAAACTGGACCTTTTAAGGATATGGAAGGAAACATTCGGAATCTGGACCTTTAGGTGTAAAAGTATTTTAAGCAATGATAAACGCTTGATGATGATGTTCAAGGGAAGGACATATAAGGAATCATTGGGAAATTGAACCTTCGAGGATATGAAACGAAACATTTGGAAATTGGACCTTTAAGTGTAAAGGTATTCTTAAGCACTGATAAACGCTTGATGATCAAACAGAACAGAAAATATCAAGATCAAGATACAAAGACAAAGATCGAGAACGTATTGGTGCTCAAGAAGGGAAACTAAGCTCTATTTGTTTGTTTTATCAGAGAGTTCAATCTGATACTTTTTAGTTTTCTTGGTAGTGCTCCTCGCCTTCCTCTTGTCGCTGTAGAGAAGTTCAGAGATGGTTCCTAACTTCAATCGCTAAATTTAAGAAGGTGGACTGTCGTTATTAGTGAATAATAGATTGCTACATTTTTCTTTTGGAGTAGTTAAAAAATCAAATGGCTAGTCGCAATAGATGAAATGACTTTATTTATAGTCTTGCATTCACAGTATTCTAAGTTGCGGTTTCTAATTATTTGCCACAAGGAATACCATAATGAGGGTTTCTCTATGGAAACAGAAAAACAAAACAATGCAAGAAAACCATAAACAACTGAGATTTAAGTTCTGATTCTTAGTAGAACAGAAAGAAGAGTATAATTTTGACGATTGAACAGCCAAACAGACTGCAATAGAAAATGAGAACACGTAAATAAAGCTATGTGATTTTTGACAATATATTTTTTAACAAATGCGAAAAACAGTAGAAGCACGGTTTTAACATATCAAAGTATATGCAAGTATAAGAAGACATGAAGAAGTATATACATATGTGTATCTAATAATGATATTTCCGTAGCACAGTGCTCAATACATATGCACGTAGATCGTAATATAGCATGGAGTTGGAGAAAATAAAACTACATCTTACATCATAAATAGCACACTCTTCCGGAGATACTCTTTGTATATGTATGTGTATATAGCATAGAGTTGGAGAGTTATATAGCTCTTTGTACCGCCTTTGTTTCACCTTTTGTGTAGCCCCACACATTATATAACACCTTCTGTAGCGATTTCTGTATTTGTACGAGGAATATATCAGTGTATCAACATCTCCTGAAGAGTGAGCTATTCACGAAACAGGCTTGTAAAGATAGAACATATAGTTTTATTTTCTCCAACTCCATGCTAAATCACGCTCTACGCGGATATGTATTGAGCACTGTACTACGAAAATATCAACAGACAAATTTCTATGGATATTTCTATGTATATTTATATGTGTATGTATATGTATCTAATTTATATGCTATTAAATAACAAAAACAGCCAAACAACACGTGCCTGCCAGCCAAACTTCTTAAGCTTTTTGCTTGACACTCTTCACAGCACAAAGGGAGAGAATAATCGGCGAAAAAGTGACTTGTGCGTACAAAGCTTGTCAGCCGTTCGCCAGCCACTTGTCAGATATCAGAAGTCAAAATCAAATGATTGAAAAGAAGTAAGACATCTATATCAGATTAGCCTACTCCAACTAGTAAAAAGTTGTTCGTCAGACACTTCAGAGCATTTAACGTCAGAATATGTATCGAGAAAGACTAATGACATAATGTGTTGGTAACAGTGGATCGAAACAAAAAATCGAGAAATGAGATCCTTCATACTACAAGAATACAATCTGGCTAAAATGTCTGCTTTTCTCACAAAAGATTTTTCTCACAAAACTTCACTCGATATTTACCGGGCTACATTTCGGCGCTCTGAGAAACCCACGTAGCTTCTTCATCTTAAAATAGATTTCCAAGAAATGCAAACAGTGAAACCATTACACAGTCACTCTGATACAACTTCCTCTTGTGATACGATGTTTCGAATACAACTAGGCACGTGCGCAAATATAGTATGTGTGTTGTGTGTGTTCTTTGACTCAACCGGTCGAACAAAGCATGTAAGGGGGGACACCTGTTATTAAAAACAAGAGCGGCCTCTTTGACCTGGTTTAAAATCGCAACATTTCTAAGATAATAAATAAAAATAACTGGTATACAAGTGAGGATCAAGGGGGTTTCAGATCAGCTGATTTTCCTTTTGTTTTTTCTGAAAATTTCTTTGTTAATTAAACACCATTGGCATGACTTTGATGGCCTTCAAAAACTTTGAATATTTTTTAATATAAAGGTGAGTTCATGAACATTAATTTCATTTGATAAAAGCAATCATGGGGTGATCATTTTGCAGAAACGATTGCATTGGGGATATGCATATGATAACTAAATTGATAATAATTAGCGAATTTAGAGATAATAATCGCTAATGATTAGTTGTGATTGCCTAGCGATTACTTAAAACAATAACAATAATTATGGCAGATTCACTATCATGTTGGTGGATTAACTATGATTATGATGGACTGATTAATCAACTGTCATCGCAGCGATTATGATGATACCAATCAAATACCAATCATGAACTGCTGTTTGCGCTGATGATTATTAGTGATATTCTTAAAAAGCAAAACGTTATATGTGAATGGCACAGTGTGATCGGGCAGATTGCAATCAAAGTGATTATGATCATCTAACCACAAAGATAATCATTTACATAAATTGTCTTGCGCAGCAGTACTCTTCGACAACCATTTTTCAAAATGACGTGAAAACCGCCAATTCCCCCCTGCCGTTCGCGTCACAAGAAAAGATGAAAGAAGCCGATCAGGATCACGTGATATGAACGATTGTCGTCACCAGTTGCGGCTTTTTTAGATTTCCAAAGTACATGAATGGCCTGTTGGGTTGGTGAATGAATGTTTAAGGACCATGAAGTTTGTTTGTTTGTTGCAAATGACAACTCAATTATCACATGGAAAAACATTGGTGACCACCATGTAGGTTCCTGAGCAAAGAACAACTACCCAGAATGCGTTTCTTTGATTAAAACATACAAAGCAAAAGTTGTCAAAGCACGTGCGAATTCGAATGGTGAATGGGAAACCCTTGTAGAGTCCTTGTAGTACAACCATTGTTTATTTGTATCCGGACAAGTCCCGACTCCCAGGGGCTTCCTTGGATACTACTTTCCCGAAGTCGGCAAGATTGAAGTTCTCTCTAAACTGACGTGAAATGACGGGGGTTTACTAGTTAAAACTAAGAACGAATCAGTGCCATATTTCGTACACTTGTGTGACTTGCGTTCTACGCTTGGAATCCCCCTAAATTTTTGCCCATTACTATACGCTTTTTTTCTCTTATGTCTCAGACCAAAAGTCCGCAGACTCTTATTCCCAGACTTACCTAATTCTCAGAAATGCCCACCTCTTCGTGCTATTCTTTAATGCAATGCTTATGTCACGTGTTATATACGCTCGATAGCTTATTCGATCAACCTACTAGAAAACATCGACTGTTGTGGAGCTGAGAGATATTGCTTCCTTTAAAACATGAAATTAACATAATATAAACTACAATCAACCTTAAATTTCAACATTAGAAGAAACTTCAGTAACATCAACTTGGAGAGATTTCCAGCCGGTTTCCTGTGAGTCCATAATTCTAGATACACACTAGTTTCTAAAAGGCGGTAACAACAGTGTTACTGGAAAACAACCTCACGCAGCACAACTAAGCCGCACGCAGGCGCAAAATGAAAACAAAATGATGCAACCAGGTGTAAAGACACGTGATAGGCTAGGAAATGCTCCTCCGCAAGGTCCACTGAGGACATCAACTGACCCGGTTTTGTTTTGCCTTTTACCAGGTCACCGGTCGTTTATTATGGCAACCGGTTCTCCCTTTGTTAAATAAACAACCCGCAAATTGGCTGATACCATGTGCGTTCTTCAAGGTCAAACAGCTCATTCACCGGGGACGAGAAATTCACGTACAACTTATCCAAATGCGAAGTTTTCAAATTAGGAAACATCCAATACCAAATATCCTTTTGTAGTAAAAACATACAAAGAAACCTGCTAGCATGGAAACTTTCTTAAAACAATGCTGATACCCAGGTTTGCGTTGTAATATACAGTAAAATTTCCAAAGTATCATATGCATTTTGGCTGAATATAGCATCAAATCTGTTTAAGCTATTAAAGACAGGCAATTGCAGATTCTAAAAAGAATTATGAACTTCCTCCGGCTGCAATATTTTTCTAATTAAAGCCTTCCTTATTACTGACTCATAAAATCTTTTCACAATCATTTTCAATGTTTAGAACTCCTGAAATATGACATTAGCAGGCAAAGCCTTCCTCCGACTCCCAGCCGTCAATCTTTCTGGACACTGGGCAATTGACCAATCAACATGCTCTATTCTATGCCATGTGACATGTAACAAAGGCATACACCCATGATAAGCGCTTAGGAATCGTTTACACAAAACCCAAGACGTTCCAAACGTTCCATTTGAAACAGCTAGTCGTGATCGTTCAGCTCCGCTAAAGAAGATTTCGTTTTAGTTTTGCCTCAATTTTCGCACGTGTAGACACGATCAACAAAATTCTACTCAACTAAACTGTTAAATAAAGTGAATAAATAGAATTGCCTATTGCTAAAGGTTTTCATTTGGCTTCCTAGAGAAATGTGAGTTCTTGTAAGATCGGAAAATCAGTTTTCTTTAATAATCCACAAACTGTTAAGAAACCTTTCGTGAAGAACTTCAATGCGATTCGTGTGGCTTGTTTAAAAAAGGATTGTCAATAACGTCACAAAATAAATAAACAAATAAATAAATTAATCAATAAATTAATAAATAAACAAAAGTGTGAGACGTGATTCGGATTAAAATAGCACTCACCATACGTAGCTTTTTAACATAGGGCCGAATAATGTCTACTCCATCCTCTGCAAACATCTTTTCCGAAGATCGACCAAAAGTCTGATCAAAAAAGCCAACACATATAATCCGCAGCGGAATGAAAATCTCTATTAACTCCGTCCTGACTTTTGGACAATTTATGCCCTGTAGCTCAGCTGCAACACCGATAGAATGACGTCAATCGAACGTGATGACGTCATATGCATCAAAATCTTTGAAAAGAGTGACATTGTTCGTGTAAAAGTCAATCTATTGGAAATGCTCAAATATGCACTGAATGCAGCTGATTCCAATGTCCAACTGCTGGGTGTCTCAAAAGAAATTTCAAAGATTTTACGAGAATTGTTGGCTTAGAAGCACATTTGCAAGTTTCCAACTGGAAAAGTTAAGATTTTGAAATTAGATTCCTTTTGAATGTTTGTTTGACAAGGTGGGTGGTGAACGCTAGAAAAAAATTAATTGAAGTTCTTTAACAAGGATATGTGATGATGATGCAGTAATTACGAAGCAGAACTGACAATTACTGAAATAGAAAGATGGATCAAGAGGGGAATACAAGATGGCTTCTTATTGAAAAGAAACCTGCACAGTTTGGTGGCAATTTACAACGAAAGAAGTGTAATTGAATTGGAAATAAAGTCAGAAGGAAAACTCTAGGAATGAATTAAAAAATACAGTGGGGCTATAATGAGGTGGTAGACATGGAAGGTGGTCGAGGAAGATATCTGTCCAGGCAGTAGCTGGTAAGGAAAATGAAGAAGATGAAGTTGAATGAAGAAGATGAAGATTAATGAAGAAGATGAAGATTAATGAAGAAGATGAAGTTAAATACACATGAAATTATATACCTAGGCGAGGTCAGGAGAACCAAAAATTAAGATTCTTCAGTTGGAATCAAAAGAAGATATGTCTGCAAAGCTGCTGCGAAGGTCCGCCGAAAACGATCCCCAGGTGCAAACAAAAGAAATGTGCAGATGTAATGATTTGATTGTTGTCCTAGATCAGCTGTGCCAACTCGTGTTGATTTCCAAAACTCTCGAGGTCTTTTTTCGGAAATATGATCCTTTTGTCGGAAATATCCAAACAGTTACAACTCTAGATTCTTCTTCAAGGACTTTTCAAAAGCGGAAAACAAATCTTGATTCCGTCCCGTCTTATCTTATCGAGAAATCTCGACTCCAGGGTCTCAGCTTATCTTCAATATATCGGATAATCTTCGTCTCTTTCTAATAGAATTCTTCCAATATTCACCGAAAACAGTCGGCAAAATGTCCAAAGAGTAACCAGCCTGCTCGACACATCTACACTCCAAAACAATCCTTGAAATCTGCTTTGTGTTCAGTGCACCCGTGGTTTGAGCGACACGAAACCTGTTAAAATCATGCCTTTATCTGTAAATCTTGCACCTAGCATGTCATTTTACAACAATTTCCTTTATCACAATACGATTCAGGTACCAAAGTTCGGTTTATTTGCACTCGAGCTAACACCAGTCAAACCTATTTCCTCTGTATTGTTTTATGTAAACATTCGGTAGACACTGCCACGTGAAAACAAACAAGCATGTGCGATCGAACGACAAAGTACCTCTTATTAAATTGAAGACAAGGCTGTCGGCTGGTTAATGTCGCGCATTCAAATACAGTCTTGCTCTGTTAGACGGTCGGGTTTCGCGAGGTATGGTTTCCCAGGTGCTTGTACGTTGAAAACAAACAATTCAAGAACAAGTCTTTGGAGCTTGTTGTACGCACCGATCAGTGGTCGAGGTGTTTGGGTTTCAGCACACCTTCAAGTGGGTCTTGCGATTATGAAACTGCGCAGTACAAATTTCCTCAACACGGCTTCTTGTGGTATCTTGCTTCGCGTAGAGTCTGGCTTCTAGCATAGATGTTTTGTTAACTGGCTTCAATTATTATCGAGAAAGAGGTGTGTTAAAAGGGTGTGACATAGGTGTTTCGAACGATTCACGTGTCTTGATCACGTGGTCAGAGGGGTCTTCTAAGTCACCTTTTCCCTCAAACTCCCTTTTCTCCACACGAAACCCTTCTTCGATTTCAGCAATTCGTCTACTGAGCAAGTGAAACCTTATCGCTGTCAATAGAAACCATTCCAATGTTGAAGCCAATACACTGTCACTCTTCCGCAACCAGCGAATAAATGATCATACTTACGATGCAAATTTCCAACTTTGCATTGGCTTCTTACTGAAAACGCCGAATCCTCAGGAGGACAAGATAACACCTGCTTTGGGCAATAAATTAGAAGTTCTAAGCCCTGGCCTATTAAGTACTTGGGTTGAATTGATCACTCTAGTAATTGATTACAAAAACTGAATTATGGACTTTGAAATTCAGCGCAGATTGTGGGCAGCGTTTGTGCGTTTTGACAGACTTCTCTTTGACCACGTGTTTCGAATTACACGTTATCAGTGAGCTAATTAAGGAGTTCATCAATTAAATAGCGTAAGTCAATAAATTCCTCCGCTGAAATGGAATTGAGTTGCAGCGATGCCTTAAACTCTGAGATCTTCTTCAAAAATATTTCATGTTGTGGCTACATCCGAAAAATAACAAAGAGTTGTCTGAACAACTTTCTTCAAATGCAACAGATATTTCTTGCATCGAGGATTTGCCAATAAATTCACAAAACGCCTAGCTAATCTCCAACCGTCTTTCTTTGATCACTGGGAAATCCGACGCCAAAATAAAATCTTCTCCCCAATGCTCATAAGGTGTGCAATTCTTCCTCGCACAAATCTTCAAATTCACAGTATGTCTCAAAACATCACGAGCGTCTTCTTTGCCGGGGAGATTTTGAAAAGCTGAACATCGAGCGACTGTGACATAATGAATTCGTTTCCTTTTCTTGAGCTATCCCTCTTCTTGTTCTTCCTCTGTTTCGTCTCTCCGTGCAAAAATCCAATACTAGATTCGCTCTTCAATACACAAATTTTCAATCTTTAGGCTAGATGTCTGATGGACGTCTTCTCTTGACTGGACTGGAAGAAACTTTAGAACATCACATTGCGAACATTTTCTTCACAACAATTCCACAGTTGTAGGACTCGCTTTTGAAGAATTGAAGAAGAGGAGACGTCTCCTTTAAACAAACAGTATCTCCTTGTTCAAGCATGCACAAAGACAGCCTTCTCTGGCGAGAGTTCTTCACCAACGCTCGCCTATTCACCTCCTAATAACGCACACACCTGTCAAACAACGACCCGAATGTTTACAGCAAACTCAGTCCGACACAAGAGTGGGTCATTCAGCACTTTATCGTGACAGAATATCAGAAGCAACATACAGGTACCGCGTCACAGAATACAAGCGTCTTTACCGATTGTCAGCCAAAGGCAATCCACGGACTGCATCATAATAAAACATTTAGGAATTATCATAAACCACAAACACTTCTACTAACTTTATCCCAATTGGCAATTTGACAGTCGCTTGCAAACCGAATACCAAAAATAATAAAGGAAGATATCATTGACGTGTTTTCGCTATAATTTTGTTAAGATTAATCAAAGATATTGTGACATTTGCGCGTGTTGTGCTGGTGGGGTGATTGTCGATAGATATTGTTATTAAATATCGTAACATTTTGATTCATATCAAGTTTGAATTGGAAACCAATCAAATAGGCCCGAGGACTCAGAGACCGGAAAACTGACAGCTCCTCGGGTGAGAGCCAGAGAACGGCCTTGCCTGTTAATGCCATATTCGAGGAAGGTTTATTAGTAATTTTTATCATAATCAATCTGGATTCTCTAACATACAGTGACGTACATACATAACATACATACTTGCGCCAAAACATACAGTGACGACAATTTTCGTATAATTGGGCAAGCTAGGTCGTCCTTTCACCTAGGTGTTTTGGAGTCTGTCTATATTTCAATGGAAAATCCCATTCTTTGTAGACAGAAAGAGTTCGTCTTTTCCCTTGGGCTCTTCTAAAGTGAGGTGTTAAGTAACGCTGATTGGTCAATTATAACCAATCACGCGCTCTACTTATCACCCTCTAGTGTTTTCGATCCGCATCTGGCTATTTATTCGGTCAGTTTTTGGTTATCTTCCGACGTTTGCATACTCTGAGGAGTGTCGGACGAAAAAAGTACTTTTAAGTATGCGAAAAATAGTTCCGCTTTTTCTAGCAATTGTGTAGTTTTGTACCACAAAGCACTTGTTCGTTTATTAGTAATTTTTATCATAATCAATAGAAGCGATTGCAAATAATGCTATTTTGTGTGGGTAATAAGGAAGATTAGAATGATAAAATTGCAGCCGTACAAAGGTCCTGACTTTTCTGGACTCTGCGAGGCTTTCTCAAATTTTAGTAAGTTAGGTACATACTTCTCTCAATAACATTTCGATCAAATTACAATCCAGTTCTCTATATGCTCATAAATATGATTCCAGCTAAAATTTCTCTTGTTTTCATCGGATTGAAATCTTATGGCAGATTCAAAGCTCGAGTTGAAGACTAATTTTAGCTATTTCTCCGATTGAATCCTGTGCTGCTTCTAGGGAACAGTGTTTTTATTGACAAGAGGACAATGAGCTCTTTCGCAATACTTTTGAATGACCGATCAGCAATTATTCTTATCCAATAAAGCCACCTTCCAAAAACTTACTAAAATTACTTACTTACTAAGCATCCCTAAAAACGCACAAACATTACTTTAATTACTTAAAACATAAAAACTTAAGAATCATAGAGAGTGCGGAAAAATAACCGACCCGAGCGAGACTCGAACTTAAAAGACTTAAGACTTAAAAGACCTAAATACTTTTCACTATTGCATACAATTCGTTCCTCTAACGCTGTCTTCGAGAGACGTCACTTCAAGTCAAAAGTTAATGTCGGAGGACAAAGTTCATGGATGGCTTAAGAATGATTAGCAACAAAATACAAGTCGAAGGCAACGGAAGATTAATAAGTTCGCCCCGCCCTACGTGCTATACCAGAAGTCTGCAGTGCCTGAAATACCCCCCTCTATCAAGCCAATAAGGAGCGTTCCCCCCTAAACACCAAACCTCCGGTTGATCTGATCAGTTGAAAGTTTTCCGTCTGGGTCAATCATCTTATGGAAATTAAATTGGCGTCGATAATGTTATTCGCACTTTGGCGAAACAAAACAACACATCTGTTTGCGAAATAACGGCTTAGTTCGATTAAACCAACCTCAATCAAGATCGCCTAAATCAAACAGATGCTGCCAGTAGTTTACGCGAAGTTCGACGCTATTAAGGCTGTCGTAAAAAATGCGCCAATGCGGCAAAGTGGAGCAACAGAACAAATAAAGAATTACAAATAAAAACAAAAAAATAAACGGTTGAAAAAGAAGGCTGTGAAGATAAATGCTTGAGATATAACCATGAGCTTTGAAAATATATCCTACACATTTGGGAAATAGAATATGTATTTCTGAGGCTTGATATTTCCTCGTTTAATAGTCTTCACTACGCAAAACATGTATGCCGAAAAGGAACATCAGATAAACAAAATCTCTTATCATGGTCGATGATTTGCTGATAATGATTAAAAGTCAGCTTTGTTAAAAAAATCCAAGTTAATCAAACATACTAAATTTTCTGAAAGCTCGCATATTGCTGGATTGACAACTTTTAGGAGAAAGCATCGCTTTTATTTCTCATAAAAATGAATTTCGATATAGTACGACCTTTCAGATGTTAAATCTAGCTTCTTTAACTT
Source organism: Nemopilema nomurai (assembly GCA_003864495.1). Lineage (NCBI taxonomy): Eukaryota > Metazoa > Cnidaria > Scyphozoa > Rhizostomeae > Rhizostomatidae > Nemopilema > Nemopilema nomurai. The sequence continues at coordinate 2,350,571 of ML133389.1, forward strand.
TTACAAAACTGCTGAAAGCTCGAAAGATTTTAAACATTTCTGAACCATGCAGCCTTTCAACTGAGCTTTTCGCTTTTATTTAACGAATGGTTAGGAGATCCAAACCGTACCTTGAAAATTTCATTGAAGCTTGTAGCAACGCTAATGCTGAACTTAAATGTAATCGTCAAACACGTAATCTTAAACCATATAGATAATAAGAACTTCAGCCCACCAGATGAAATGAGTTAAAAGGTGCTAAACATATTGAAAATAAAAAGGAAGAGAGAGATACAACAATGCTTTCCATGAGCTACTTGATATTTCGATTTAAAATGGAAGAAAATGAAACATCAAAATTAAGGGGTTTTGTTATGAGGCAAAAAAGTTAGGGAGTAGCTAAAGAAAATTACCACCTTGAAACAAATAAACGAAGCAGTTTTATAACCTCAATAAAATAAGACTTATATATATATTTAATATAAAAAGATGTAAAAAATAAAGCGGGAAAAAGTTGTTCGCGATTTTTGCATTTAGTTTTCAATTTCTGATATTCTTATTAAAATGTTATAGTATAAACATAAAAACAGAAATAAGAAGGGTCAAGGGGCTATAAAGAAATATAATTGTGGGGCAGGGAATTGGTATAAATTTAGAAACTTGAGTAACAAAACTATACCTTTATTGAAAAAATAGACAATGTAGGAAAATGGATTTTAATCAATGGAAGAAAGGCAAGTTTAAAAAAAATGCCTGTCTGTGAAGTCTTCTCTATAAAACTGAAATCTATAAAAACTGAAAATCTGAGAAATTCAAAAAGAACAAGGAATAATGTCAACAACAGAGGTTTTAACATTTTGATTCAAAATATCCCCTTGCGTTCCTTGCATTGAAAACGAACCAACAATTTGCCCATTTTGAAAACTATAATTGCCGAAATCCGCTATATGTGAGAGATTTAATTGAGAAATAAAAAAATTCTACAAAAGGACGACATAAATTGAAGAAAAAAGGAACGGCCCGAGTGGTTGTGAAGAAACTGAAGATAATTGGATGACATTTACCAACCAATTCGTATAAAAAACTATGGGTTTAAGAACTCTCCTCATATTATGCTACCAATCTCAACATTATCCAAAATCTATACGCATTTTTTGCGTACATTTTCCGACCCCCTCCCATCCCATTGTCTTGCCACCCCTTCTTTGCTCCCCATTACCCTATAAGCAGAGAAAAACCTGGATAAAATGATGTAACAAGTTTGCTTGGTAAGAGATCGGCAACAAATCACTTTTGGCAGAACATTCGACTTACCCTGTTGGCAATGTCCAAGAAGTCAGTTCCCTTCGGCTGTTCTCGCGACGCTGACTGACCAGGGGAAATGACTTGCAAATTTTGCAGTTGCAGAAGTGTTGATGGATCAAAACTGTCCGTTAGATCGATATTGCCGGACAGGTGCTGTCCGGAGCCTGTTGCCATCCTTTTGCTGTGTGAAGAGGCGGATTTTCGTGCTGAAATAACGAAGAAGCGCGGATTAGGGAAGATGAGAACAGATATTTTTGAAATCCTGTACAGTACGTTTGCAGATAAGATGAGTTTTGGAGAACACCCGTTGAAAGAAAACGCAAGAATGGCGATGGATTAGGGATTGAGGCGCTGCACGGGGGTACAGTCAACAGAAAGAGGGACTGTTAAAGCAAGGCGAATTGAGCCAAACGAATGGGGAGAACATTGGTTAACCTGTTCATATCGAGACTAGACTTCGAACGAGGCTGCTTGGAAGTCAACATTCTCCTGTGTCCATATGATGGAGATATCTTTGAATGAACTGCTGGATGAAAATGTCCTGAAAATGATTTGGGGCGGTTGTGAAGAGGGGAGATTGGCCTTTGGCTCCCAGAGGCTTACGGTGGTCCCTTAAATTCCAACGACCAGTGCTCTGAAGCACGTGTGAAAGCAATCAATGCAATATTAGGGGGGGCTAAAAGAAGGAGGGGGAAGCAGATGGCATGCTCTAGTGAAGTGGATGGGAGATGAGGGGAAATTCGGGGGCTACATGGGCAGAGAAAACCCAAATGAGCGTAAGACTGTCTATCATACAATGACCTCTAGAGGCTTTTTAGAGAAGAGCAGGGGTGAGAAGAAGAGAGAAAAGGGGGTGTTGGGCATGACTATGAATGTGCTCCCATAACAGCGGGTAAAGTGGGCGTAGGTTGAAAAATTTGGTGAGTTAGTGTGTTAGTGAGTGAGTCAGCGAGGGGAGTGAGTTAACAGAAAAGACGTTTTGCGTTAGAAATGTGGGTGCAAATATGGGAACAACTAGGTAAAGTGTTTGCAATTGATAGTTTGCTAGCACGGGGAAGACAAGAAAAAACTTAGAAACAAATGAATGCTTGTAATTAGCATTAAATAATTTTGTTTCGGTTACAAACTCGATCTTGAATAACATATTTTCGGGATTAGACAAAAATGAATTAAAAGCAAATAGACCAAGGCAGAAATTTTTTGCTGAAAGGAAAGAAGTTTAGGATTACGACGCAAAAATTTTGATGTGCAGATTAACATTTCCCATGGGCCAGTCACCAAATCAGCATGTCCCAAGGGCCTGCAACCCACTTTGACAACTAAAGCTTGACAACTTGATATTTACATTATTTTGGTTAATATGCAAAAAGGAAGATGCTGGTGAAACTAGAAAGACGATTGCGATAATATCCGAGGTCCCTGTGGATACAACTTGACATTTTAAGAATCACCGCTGCCTCCCCCGGGAAAGGACTTAAGAAAGAAACAAAAGGGTTTATCCTTCTGCGCACGCTTTCAATCCTCACTGATAATAACTTTTGATAATTACAAATCTGTTCACTGTTGAAATTTTCATATTTTAAAAGCGACGCTCTTTAAACCCAGACAAACGAAATGAGTTAAGACTTTAGACTTGATTCCATTTAATTCCTATTCAAACCTTTTCGGTTAAGAAAATTCGCATCAAGAATACAAATCTATGAAAATTTTAAGGGCAAGGGTATGTTTGTAGTGACTAAATAATTTGCTTAATCAACTAACGGTTATCATTTTCACAATTCTCTCATCGTTGCATCATCACACCAAGTCAAGCTGACTCACCTTCGCTCTTTTCTAGCTCTAGATTTTTCCATCCAATTACATCATCATTACATCATACTAACACACGCTTCGTCAGCAAGTTGTATTTTTAGCTTAGGGATATAAATTTGCGCTGGTATAGTAGAGAAATGAGTAATTCACAAGAAGTCAAGAACTGAAGTCAAGACTCTTCTCTTGGTGATATCCTCCAAAGATCAACGATTCGGTAAGGTAATCCTTATTTGTCTTCTTGATAATAGTTCCCAAAGAACAGCAATAAGAATCATTAAATGTTTACCAAGTTTGACATATAAGCTTTTTTAAGAATTTAGTCATTAGGATGCAATGGTTTTTTCCGCTCCTGACCCGAGAAAATAAACCTGCATTTGGGGTTGAAAAAATATTAGGACTAAAGGAAGCAATCTACAAAGTATTTTCACGTTTTACGGGATAAAAAAGTTGTTAGAGGCGTGCAAGTTAAAACGTCATAGTCGACTTGGTGAAAAATTAACCAAACCAGACAAAACCAGGAAATAAATTATTATATAAAAATATCAATACATTATTACATCAAAATATTATATATCATCATGTAACAATACATTACTATATTATATTTTATGCTGGATAGTGTAGTGGTGTTTATGTATGATAGTGTAATACTGTAATATACTATTACTTATTATATATAATATATCATATTATACTATATCAGTATACTTAAATGAACTCCTTATTATGGTTTTCTGTGTTATGGTTTTTCTGTTTTGGTCATGCTGTGCTTCTTACGCTTGCACCTAGAGCGATATGTCTCTTTTTCTTCTGTAATCGACATCTTAAAATATTATCAAATAATATTAAATATTATGTAGTGAATATAAATACGAAAAAAGTATCACGAAATTTTGAGAGGAAAACAAACAGAGTAAAAGTATTCGGAGGATGAATGAAAAATCATGTGCAGTGGATTGATTTTCTTGGTATTGACAACACTACAAAAAGCAATCAAGTCTGTTGGCGACAATTGAGATAAGAATAATCCTGGACATTGAGATCGGATGAACTAAAGAAGAAATCGGATGAAAGAAAGAAGAGTTATTGGGAATTTTCACTGGGCCAGGATCATCTGAAGAAAGAGGATTAGGCCGGAGAAAGCGTATCGCTAGAGAAGCTTAGAAAACATCGGCAGATGGTGTGTTGGATTCCGACATCGTGATATTGATACATCACATCTCCGACTAGCTAAAATCAACATCTCTGAAGGCGATTAAGATTTGAAGTTTGAGATGATGGGTTTCAACAAAGCAAAGGTGAAGATCGCAATACAATTCAAGAGATTCCTTTAAAAAATTTTCTTATGTGATCGTTTTTCTGACATTAAATGCTATGAAAGGTGTCACACGAAAAGATTTAGGGAAGTTAAACCTATGGCAATCAATCACAACAGTATATACCCATTGCAGCCGATAACCTACTTAAGTATACAAAAGCTAAGTGTATTAAACATTGACACTGTCGACTCAAAAAGGAGATAAATTAATTGAAAATATTTTTGGTGTTTGATAAAAAAGAAGATTAATTTTGCACCGTCAATTCAGAGAGCAGAAGAAAGTATAGAGCGTTGGTCAATTGCTTGGGAAAGATAGGATATGTTCAGATGACGTCAGTGGACAAGGCTGGTTGCAATCAAAATTTCCATTTCAAAGTTCTCGCAGTCCAAGCGAAAGTATCTATAAAAGTTCCTCTGGTTAATCGTGCAGAAATATACTTTAGCTGAACTGCATTTTTATTAGAATACCTCATTTTTGTCGAGCCTCAATATTCTTAAATATCTTCGATTTTTAGCCTTTGATTTTCAGAGATTTTGATATAATTCTTGAATTATTCTTATCCAACATAAATTCTCCTAAAGATCATTTTATACTTTTTCTGATGATCATAAAGAACATCTTCATCATAAATTTAAACAAGAACATCTACATTCATAATGTACAAGGTGACCGTTTTGCTTTGGGAGACAACTCAGATTAAGGAGAAATTTTAATATTGATAAAGGTTGAGCCTGGCATTATTCGGAAATTATTCTGACATTTTAGCAACTTTAAGCCTCAGTATTCTTGTAGACTTTATTCTTATAAAAAGACAGCGTGTGTTCATACCAGCTGATTGAAGTTATACAAAGTTCAAAGGTTGAAGAGATAAGAAAGGCAGATTAACCGGGATCGCCACAGGAAAAAAAAGAGATATGGATGTTTATTGCCTTCCCGTTCTCTTCAAAAAGAAGAAAAATAGACACGACATGATCTTTGAAGATAACAGAAAAACAATCAATATGTCTGGTGTAGGATTGGTTTCTGAGATCTCTCGTCTAACTGACATTGTACTTATCAATCATTCCTATCTCTGCACGGATTTATCAACACCCAAATTCAGCTGAAATCCCTGGAATCCTCGAAGCTTAGAAGAATTTAAACAAGAACCGCAAATGGATTGAAAAGTGGCGACTCGGAGACGACGAAATAGCCAGCAACCTACCTAACTTTTCGGCCTTTGATTCCTTCCGCGGCTTGCCTCCTCCAATCCGGTTCAAATTACTCTCGGTATCAGTGGAAAATTCCGGAGCAGAATTGGAGTCCGAACTAGAAGTTTGTCCGGTGTTCATCTCGTGGACCAGAAGTGACTTGTTTTGGCAAAAGGCCTCGTAGCTAATTTTTCCAGTCTCTCCGTCTCCCAGTTGCTCAATAACCTCCGAAATATTTTCTTCGATTCCCAGCTGTTTGCAAACTTCTTCTAAATCACCTCTACGAAAAAAGAAGAAGAAAATCATTGGATTTTTCAATTTTCTCTCGAAATAAATATTAATCAAAAACAGCCAAGGAAGACTAACTCGAATCGGAGTTTATGACTGGAATTGATTGTTAATCTTTAAACAATGATTTTTAATTAAATATTTCTGATACTTCGCTTCCTCTGAGTTTCCTAAAAACGTCATTCGACTGTACAATGGTCGAATGTGCAATTTAAAATTTAAAACCAAATCAAAACTCAATTATGGTTTTGAAAATAAGTTCGATTTTAAAAAGCCAGAGTAATCCAGAGTTTACGCTTGTCGTTTAGTAGATTAATTATACAATCAATCAGATATTAGCTGATTTATCATAGAATTAATAATACATAATAACTTATCAATAACATATTAACAAAAGAAAATGTTAACGGTTCAAAGACGAACATGCGTACGAAAAACTTTGACCGCAAGCGATATAATAGCCGTAGCGATGCGAAGAAAATGATAACTTGTTGTCGCATAGCATACACAAATAAAAACAGCATGAAAGACGTAAGGATCTCGTAAAATTTAAGCAGAGCTGTACAAAAATTCAACGAAAGCATAAAGATGTTGCGGTCAAAACAAGATCTTGGGTCAGCATTGTGAAAACTTTGATAGAAGTTCTAAAATGGTTAAACAAAACTGTCGATAAAGTAGCCGAAGGTATGGATGTGGTATATTGATTAAAAAAGGTAATTGCGCGGGGCCAATCACTCCAAGAAAATCTCGTATAACTCATGTGAAAATCCTACTGCTTTATCATCAAAAATTCCCTGGAAATCCAACTGTTTTCGTGGAAATCTCGTACGCCATTTGCAAGAGTGAATTGCTCCTCTGTTAACTGCACTTAACAATATTTACAAACAGGCAAATATTAGTAAGTAAATAGAATGATTTACATACGGCAATTGGCAACGAAACGATCCCGGTAACTTCCACCGATCGCCCAATGATAGTAATATCAACTGGAGGAACTCGATACAGAGGAACTCATAACCGTCGCAAGAATTAAAAGATTATATTTGTTCGCCCACGTGTTCCAGAAGGTTGTAACAAAACTTTTTGTTTATCAGCTGACAGCGAGGGACGTTTCGGTTGTGAAAACAATCGAGGCTCTCTATTTCTCCAGCAAAGGAAAACAGCTGACAAGATGGTAGGTGGTTTGTCAACAGTGAAGGAAACTGGGTCAAAGGCATACAAACATGACGTCATTATTTGTGATTTCGTTTGATTTATTCTTCATGATTACTTGATTCTTTAAGGAAAACAAAAAAACTCACCCAGAAATCTTTTAGACTCGTGTGAAAACTTCAGAGATTGAATAGACAAATAGTCTTTAGCAAATATTTACTATGTTTGAAAAAAACCTCTCTTGAGTTCACAAAAACATGAAGCTGAAATCTAAAGATCCTCAGAGTCGAATACTTGTTTTTGAAGATACATGCTTACATCGGCTGATTCAATCAGGCCATCATAATTATATCATCATCGTGGTTATGGTTGTTACTGTAACTAAAAGTCTGCTTTATGAAATGCTAATTTTCTTTTTCAAAATGATGATCTAACAGGCAAACAGGAAATGATTCAGGTTTGATAGTTTTCCTCGAACACAAACGACAAATCTTTTGCCCACATTCATACAACCACACCCCCGCCCTCAACAAATAATGTTGTCCTGCTGCAAATGAATCGACATTTTTTGTGCCAAACCTTCTTCCCCAGAATGACAGGGCGCTACACTTTAATCTAATATTGATTTGCAGAGGGTGTGGGGGCTTTCCCCGTTGGCATGCCAAAAGAGCGAGAAACGCAAAAACAGGAGAAAATACTTCAGTGTTCCAAGCAATGGCAGGCATGTAGAGGCTTGCTGGGTAAGTCGAGGAAACACACAATCATTTAAAAGTCATTTTCAATCGAAATCAAATTAGTCTAAACGATATATTTCTGTGTGGAAAATTAATTTGATCGGAATGTCGGTCACGTGGAATCAATATTCCGTCAAAAATCCTAGGTATTCGGAACTGCCAAACATCCATATGCCACGCCCATTAGCTGGCCATTAATGAAATTCTTTCGCCTTGAGGATCAAAAGAGCTGCTAGATTTACGCGCTGAGGGGATAATGGAACGAATTCCAATCACAGACACATACGCCGTATTATTGCAGCGACAGAAGAGCAAACAGAATTAAAAGAGGCTTTAGTACGTAATAAATTCAAATTAAACTAATTTAAACTAATACAAACTTGAATAATTAAACCAATATGACCTAAACTAATATAGTATAAATTTACTTCCAAACAATTTAAGTTAGCCAGATCGTCTAACCAATTACATATTACGTTTAAAATCCACTGACTTACTTCCAAGGATCCTATGACCCTATGAAACCTACCTACCAATAAAAGAGCTTTGCCTGTGATCCAGAGGCTACGGAGATCAACCAACCCCCACGCTCTGTAGTAGGATTATTACTTTGTTTATCACTCTATTGTTGTGATTGCACATGCGCACTGTAATTAGTATAAAGCCTTGTGATTGTAATTAAAGAGGAGTTGTGGAGGGGTTGATGAATGATGTTGATATTTGTGTTTTAATAATATGGTGAAAATTACAAAGTTGAATTTCCCTTAGTGTGAAACTGTCTCATAACTTGAAGCTCTACCACAGTTTGGTGTCGGACTCGGTTTGTGCTCATAAATAGCCCATTGCCCCCCCCCCCTCGAAAAAGCCCCTCCTCCTGGAATAAGCCCCCAACCTAGAACTAAAAATTTTCAATAAGTCCACCCCTCGAATAAGCCCCCCCCCTCGGTTTGATGATTTTTGACTCCTGAGGTTGCCTTTGGCATTTTAGTGAATTAAGACGAAAATTTACATTTTTGTTAATAATTTTATCAAATGTTACTTTATACTTAGGTTATTTTTTATATTATGAAAAGAAAGAAATTTCAAAAATTATCTTTTTTATGTGGCATGTTTCAAGAAATTTTATAAGCCCCCCCCCCCCCTCTCGAATAAGCCCCCATCCAAAAATGTCAAAAATAAATAAGCCCCCAGGGGGCTAATTCGAGGATTTACGGTATATAGCCGACCGTTGATCTCGTTTTTAATGTCCACCCTCTACATGGTAAAATGTCACGTTCTCCTTTCTGCAGAGTATTTGGTTCAGCTAAAGAAGGATGGGTTCCTTCTGACGTCACACCTGGCGTCAAGCCCAATTTCAGAAATGAATATCCCCATAATAAGCATATGCAAGCCAGAATAGCAGTGAGAATAGAAGGGTCTTTCGAACGAGAGGTGCTTTTTGTAAGAGGGGAACGGCCTATCAATCTTAAGGAACGACAAGGGAACGGAAAAGGGTAGGGGATCCTTTTTAAAGGGTGCAAATAGATAGGTGACTGCTACCCCCTTTTTAGTCTTTAAGCGAAATCGGGTGTAAAATAGATCAGTGTATCTAAGCCCTTACTGGTAAGATTCGTGAGAGGTTTTCCTTGTTAGGTAGAACCTGCCAATGATGAAAGGAAATAAAATGATGGGGGATCATTATAAAGGGTATATGAAGATAGGTGACCCCCGCCCCTATTTTCATCCTTAAGGTGAAAACAGGCGTGTATTTAAGCGTCTAGAGATAGGATTCACGAGAGAAGCGTTGAAACGACAGGGTTGCGTTGAGATATCACAAAATATCCGGGGGATTTAAACAGAATAAGGCCACCATTCATCGATAAAAGAGGGCGATTAAAATGCGATGGAAAGTGTTTGTAGAGATCAAAGGCAAATTGTAACAGATACTGAAACACTTAGAAATAATACTCGTCTTTTAACGATCAATCCGGGGATTGGAGTCGTGTTTGACGAAAGAAAATTCATTCAAAGTGGTGACAGAGAAGGGAATTTGTGTTGATGTAAAGATTGATGAGGAAGGGCTTTCTCCAAGGCGCGGATAAAAAGATAAATTCTTAGTTTTCGTAACTCCATGCACGGCACTGTTTGTCTTCGACCTCTACCCCTCCTAAAATCAATTATTAAGGGTCAGCTGTTCCCTAGTACATTATGTCATATCATTTGATATGAAATGCCCAGGTGGGGGAGCTGTCGCCTTCACCCCAACCCTGCCTTTTCTTTCTCACCTTTATAGGTTATCAGAGAACTCGACACTTTGCTACAGAGAGACTCCATGGCCTGACTTTGCAGAACAGAGAGCATTCTGGGTCAGGAAATGCCTAGCAAATCTTTGCTAAGGAAATAGGCAGCCATGTTGATATTCTTTTGTGACGTCATTATCCTTGAAGCCACAGGTAAGTAAAGGGCTGTATGGCGCTGGATAACCTTTTGAAAGGTCATTACCAACCGCAAATCCCTAGTCAAGGGCCTATCGACAAATCGCTCTGCGTTTAGCCTTCGTTGATGTGTCTTGAGTGCCGCCGAAGGGCCTTGTTGCCCAGACGACCTTGTTGCCCAGACGACCTTGTTGCCCAGACGACCTTGTTGCCCAGACGAGCCTAAGGCCCTAACAGCCTTAAGGCCCTGGTGGCCTGAAAGCAATTGAGCCTGGTGATTGTAGGGCCCATACGACTTTATAACCAAGACAGCCTTAAAGTTCAAAGGACCTTTTGGCTTAAACAACCTTATGGCCCACACAACTTTATGGTCCATACGACTTTATGGCCCATACAAACTTTTGGCCCACACGACTAAATGGGCCACACGACTTTATGGCCCACATAACTTTATAACCCACACAACTTTATGGGCCACACAACTTTATGGACCACACGACTTTATGGCCCATACGACTTTATGACTTACAAAACTTAATGGGCCACACGACTTTATGGACCACACGACTTTATGGCCCATACGCCTTTATGACTCGCACAACTTAATGGGCCACATGACTTTTTGGCCCAGATACCTGATTGGCCGAGGTTTCAGTATTTGTAAAAACATTTTAGCAAAAATATCGGTAAAATATCTCAGAAACTCATGCATTGACAAGATTTCTGACGCATGACCACATGAAATTCGAGCTAATGTGAGTAATCATTTTAATCTCGTTCTGACGAAGACAGACAAAGTGAAAATCCTCAAAATATGCAAAGAGAGGGCTTAACGAGGGCTTTTTAAATTCGTTACATTCCTGAACTGTTATTCTAATAGGCTTTAATACAAACATATTTTAGTGAATAAATGAATAACAAAAGTTGGGCCGATAATATCGATTTGGATGATATCAAGTAAAAATTGGCAAAAAGCTATCTAGAAAAAATAGCTAAAAGTTATTATCTTAAATTGTTTTCGCTTCCTTGTCCAGTCAATGAAGCTTCTTGTGGAAGGTAGTCATTCGATTTTGGAAGCTCAAAAGCAGACAAAAAACAAAGTGGGATGTTTACGAAACAAAACGGGGAAAACTAAACTCCAATGTATATCTAACTTTGCCTACAGAAAAATCTAGTTCGTTCACAAATGTTTTTCTCAACGAAGAAAAAAATCACACATGACACATTTTATGCTTAGTTTGTGAACTAGAACAAAGATCAAAAAGCTTCTTTCAAAGTTTAAACCAGGTACAATGAACAAACAGAGAGGTCGCTTTGTCGCTTGTATGGACGAAATACCAAGACACGAAGCAAGATAATGGGATGACAATTCACATCGGTTTGTCCATGACAGATTCTTAACGGTTTTCTAATTAAGAAAGAGGAAATTAGTTTAAAGGGTGGGTACGCCTTCCACAAAGAGAGTCTAGCTTAGTAGCTCTGATTCACGAATAATGTAAGGAAGTTACTCAAATTCAAAAATCCATCGCTGGAAACCAATTTTGGATGTTGGTTAGTTTTTGATTTATAAAAATATTTAATAAAAAGGAACAAATAAAAAAGGTTGCCAAATTACGAAATAAAGATTGAAAAAGGACTCGATCAGTCAGCTAATAACAATTAATTATTAATTAATATAAGCAAATGTGCATATGAAAGTATGGGATTAAAAAGGAAATCAACAAACGAAACCCTTTACAGTCGAAATGACGTCAGCCCCCTCGAGTTCCTCAAAGCAGAAATACAACTCCCATATATTTTATAGCTAGCAACACCCCGCTTTCGAACCAAATACGTTGATTCTCAAACAGAGAACAAGATAACGACGGGTGTCAACATCAGAATACTGATGCTTGTGGCCTACTCAGAGACATTCACGTAGAATAAAAACGAAGAGAAATTTAGGCTGAAAAACCAACGAAAGAAGTGTAGACTGATTAAAAGCTTACCAGCTCTTGACCATAACTTAAAGGAAGAGATTTCTTCGGTGCATTGCTCTTGGTAAAACCTGACTCGATCATGAAGGCGGTATTCCTACTTGAACTCACGAAATTGTGGGCTCTTCAATACACAAACAGCTCTGATAAAATTTAAACTAGGATCAGCGAAAACATTGTAATGTCGCACGTAGAAATTGGCACGCTCTCCGTTTCAATTCCTCGTTTGCACTGCCATAGAATTCAATGAAATTTTTTCCAAACGATTAATAAAAAGGTTGGTAATTCGAACAAAGGAGGCAAGAGATTAGAAGACAAAGATCAGGAAGCCACATATCTCTAACATACTTCTGAATGTTCGAGGGTCGATTCACAAGAGCAGAAAGTTTGCGCAAGGGTTATCAGACATTAAATACACAAGCAGAATAAAGAACGCCCGCAATAAAGCAATATTGGTCAATCGCAAGAAAAAACGCGAAGGAATGATAAAGCGAGGCAAATAAAGGGAACGATCAAGGTGGGGGAGGGGTTAAGGGGATGGAAAGATTAGTATGGGGGCGAAGGGGAGGGCAGATTAGGAGAATGAATGATCAGATTGAGGGGCAAAGGAGGGGGAACGATCAGGTTGAGGGGGTAAAGGGGGGCGATGAAAGGGAAGATTAGGATGGGGGCAAAAGAGAGGGAACGATCAGGTCGGGGGGAGGCTCCAGAACGAAATGAGATGTGGCTGTGAGAGGTGTGTATGAAAAGTATAAAGATAACTCGTGAAAAGTCATGTTTTTCAGAACAAAAGAAGGGCGATAGGAGGTACGGGGAGTTGGGGCATTTATCGCAGCTCTGAGGACAACCTCGTATTCATATTGACCGTATCTATATCGAGGTTGATGCTTCTCAAAGAACAATGCTGGCCACTCAGGACTATTTTTATTGAAAAAGCTTTTGACATTGATCAATGCAAATTGTCTGGATAAAAGGAACCAGAAAATTATAGTTGAACGGACCCTTCATGAAAAGCGGATTTTTTATAAGAAGATTTGCCATTGATAAACATTGAGTGAGTGATGAGGAATCCTAAATCAAAACAGAGAAATCCAATTGTTAATCGTTACAGTTAACAGGATTATGCATGGCCAGAAGCGATTTGGTTGGTAACAAATCGAAGTGATAGACACGTGGTTAGCCAGGGAAGGACCATTCGATGCCATTTGATAATCGACATTTATCTGCTACATTCAAAACGTACGCGATACAGAAAGTGTGATTGCCTATCGCAACAATGTAATGCCAATGGTGTTAAATATCGAAACATTAGCTTAGAAATCAAAGCATTTGGTCGGAACTTAGACAATCTTTTCCTACTAAATTACAAATGAGACTGCCGGTGAAACGGATTATAAAGGAAAGAGAAACATTCCTTCCAATCACGAAGAAGCCATTTATTATCTGAAACCTAACGGGATAACGTTGAAGCGCATGACATAATTTCCTTTTCCTGGGCGAAATTCACAAGGAAATGAGACCAGGATTTTACATATTGTTCCACGCATAGGATTTTATGATGACACAACCTGGGTAATAAAGACTCATGGGTAATAAAGACTCATGGGTAATAAAGGATCATGGGTAACTAAGGATCATGGGTAATAAAGTTAAACTGCAGCGAAAAGAATCATGGGAAATAACCCCAAAACAGCTTGTGTCGATATGCCTATCTGAGTTGCTGTTCAGGAAACACAAGCTCTTCAAAAACAACATGGTTTCCAAAGAGGAAGAACAAAAACTGCTCGTTCTTTGATTTACCAAACAGCCCCGCATCCGTCGACACTCTCATGTTTATGGAAAACGCATTACGAATCACAGCAACAGCTATTCATTCATTCATTCTGTTCCTACTTGCCTTTGAAATATTCATGAAAAAAGTGTAGAATCATTGCAAGATCGATGACATGTTGATTTTAAAACATCCTATTCTTTGACTCGCAGTTTCCTTTGAATAAAGAAAATCAAAACCACTGTGCAAAATGGAGTTTGTCGGCATTTTTAAGGTGAGAGGGTCTTAAAGAAATCGTGAAAGGGCGACTGGGTGTTTTGCAAAGCAGCAAAAAAGAGGTTTCTTCGCATGCATACGAATGCATGGAAGTCTGTCGCTGCGTTTGTAGTGGGTGTTAAGGTAATGTTTTGAAAGAAACGTATTGTTTTCGTTCGCATTCTTTTAGAAAAACCAGGGCGCCTAGAACAAAGAAAGTTATGGAAAGTAAGGAAGAAGGATTGAGGAAGAGACGAGTGTTGATTTTCGGACTGTGAAAGTCGCAGAAATCTTGGAATAAAAAGGGTTTTAACAAGGTTAGTTGAAGCAAGCTTTGTCGGAGAAATGCCGGAAAATGAGGGCGCTGGGAGATGAAATTAAATTCATTGAAAATAAGCATGCAGTAATAGCTATAAGAAATACATCATATACAAACATATAGTTGAAATACATAGATCATTTAGGAATCAACCAGATGCCATGAAAATATACGTCATTACCATTTGTGGTTTGTAATTAGATTAGCATAGACTTGTCTCAAATAAACCCGGATTTTTCTAGTTGAAATCAGATTAACATGGATTTGTCTTACATTAACATGGATTTTTCCAATTACAACTTGGATTGTCACAAAGATACGGAATAAAATAATAACGAACATGATTATAGCCGCAATTTTTGCTCTTCGTTTCGTGATCGGATTTAATTACAGAAAATGGGTGGATCTTGGCATCCTACTTATCTTCTGGCCTAAGCAGAATTCTTTTATGAGATCCAGTGGTAACCAACTCATTTTAGCGATATGGCTGATAGCACATGATCGGGCATGGCTCGTGAATAGAGATAAGAAATCGGACTGTGGACATTTTCGTGTAAATACAGCTATTGCTAACAAAGTTGCGTTCTATAAATCAAATCCTCGCGTCGCTGTGCTCTGTACTACTACGAAGGAGCGGCCGCCGTGTGTGTAGGGTAAATAACTTCCGTCCTTCGAACGAATTTCTGAAAGAACGAATGCCCTCCTTTGAACGAATTTCTCCTCAAATGGCGGTAGCAACTGTTCTATAACTTGTCTTTTGACAATTTTTCTTAATTTTCAGCTCTGAACCTCGCTATTTCGCATTCTTCCGTTCACATATAGAAAAGATGCACTTCCACGGAGCCCAAAAGCAATGTTTTTGCATTTCCTACAAAGGCTGCTTCCCTCAAAAGCGGTTTCTTACGAGCTATTTTGCAGGTGTCCTAGCTTGACCTTGAGCTAGACGGAAGACAAATCAAAAGTCTTGGGAATATTCAAAAAGCCTGATGGCAAACCGAAGCTTGCGAGGTCAAGTGAAAAATTTAAACTACCACCTGATCATAGACAAACCAAAATTTTAATTACTGATTCAGAGGCCTACAGGCGTCTTACAATTTGAGAAAAAGCAGACGGCATATTCTAAAAATCACTTGGGTTTTTGCTCGTCGTTAATTGATAAAAAGTGCCGAGCATAAATCAAGGTCACTTTAAAACCAATTTATACGGCGAAGCTCTATCTTAATCGAATAAGACTTTATCTAATGCATAAACAATCAAATTATACAGACGTCGGAAAACCATTTCGCGAAAAAAACAATTGATGCACTACCGACGAAATAGTCTTGAATTTCACAGGAAACATTCGCATTAAAATGTCTTCAGCACATTGAGATTCAACCGGCAAACGAACGACGAAATTGGCATGAAGAAAATGATGGCGGCGGTGAATTAGGCCTAGTTTAAAATTAGATGTTACATGTGCTTCGAGGTAGAGTAACATCAAAGGAAACAGGCCTAACTAAACAAATACAGAAATGAAATTATGTTTGATAAAATTATCGAAACAGAAGGGTGAAAAGAATAACGGAGTAAGCAGTGGGGGGAGCTTTCGAAGATTGAAGGGTTGAAAACGATTCCTGTCTCCATGGCAATAGAACGGAAACGAGGATACACAAAAACGAGATTATTTTTCATGGTACACAGAACTACCAATGTAACAATCTTAGAACACAGCCTAGAAGTTGTCATTAAATACTTTGAGTTTGCTTATGCCCTAAAATTGGTGTTGCCTAAGGTGAAATACGAATTATCTAGGATGAAAGATTCTCGCTAATTTGATTAAAAGAAAACGCCAAATAAAGAACTTCATCGAGTAAGCCGACAAAAAACAGGGGAAAGTCACCATGACAACATGAAACCTCCTTTGCGACAACTTAAGTATATAAGCAACTAGGGAAAATGGATTAGGGCCTAAATCTGAAAGTTTGGTGTTGCATATGGTGATAAAAGGGGAAACTCTTCGTAAGCATGGGATTGTCATTAGACAAATTGGATGAATTACATCTGGGGTTGAAATTCATAGAACATGCCAACAGATTTAAATAATCCATAACCAAAAACTGGTACTTTGTGGTCAGGGTACGAGGAGAGATTATATTTTCAGGCTATGAAGAATCTGAGGGATGCAGTGGAATTTTTAAGGAAACAATCAATAACAGATGCCTTTCAAACATTAGGTTTCGATAGGTACTTTTGTGAACAAGTGCTTTGTGTTACAAAACTTCACAATTACTAGAAAAAGAGGAACTAGTTTTCGCATACTTAAAAGTACTTTTTTCGTCCGAGGTACTTTTCGGTCTCTGAATAAGGAGAAGGGCTCTCGCGTTGGCACCCTTTTTAAACTGAGTTTGGTCAGAATACTAAATCTGGCATGTTAACTTCGTATTTGCGCTGAGATTAGAGTAGAATTTACTCTTTCTGGCACGGTTAATGAAATTGGCTAACCTCGCTTTCGAGTTCTGTAAACCGCGCATGCGTGTGAAACTTTCCTTCAAAGGCATTGAGTCATGGTAACTAGCGATTTTCCTCGGGCTGTTGTCTGTTTTCATGTGATAAATCGGCTTTCATGTGATCAGACATCAACTGCGTACAGTTTATTTGACAGCCAATCAGATTAACGGAGCTATCATAATGACTCAGCAATTTTTGCAATTTAGGTATACGCTTTCCATATATCATGATTCAATGCCTTTAATAACAAGACATCCCAGCAAGTGCATTATGAGATGTGAGCACCCGCAAAGGTGCTTGGGTAGCACGTGATCAGTCAGGGTCAAACAGGATGATAATAATCTGGCATGACAGCTCCAGCAAGCTCCCGAGGATCGCAGCAGAAAACTGTGAAGGAGGAAGGGCAACTGTTAGGACGACAATCTTTCGCTGCGTTTTCACACCAGAATGTGAGAAAATGGCCACACTTGTGAAGCTAGTAATCCACTAGTGGTTGTAAAAACCTCAACCACAGGTTTTGGCCTAAATGAGCCTTTGATTTTGCTAAAATTTGCGGCGACTTCCCGTGCGGTGAGACTTTGAGGAATCAGAGCAGCATGAAGCGGATTTGCGAGCCTTTGGTCGGGGAAGAAAAAGGACACGGGAGCGAGATCTTAGTTAACCGAGGTTGATCTAAAATTGGGGCAATTGTCTGTTACGAAGTGCCTGTCATTCTTTCACCAAACTTGCAAAGATCGTGCCTTAGAGTGCGGAATCCTTTTGACTCAGGAATGCTTTTTCGGCCACTTTTCTGAGACAAGATTAAATCATTTTGTTGCTAACTGCAAAGAAGGGATGGCTAGCATATTTCTTAACCAGCACAACCCCCGCCGCAGAAATTTTTCCTTCTACAAATACAAGTCCTTAATGATAAAATCACAGGGGGGTTGTGTATCATTTGGCTTTCACCCCTTCTTCCTCTTTTAGATACCATCAGACAAGTAGATACCAGAGGCTGGAAAGTAAACATCAGGTTGAGACAAAACATAATAAGATTATCAATGTCAAATATGTCGCATCTGGTGAGATTCCACGAAGGACCATTGCTGGAGCAAACAAAAACCCTTAAAAACGCTGATTTCAGTTAGGCCATCGTAGTTTAGAATATGGTTTCCCCATAAGGCATTTGGCAACAGCGAGCTTGTTTGGAGGCTAAAAATGGTAAAGGGGGCAATGTGTATTACGTAATAAGCCGGTCACTTGACTAGGCAACTACACTACAGTTTGGATAACAATTATTCATTCAGAAAACGATATTTGAATCACCCAGGATGGTGTACACGCTTTTTTATAAGGAACCACTTAATAAGGAACCTACACGTAGAAGGCCAAAATATTTAAAGAACTTATACTACTAAAAACGAAATCTCTAAGGAACTTTTCGATTTGAAAATTTTTATAACTGCAAGCATCAAAAATTAAAAAGCCCGTTCCATTCATTTGCAGCCAATATTCGCATATGGCAATTGATGCGTAGTGAAAATTAAGGAACTATTAAGGAACTTTTGGTACTAAAGTCTGATGATGTGAGGTCTACGAATAAGGAACTTTTGAAACCAGGCCTTAAGGTAGGTTCCTTATAAAAAAGGCGTATGCTCCTCAGAAGGTAGAGAGCTGACGACACAGGAATTGCGTTTGAACCATATTGAGGGCGTGCTTCTTAATTAAGAATTGATGTTGATTAGTGGACATCATGTGGATGAATCCACCCTTCTTTGCCAAAACCAGAAAATTTAGAAGAACAATGCTCGTGAAATCCCACATCTTTAGACTGTCCCACCGTGGAAATCTTTTTCCTCCGGCTATTAGATTCCATTACAGAAAATCAAAACACTGCATGGTAATAGTAACTAAGCTAAAAAATCCTTGAAATACTAATTATATTTATTTTCAAGAAACCAAGGCTTTGAAATAATTGTCGACCGTATAAGATAAACTTTTGTTAAGCTGATTTGTGGTAATATCTTGAGAAGTGTCTCTTTGGTGTTTAATAAAGAAGAGAATGAAGGATGAATGGAGAAGTAAGAATTGAGCAGAGAAACTAAACTTCAATGAGAAGTAATCCTTTTTGCATCTCAGGCGTGTTATGAAAAATTCCAAAGCCATTTCAGAGTAAGAGGATCTTCTCAAGTGATGAACGTACAACAATCAAGGGCCACTATTGAATAAAACAGAACAACTGAGAAAGAGGCTGCATCAACCTAAAACGAGATTTGGTTGAAAATTGCCTCGCACCTAGGATTGAAATTCTTTAAATGGAATCCAAGAAGAGACCAAATATCTAATCCATTTTGTCCACTTTTTGCAGCAAATTATAAACTTAATAATTCATAAAACTTTAGAAATCTTGACACTTCAATTGTTTTCAATCTTTTGGAATGGAGCTTTTAAAAAACAATGAAACCTTTTATTTGTAATTCCTGGCAATCCTAGATTGTTCTTTTTAAATTACTTAATATTTTCCTAAATTCAAAGGTTTAGGCCCAAACTTTTCAAGCTGAATGATTTCTAGGGAAATGATTTGATATTGTAAATAAGAATCTACCAATACCACTGAAACCATTTCAAGATTCATAACAAAAGATTGAAGCCTTAATAATATTGAATGGAATATTTAATTAGCAATAAATCTCCACAAATAATCACTACAACAAAGCCTTTTACAGTTAATGGAAAACCTTTTGTTTTAGATTTTGTTATTTGAGAAGCAACTAGTTTATTAGCTTTTCTTTCCCACAGTCAGATATTGACAATTACATGCAAATAAGTGTAGTTTTGTTTTCACAATTTAGGGAGACAACAATTCAGACTCCACAGAGAGAAAATATTTTTGACACTAACAGGCAATTGTTATGAAATTGATAATCAAACCTAAGGTCAATTTCATGTTAGTTTCAAACAAAATAGTTTCCAAAAATTACAATATGATTGCATTTGGGAAGCATAAATAAAAATTTAGAGAGAGGGGCCAATTCAACAACAGCTGAGGGGTAACACATGCCACAAATAATTTTCTGCCCGACAGAAAAAGGTGGGTATAAGAAAGGTCACTCTAAAGTGCTAGATGTTTCAGAAGATGTATTTCTCAACTGAATTGACAAAATTATAAATATCTAAACTTCTCTAGAAACACATTGTGAGAAGTCAAACGTCAGAGGGGGCAAAGGGGTGTTTACCCTCAAAGATGAAGTGCAGAAAGTGAATTTAAAAAACAGCAAAGAAGAAAGAAATAACTTAGCCCTCCCTTGAGTGTGCTCATGCAATAAACTATCCTAAACCTCAGAGAAATGGGTCATTTGCTATTCAAATACGATGATATTCATTCATTTTCTATAATGAAGACACTTTTCTATTTAATGAAAGCATAGCTAAAGTTTTAAAATTTTGTAGCTCAGATAAAGCAACTAGTCTTTTGACATTGTCTTCTTCTAAAAAGATGTTTATGACAGGGTGACATTTCAACTAAGACTAGCTTATACATTACAACTTAGGTAGGGTAACAAAAACTTGAATCTGTGATTTCATTCTTCAAAAGGCACCTAATATCCTTGAAAACTTGAGTATCAAAGCTAAAACCAAACTCAATGATAAGGAATAGATGAAATACATAAGATTACCACATACATGCCAACATCTGGGCTACTCCTCTCCCTAAATTAGTTTATCAACTGAGAGACCCATTCATTTTGAGCATGATTTCTCAGTATAAAACCCAATTGTTTCTCTTATCAGATTGTTTTCATCCTCCTTTGTTATATTTAATTTGTTGTTATAAATTGTTATCTGTTAAATTCTTTAATCTTAATCGACAATTGTCTACATTAACTGAAAAAGGAGTTAATTATTCATATTAAGAAGAGATCTACTGGATCTTTCAGAATGGACCTTACAGTGCAAAAGAAATGGTTCTTTTGTAAATCTCAGAATCTCCCAGTGTTTTGATAAGGAAATATGGTTAGGTTTGCAAATAACAGCATCTGTCAAAGGCTAGAGGGTTCCCCAAAGTTGGGGAGAGATCAAAGGCAAATATTTTTACTTCAAATTGGGGTGTTTGTTAGAACATTTGATAGACAGGTATTGAATCTAGATTAAACTGAAGTTTAAAAGGAAATAATCAAGTTTATTATAAGTATTACAGTCTTAAAAACATTGAATTTTAGTAAAACTTGTATAAGTGAGGGCTTTAGACAATGAAGTTAAAAAGCCCCTTCATTGAAGAGGGATGTCATCAAAGTTAACAGCCAGACAGCCAGAGAAGAAAATGGGGCAGCTGCTCCCACAGCAACCTCCCCCTCCCCCCGAAAAAAACAAATCTCAGTTATTATAAGCCAAACACTTGTAATGTTTTTATTTGCAATTAATCAACATTTAAATAAATAAGTGATATGACGAGAGGTTGAAGAGGAATTCAAAGATCAAACAGAAATTGCTTGAGTTTCTGATTGCGTGGCGAGCAGTCTACCACAACAAAGTCTAGAGGTCAAGCAAACACTTGATAAAACTGCATGATTATCAATAATTTCTACACAAATAAAGCTTTATCTTATCGCCAACTGCTCGAGGAGATAAAACATCAACTCTTGCTGCTAATCGGGACAACATAATATAATATCGCAGTCTGCCAGGCTCCTAAACAATGTTGCTTGAGCGAAAGTTTTTGATGCCACTCAAGTCTGACCTTGTCTCGCGTGCAAGAAAAACGGTGGACGGTTTTTGTTTATCAAACGCATTCACGATTTATCAACTGGAAAATGTCTTCATTACGCATTCCCTCTGACGAGTTGATTAATAAACATAAGTGATGAAAAGGGAAGCGGGCAAGAATTTCAATTTCGACGTGCGAGTTTGTCACCTCCACGAGGTCGTTAAAAAGCCGTGAAAAATTCACAACAATTTGTGGCAAATGCCTCAGACCAACACCAGAATTCCGACGACTCAGCCCAAAAAAATCAGTGAATATATCACTTATGAAATATTGCGAATATATAATCGCTGTAATAAATATTTGAACTCGGCATTGATTATAATAATAATTATGAAACACGAAGCTAATATATTTGTAGGCACGCCATTTTCGTGAAACAATTAATTAGAAACTTTGAATGAAACAAATAAAATAGATTTAACGAGAACCAAACGGAGGATTGGTGAAAAATAAACAAAAAGCTTTGAATTTCAAATGTAACGTATTTAAATTGTGGCACAAGGGGAATTTTCGTGGAGAAAAATTCGGCAAAGTGAAGTCAGGGTTTGGAGGTACTGCTTCTTATAAGCCACGCAGAAAGTTATTTGCCTGAAGAATTAAACTTCAGTTTGCGGATGCAACAGTTTCAATTAGAGCTTGTTTCGGTTATAATGCATTCATTGGTGCGCCCCATGAAACTTTTGATGGATTTACAAGGGTAACCATTCATTTCAAAACGCCGTTTATTGTGAAAAACGGCGCTACAAGATTGTGTGAAATGAAAATAAAATCATATATACCTGTCCAGGTATCCGTCGTTATCTGTGTCACAAGCTGCAAAAAGCCTCCTCAAGAAATCGTCCATTGACAGCTCGCTTGTGGAGGAGTCACTTGGTGAATTTTGATATTCAAAAATTGAATTGTCGCCATCATCAGAGCTTCTCAACATTAGGCCAACCTATGAAGCATCGGGAAACATTTACCGCAAAAGCTAAGCACAGTCCGTGGTTGTAATGCATCAAGGAAGCTGGTACCCTTTCCAAAAACACGTTTGTACTTAATTATTAAGAAATTTTTGAATAAAACAAGCAATTCTCTTCAAAACCTGCCTCTAGGACCCGACCTTACTCAATTGTCCATCACAGCTTGCCTGTATGAGTTGATCACATGGCACCTGAACAATCGAAATTAACAATCGATTCGAAAATCAATCGGCTAGACAATGCAAAAACAATGCCATTGTTTCTGATTAGCCAATAGAACTTGAGCATTTCTGCAGATTCAGACAGGCCTTGCTCCAGCGCAGCAACAACTTCCCAGGAAATGAGTTGTAAAAGAATTTTTGCCACACGCTTCAATGTCAACACGACTCACTTTGGGAATGGATTAGAAATTACCTTTATCTCAGAAGATTCCACCAACGTGTGTCCTTAAAGTTGTTGTACCGAGACAATTGTGTAGCCAGCAAGTGCAAAAAAGTTACACTTATTTCTTTTTTTCAGAATTCTTCAAACGAACTATAGTATCAAAAAGCATCCCCCAAGAAGCAATTGGAAGGGGCACTTCGCAAAATCCCACACTTTATATTCCTTTAAACCTTTCTTGATAAAGTCACTTTTCAATACATAAATTTCGACGCTGCTTCTTATAAGTAAAACAGAGTTTAAAAAATCCCATTCCAATGAAATTTCTGTTTTTACCCGTTCATTGTCAAAACAGTACAAAACTCAGACTTTGGTGAAACAATTTCAGGTATTCAAGAACAAGATCCCATCATGATGAAAGACTTCTTTCAACAGTTAATGCAAATTTCCCTGAGGACGTGATAATGAAGCTTGCGTCGTGTATTAGACCTTTCAATGCCTGTCAAAAGTACTTGAAGAGGCTCAACAGAGTTGGATCGCTGCTTGTGTTTTTGCGATGCATACCCACAGGCGTGGCAAACCCAGCCCCCACACCGCCCCCAAATGAATCTCTAGAAAAAGCATAGAGAGTGCGGGAAAGTAACCGACCCGAGCGAGACTCGAACTCACGACTCTGACTTTGTACGTCAAGTGCTCTACCACTTAGCTATCGGGTCATGCTTTCAAGCCAGCACTCGAGGCCAAGCTATTTTTCTGCACTGCCCCCTCTTTTACCGATTGCAGAGGGGAGCCATCACAGCTCCATCGCAAAGTGCAAGGGACCTGTTGATGAGAGAGGACTGCCCACACCAGGAGGGCCATCGCAGCCCAACCACTGTAAAGTATTGAGGAAGAGAAAAGGTTGAGGCAACAGGATTTCTTACCTTTTCTCTAGAAAAATCTTAGTACAGGCACCGCGGAGCGTTGAGAAAAGTGGGGGGTCTAAAAAAGTGGGGGGGCTAAAACCATTGAAAATGAGGCTTTATTGGTAGTTTATTACTAAGTATTTGACATTTTTT
Source organism: Nemopilema nomurai (assembly GCA_003864495.1). Taxonomy (NCBI): domain Eukaryota; kingdom Metazoa; phylum Cnidaria; class Scyphozoa; order Rhizostomeae; family Rhizostomatidae; genus Nemopilema; species Nemopilema nomurai. The sequence goes on from ML133389.1 coordinate 2,374,720, forward strand.
GCTGGACCCAAGTTTGATTGGTGACGAATGTCATAATTTTACAGGCACCGCGGAGCAAGGGGGGGCTGAGGGGCCTTTAGCCCCCCACCTTTTGCAAGAAATGTCAAATATTAAGTAATAAACTACCATAAAGCCTTTTTTCAATGGTTTTAGCCCCCCCCCCACTTTTTAGACCCACTACTTTTCTCGACGCTCCGCGGTGCCTGTTTTACCAACAATTTAGCAAAACCTGTCCCCACCCCCACAACACCACAATTTCCATTACTCAAAGCATGATATGAAATCACACAGCAACCAACCATCTGTGGGAAGGGGGAATAATCAAATACATTTGGCGAGTTTTGGTTCCTTTCTCAAAGGCTTGCCCCCTCGCCCCTTTCCTTGCACGCGCCCCTGGTCACACCTTGGCCACATCCTCTGAATACGTTCGCCTATGAGACCAATACTATAAAAACTCGACTTGGTAGTGAAACAAGAGTACAAATATTTTTACGAGCAATGAAGCGCCTTCGGGCATCTGTAAACACGCCTATTTGTAATGACAGCGTCGTTGGCATATTCAGTCAAATCAAACTGCATTGATAACAGCCGGATTCATTCGAACAGGCCCAATTCAAATAGAATCCCTCAGGCAAATATCCAACATACTGTCTAACTTGTTGCCTTCAATCTCTGCCAAATCCCCTCGCCCCGCAAACAACGTAACGCAAAAGTGAATAATCCTAAAAACAAAAGTGAAGTATTCTCATGTACATAAGGCCTTCCCTTAAAGATGCAACATTGTATAAGGAGGCAAAGGGGTTGCAGCTACCAAGGAGAGACGGAAATAGAACGGGGGTCGCAAAGTCTCAGAGTGTTCCAACTACTTTTGGCAGAGATTGCTGCTTTGACTCAAAATTTTCTTCATAAGGGACCAATCAACAGAAAACTAGGGGCGAAGTGACTTTGAGTCTAGAGTGACTTGGGCAAAGACTAGGGGAATGTTATCCTTGGTACCAGATTCACTATATGTAAAATTATAATAAGATAAATTATTAATAAAATAATGATTTTACTTTCCCTATTTTGTGACATAGCTAAAAAACCAGGAGTCATCAATCAAGCCATCATGAGTTAGCCAATATCTAAGATGAAATCTGTTTTCTTTTTTGATGTATTAGGCTGATTTTGTACCGCTTTGACCGGAGAGATCCCAAAGATTCAAATGGACCAAAGAGGCCAAAATGTACCTAAAAAGAAGTATCAATGCATTTTACTTCAAACGGGGTTTAGTGGTTTGTCACACGTGGTGGGTGAAGGATCAAACATTCACCCCTTTAAAAAGGGCCGCCGAGAGGGTTTGAGGGCCCTGGGACATAACTCAAATCTGTGGCCCTACACTTTGACATAAACAGTTTGGTGTTGCTTTATGAGGCCCCATACACTTAGAGTTCCCGGAGCAAATGCCCCCTCCCTTTCCCCCTTCTCAGCAGCTCTGCCTTTAATTTTAAGCACCCATTGGAAATAAGAGCAGGAAATCTCGATAAAGCGTGAAAACTAGATATTGCATCGACTTTCTCGTACAAGGGAGCATATACCCCAATCCCCACTGTTTATACACTAACAAGGGGCTTAGCGTATCAGCTGAGTTTTTCAAAGAAATTTACTGCCAATCGAGGGTACGGAGCTGAAATTGGGCTAGCAAGTGTCTGAGAGGTACGTGGCATTACCGTAAATCCTTGAATTTGCCCCCTTCGAAAAAGCCCCCCCCCCTCGAATAAGCCCCCACCCTAGAAATTCAAATTGTAATTTTAGTGAAATTGGCGAGCGGCCCCTAGCGAGAAATATTACGATCTAAATATCAAATTATTATTCTGAGACATCAAAGTCACTAGTTTTACTGAAGGGCCAAAACCAGCAGGGTACTTAGTAATCCCCATCAGGGGTACCCGAGCTTGCGTGGTGGGTGATTGGGGTACAGGCCCCTCTGTTTATGCCAGGTGTTAAAAGCTCACTTTTCTTTCACTTTGATCTAAATCTAATGCTGCAAGAAACGGATGTTTATGTCTATTAGTTACTGTCATTGCAAAAGGTGAAAGTGGGAGGTTCCACGAAAGGGGAAGAACCCCATACTTCAGGCACTCCGAAAATGGGTGGCGCCAAGAGGAGGGTGGGCTAGTTTACCCTCTGGGAAAAGGATACACGTGTTTTTCTTATTCTCTTAGCCCTCTCTCTTGATTTCGTGGTGACGCCGCGGCTGTCAAAAAACATTTCCAAACGGAGTTCATTTTAAAAGTGACAAAACTTGCTTTGTTGCATTCAGACACCGAGATGCTTCGCTAAACGCGCCCTTCTTTTAAACGCCCCCTTTTTCAATCTTTTCCCAATAAACACCTTCCACTTCTGGAACCAAACTTATTTAGTTGTTAATCAGAGTTTTCTCAAGTCCGATCATCATTAGATGTTTTCTTGAACAAATTGCCTTGGAAGAGTGAACAACTTTGATAAACCCTCTCTTTTGAAAGCCCCCTGAGATACCAAAAACTTTAATAAACATTTAATTGAAGCATCACGGTACAAAGTTCTTTTTGGGGGTTTATTGTCCTGTAGAAAAAATCACTCCTTCTGCCGTTACTTTATCAGTTAATTAGGAAGATTTTTGCTTTGAAGAATGTAACAAGAAAAATACAAACATGGAATTATTCTAAGCAAATATCATATCACACATATACACAATCAATAACAGTACGCTCTCTGTACGAATAGCATCAACGTAACGACCGTGTAAACGAGGTTGCCCTTAGGCATTCCTCGCCTTTCATTAAAGCGTAAGTAGCGAGGCTGTAAAAGGTGATAACGAGGCTATAGAACAAAGAGGCCAGTATCGCGTCGTCGTTATTAACTACAAATGTGGCTGGTGAGCTCTGGAAAGACACATCTCCGGGGCTAACTAATAAATGTCTTGTTGCTACTTTGAATCGAATAACAACCATTGACTGGCCTAAAAGGGCTCGACTTTCGATCGTGATGACGTCATTACAACAAGGGCCGCTGTGATGAACTCGGAAAAATAAAAGGTTTTGGTTTTGCACATAAAACATCCAGATCTCAAATCAAGGAAACACTCTAACAACTTCAAAGACGATAAACAAAGGAAGGAAAACTCTTCTTGTTTAAAGACAATAAATTCGAGATCCAATGGATCCTCGTAGAGGTACAATTATTAACACCCTTTAAATCATAAATAGAATCGAAAATAATTAAAATAGATGCTTAGCTTCGACGGGGATGAAATTTACAACATTTTTATAAACGACTTACTAACGAAATCAGGAAATAAAGTATCGTTGGAAATTTGAAAGGTTAGTAGGTGAAACCAATGAGTAAAGCGAGGGGAGGAGATAATAAGTAAAAAGATGCTTTTTAAAATAAACAGAATATCATGAGAATATATTAAAAAAGAAATGTATAAACCATTAAAGGCATTAGAGCGGTTCTATGCCAGGTACGGTCTTGCCGGACACTGCCATCGGACATTTAAATGTCGGACACTTTGATGACGTACTTCTTTTTAAGTAGATTCGCAGTCTCATTCGATAGACCCGGACAATAGAAAGCAATAGTGCAACTATTTACCGAGACGACTGTGCTGGAAAATGCTTACGCAGGACATTTAAATGTCGGACACATTTAAGAGACCGTAATGACTGAAGCTTGGAAAAATAGTTCAAATCATGTCGCAACTCAAGGTGGAAGCAAATAAGAGAGAATCATAGGCACTATCTAAACTCTGAACATCAAAATGCAGTAACTTCAAAGGTTTGAACGCAAAGTTTTTGATAAATTGCAGAACTCGATAAGATTTAAGTGTCCGACGGCAGTGTGCAAAGTCTGAATAACCATCAGAACCATTACTTATCAAGCGATACATTATAGTGTCCGACCTTCAGAGAACACAATTTCAAATGGATGATGCTGTGTCTTTGGACTCACCGTAAGCGTGAAAGCAGAAAAAAGCATCATATTGGCGTGGCCTTGAAAGGTCGCACCTAAGCTTTAATAATTTAACGAACATCATAAATGCTGTGTTAGATATACCCTAGGTACCAGACTCATTATTTTTATACATAGTGGGTCAGGTATCCAGGGTATGTTAGATAAGACATGTGTACGAAAACGGCAAGGCAAAACTTTTACTAAAAATGCTTCTAAAAAAACAATACATTATGTGCAAAAAAAAATTTCCAGTTATAAATGACTGATTAATCTAGAGAATAAAACTACAAAAATCTACATTTCAAGATCAAGATCAGATCTAGAACGACTGGAAAACTTGTCCCGTGGAAATTAAATATTTTGGGGCCTGTCAGACACGTACTACTGCTCACAGGCTTCAACCTTTAACCTTTGACTTTTCACCTTTGACCTTTCTCAGTGTCTGTCATACATGGGATGGTTCTGCTGTCCACCTCTGTGTCGCCCTTGTCTGACTGCAGTGTCGTAACTTGGCAATGGCTCCTCTTGGGGTGCAATAGTAGGGGCAGTGGGGTTCCTTCGACCCCTTCGTGAAAGCGACCTAGGCAGGGTCAACTGCCGCGCAGGGGTACGAGACGGATTGCTACTTGGGGTGTGCACACTGCAAACCTTGATGAAACCTAAGTGAGAGAAAAAGTTGGTCTTTTGAACGACACTCTGCGGAGGAGATGATATCAACAAAAGGTCAAAGGCCGAAAGAATGCTCTAGATAGCAGGAAACAACGGATAGCAGACATAAGACTGAGAAATTAGTAATGCAAATGCAAACTTTATCTACTAATAATTAAAGTCGTGAACAAAGGAGAACCACATATTTTGAATAAGCTGCAAGTACTTCTCAGAAGAAAAGAGGTGCTGCTTCGAAATCTTCCTTTCGGTACAATATAGTCGGTGCATTTTGAAGGAGCATCGCTGAAAAGGTGCACTTCAACCTTTAACCTTTGGCCTCTAATCAGAGGTACTTCCGAGTACTTGAGTGTGTTTCACAAGGTAGAAAATTGGTTATAATCAAAGCAAAACTTAAGCATTCTCTCGGAGGAGCTCAGATGAAATGTATTTCAAAGTTACACGGAAGTATATAATTTTCACATATTAAATATTTTTCTGGTCCGACACTCCTTGAAGGATGCAAACATAGGGAAACGGCTAAAAGATGACAAAATGAGTAGCCAACGGCACGAGGGATTTGATAAGGGCGTATGATCTAATGACCAATCAGTTCCTACTTCCTTTCTTGCCTTCGAAAAGTTTCAGTGAAAAGACGAACCCCTTCTGTCTACAAAGAATAGGATTGTGCATAGAAAAGTGGACAGACTCAAAAACTCTTAGATAAAAGAAAATTCTCAGCCTATGGTCATGCCTTGACGCTTGCATACTCTAATGAGTGTTGGACGAAAAATACGTGCAATTTTGAATTTCTCTAGCACGATATATTTGTTCACCTTTTCCGAGCATTAAAAGTTAATATTCCCCACCCCACCCACTGTAATTGTAATATTATCATATGCCATTAATTAACATACGTAATTATGCTAACCTCGCTTTCGTTTGTATATAACACTTAGCCTATTCTATTGTAATTCAGTCAGTGATTAACCTCAACACGAGTCGCTCGCTTTTTGTCTTCACTCTCAATTCGTTGACTACTCGAAGTGACAAGGGTTTTAGAGGAAGTCAAAAATTTTGTGGTAAAAACTTCACAATTGCCTGAAATATCAGAGAGGTAATTTTTGCAATATTTTTGAAAAATTATGTTTCCGCACAATTTTTGAAAAATTATGTTTTCACAGTTTGTGAAGAAACATCAATGATATAATTTGCTCAACAGGTACCCTTCTTCAATCTTTGTTGTAGAGCAATTTAACCACATCGGTTACTCACCGGCCATGAAGAGAACCAGAGCCAAGCCAATAAGAACACACGCCCACCATCGCTCTTTCATCCAAGTGAAAATAGAATCAAAGGTCTTCTTGTTGAATATGAAGTTCTTTAAACGTGAAAGCGGTCCCTCCGCATCGACCTTTCGGCATTTATCGAAGATGTCGCAGTAGCCAAGGTAATTGTCACATGGAGAGCCTACAATGTACGAGGGACAGTCTCAGTAAAGATGAGTGACAAGATAAAGGCGCGTTTCTTGTTACAGAAGCTCCAGAAGTTGAACATGAGGAAATACATAACTGTTTGCCTTCATCACTGTTTATCAATAGGATTCTGAATTGATGACGTCAAAAAAATGTATTTTAGAAATTTTTGAGTTTGGATCCAATAACTTAAAATAGCATCATCAAATACCTCTAAACAGGTAAAATTAAATTATTGTGTAACAAATTGGCAGAGATATGGCCAGATGTGTATGGGCTCTTTCTCCGTTGAAACTCTTTATTTTGGTCTCTGTTCATAACTTCAGGAAGAGAGCAAAAATAACAAAGATCCGTTAGGAAACCTAAAATCTTTCATTGGCTATATCTCAACCAATTCTTTACATACTTGGCCAATTTTTGTACACATGGGGCTATTTCATGGTGATCTTTAATGCTATGTGGTTAATAAAATTCAAAAATTGTAAAAATAGGTTTTTGGTGTCCTCACACTTTAGGACTCTGTTCACGATAATTGATTACGACATGATGACGTACCTGGCGCCAGTTTGAGGCTGACTGTCTTCCCGCTTTTGACGGCTGTTTTGCTCTTACAAGTCGCTTTGTCGCTTCCATCCATGCAGCAAATATCACAATAGGCCTCCTTCGCAGTGCACATACACTCTGTTTGGTTTGTCTTCAAGCAGATCGACCCACTGCAGGTCTGTAAAAGAAAACAAGAAATTCAAAGCAATGACCTAAACCTTTACAGTCCCCCCCCTGTGACTTTTCCTTCCTCCCCAAATGCTGCTCTTTGCTTCTAGTACGTTCCAATAACGTCCAACCCTGACACAGCCCCACTTAAACCCCATTCTCTCTGATTCCTCCTGATTCTCTGATTTAAATAATATTTCCCTTATTTTCTATCACGAACCCCATTCTATCTCCTTATTATCCTTCTACATCCCCAACATCCCAGCCAATTTCTCTATGTTCTCTGTGCAACTTTTTCTTCCACTCTAACCAACTTCCGCCCCTCTTCTTTCAACCATCTCCCTACCCTCTGAACCCAACCTGCCTACCCTTTCTACCCTTCCCTGGTAGCCCCTCCAACGCATACCCACTTCAAACAATACCTACCCCATTCTATCTCCTTATTATCCTTCTACATCCCCAGCCAATTCTCAATGTTCTCTTACACCTTTTTCTTCCACTCTAACCAACTTCCGTCCCATTTCTTTCAACCATCTCCTTACCCCTGAACCCAACCTGCTTCCCCTTTCTACCCTTCACTGGTAGCCCCTCCAACGCATACCCACTTCAAACAATACCTACCCCATTCAAGCACACTTTCGCACCACCTTGACATGTAGTGTTGACATCCGGCTTCGGAGGGGGCGATGGACACTTTGCTGACGAGCCACTTTGGATAGTTAAGGAGTTTAACAGAAAGCGTCTAATTGATAAAACTAAAACACAGCTCTGCAAAGCACAGGTTTTAAAATTGCCTTTTTATTTGACAGTAAATGAAGATTGGAACGGCTGTAATCCAGAACTAAAGGCAGGAAAAACTTCGAAATCAAAAGTCAGTTTGAAGGTCATGTCGCAAAGGGCAAAGGGCAAAGGTGGACATAGAATTGATAACTTGGCAATAGGAAAGAAAGGACAACCTTTACTGGACGTTTGACTAAACACTTCGCCTACTCGAATCTCTGTGGGTGCCTGCAATTAGTCATTTTAAAACGTGACTCAACAAGACCTTCGCCTGACCAAACATGACCTACAACAGTGGACAAACATCGAAGAAAGTCAAGGGCGGATTCAGGGAGAAATCTGACTACAGCAAAGGAAGGGAAAATTTTAGAGCCACGCCCTTCAGGCTGTCAAAAATGAAGGCCACACCCATTTTATGTGAATACTATTGTTCTGTTGTTGGTCATATGATCAAAATGTTTGTTAGTGGTCAGCGCTAAAATCATATAATAAAATTTAACAAAGGCTTTGACCCCTGTTTTCTGTTAGGAATGGGTCACATTCACAGAACGGAAATCGCAAGGGCTATTGTTGACATTTTCGTTAGCATAATAATTGCATAATAAACCAGATGCAAATGCACGTAAAGGTAGGTCGTAAAAGTTAAGGTGGTACAGATAGTTTCGTTTAGAAGGATACTCGCAAGCGGCTTTTCCTGCACACTCAGTCTCCGAGCTGCAATTCTTTCCGATAGCTCCACCGTAGCTACACGTTTTCCCATCACAGCACGGTCCCTCCGAAGGACTGAAAGCAAAATATCAACAAATTACCAACACATAGGTGGCATAGAATGACTAGCCTAGCAGTGTTCTAGCGAATAGGAAATGGGGCCTAATTCGAAAATGTAATCACAGCTTCCAAGTCGCACCTGTATTCTTCTGACTGGTGATTGGCTAGAAGATATTTTTGAAGCAATCCTAATCAAACTCACCGATTATCCCCTTCCCCAACTAACCATGTTACAGGACCAATCAAATAATTATCTGAAATCACGTTACTTGTTATTTAGGTATATAAATCAAGAGATTGGAATTGAGGCTGGGGTTTTGATGATTTGAATGGGGTCTTTTCTGGCTATTCTTTACCGTTATGATCTATCAAACCATTCCACCACAGCTACATTCCTCTTTTACTACTCCCTTTTCAACACCCCATTTCGCCACCCCTTTTCACCTACCCCCTTTCCACAATTCCCCTTTTTACCACCCCATTTCCCCATCCACCTTTTACCTACCCACTTTTCACCACCCCTTTTACCTACCCCCTTCCACCACCCCTTTTACCTACCCCCTTTCCACAACCCCCTTTTCACCACTCCATTTCCCCATCCACTTTTCACCTACCCACTTTTCACCACCCCTTTTACCTATCCCCTTCCACCACCCCCTTTCAACAACCCCCCTTTTCACCACCCCTTTTAGCCCCCCCTTCCACCACCCCTTTCCACAACCCCCCTTTCCACAACCCCCTTATCACCACCCCTTTCCCCATCCACTTTTCACCACCCTCTTTCACAACCCCCCCTTTTCACCACCCCTTATCCATTAATATGCAGCTCGGTTTCTTACCTGCACTTTGTCGGCGACTTGGCATTCGTCGTGTTGTATTTGCAATTATTGTTGGACTTCGGCACGTACTTGTTGCAGCATCGTTCGCTTTTACAGTCATCTTCGTATCCGCAATCGCAGTCCTCATCCTTTTCTACAATCTTGTTGCCGCAAATGGGGCCGTCCGATTCTAGAAAGCGAAACAAAACAATTTTCTCTCGTTGGATGATCACAGAAGAATTCTTGGGAACTCCTACATTTTGATTCTAGGTCCTAAAAAGCCCTCTAGTTTTTTAGAAAAGTTTGATAACATTTGGGCAATAATAACAACTGATGCAGTATGGCTGAAAAAAGTACCAATGTCAACCGAGAAGTTAGAAAGTTAGATCGGGGCAAATACAAAGGGTTAGTGATAACTTATAATGTTTTAACTTTTAATACTTCAAATTTCAAATGAGTAACCGTCAATGCTTTCTTCCTCAAATGTGCTTCTAATGTCTCTAACAGCTTTGAACACAAGGCACTGTATTTTTACTTTGAGCTTTTAATAAGCCACCTATCAGACTGAAAAATAAATAAGCCCCCCTTGAGGCTTAATAAATAAGCTCCCCCCCTTGAGGCTTAATATAGCTTTAACGGTAAATCAGCATAAAAATCAGTAGACTGAAAAGTCAGAACAATATAATCACTTTCTTTAAGAGGGTGCTAGATATCTGCCTTTCCCTCTCTAGGCAAGCTTTCAAAACAATATTGATTTTTGGTTCCTACCTTTGAAACATATATCTGCCTTTGCGTTAAGTACAGGTCCGATGTAATCTCTACTGCACTTAGAAAACTTGTAGTTGTTGCTGTCACTTCCGGACGTTGCCCTTGGATACATGATGAAGTTGCCACCGCCCGCGGAGCCTGGAGAGCACTCTGGCGAATTCGAGACTGGGTCGTGCTGTAAACGAGGATAGGAAATAACGAGAACAAAGATTGGACAATGCAATGAAGTGTTCTACTCCTGTATAGACAAGTAAATGAAACAGAATATTAGAAGGAAATCAGATCTGAATAAGTGCTTTGCGGTACAAAAACTTCACAATATCTAGGAATAGTGGAACCAGTTTTTGAAAACTCAAAATAAATTTTCGTCCGACACATCTCAAGAGTATGTAAACGTGGAAAATGAAGAATCCAGATTGCGCCAAAACATGCAGTGACGACAATTTTCGTGTAATTGGGCAAGCTAGGTCGTCTTTTCACCTAGGTGTTTTGGAGTCTGTCTATATTTCAATGGAAAATCCCATTCTTTGTAGACAGAAAGAGTTTGTCTTTTCCCTTGGGCTCTTCTAAAGTGAGGTGTTAAGTAACGCAGATTGGTCAATTATAACCAATCACGCGCTCTACTTATCACCCTCTAGTGTTTTCGATCCGCATCTGGCTATTTATTCTGTCAGCTTTTGGTTATCTTACATCGTTTGCATACTCTGAGGAGTGTCAGACTAAAAGACACTCTAATCATGTAAGAACTGTTTCCGCTATTTCTAGCTATTGTGGAACCAGACCTCCAGAACACTGTTTGAAATGATTCATTAGATGGAGAGTGGGTTGAGTGGCCAGGGGCGAATAAAAATCAACAGTAAAGTTGAAGGAAGAAGAAGAGATGGGAAGAAGAACTGACGATCACTTACAAGGATAAACAGGACGTAGTGGGAAAAGACTAGATGAAACATAAAAGGGTAAAAAGGGCGGACGTGCAGTGAAATTCTTTGTACACTTAAAAGAGCTTGCAAGGCTAAGTACTTGAAAATAATGGCAAAAAACATGGAAAGAAGCATGCAAAAAGTAAAATAATATAACATTATAAAAACTGTCAAACGCAAAACATCGCTGTAGCCCCTGAGAGGTTGACCTAATTTGAACCACTCAGAGACTGACCTAATTTATGACCTTTGATCTCAAGTATCTAATTGTTTGAATATAGGTGTAACAAGAAGTGATGCATTGAACAAACATTGGTGTCAAGACAAATAAAGTCCTGTTACCTGAGATCCAAAGTTATGTCCAATTTCATGAGCCAATGTAATTTCTGTCACTTTTGTTGGCACATCTTGCTGGTAGTTTAATGTTGTGACAACACCAGTGTTCAAGCTTTTGTATTTACCCCCTGCATACGGCTTCCATCTCTCACAGACACCACCAGATGCGCCAGCTAAGGACGGAGGGCAACAGTAATCAAAAAATGTTTACGAAAGCACAGATGCCAGAGATGTCACTGATTTGGAGCAGGGGGGAGGGTTTAGCTTGAATTTCACGGCGGCTGCAAAAAGGGGATTGCCCAGCACTACCCCATCTGTCGATTTAATATTGGTGAAGGATTTACTAAGTGCCCTCAAAATCCATCATGAAGGGATATCACGACAAAAGGAGATCAATAAGAAAGGACATCACCACGAAAGGAGATCGGTAAGAAAGGACATCACCACGAAAGGACATCACGACGAAAGGAGATCGGTAAGAAAGGACATCACCACGAAAGGAGATCGGTAAAAAGGACATCACCACGAAAGGACATCACCACGAAAGGAGATCGGTAAGAAAGGACATCACCACGAAAGGACATCACCACGGGAGGACATCACCACGAAAGGACATCACTACGAAAGGACATCACCACGAAAGGACATCACGACGGGATGACGTCACCAAGGGAGGATATCTCAACAAAGCAACACCTCATATAGGACTCCTTATGCATATTAAGGAACCGATGAAACGTATCACGTGTAAAGGATATCAAGATGCGTTGGTTGGTCAAGATCTGTTAAAGCAGCCAGTCTCACTTACAAGCTTCTCCGATCCAAGCGAGGCCAAGCACACCATCGTCAAAATCGCGGTATGTGAAAACATACGCTAGACAGTGTTGGTCATGGTCTGTTTCTGAGTTTAGTTCCAAGAATTTGGCAACCCCGATATTCTCATCCTTGAATTTGCAGCCTGCATCCGCGTTGCACTCTGCTTGCGTCTGGGCCTTCATTCTTGAGATTTTTAATGTCACGTCTAAACGAGAGCGATCAAATAAACAATATTAAAGAGACAAGATTGAAGTATTGCAGAGGTACTATAGAACATCCGGTACAAGAATAATCTATGAATAGGAGATACGATTGAATAGGATTTTTGTGGAGACAAATAAAGGTTCGGTAGAAACATGGGAAAGGTCCAATATAATCATGATAAAGGTCCGGTATGATTATGGAAAATGTCCGGTATAGTCAAGCTGAATGTCCGGTATAGTCATTTTAAAGACCTAGTAGGGATGGCAAAGGGTCAGTATAGTCACAGTAAATGTCCGGTATAGTCATGTTAAAGACCAGGTAGGGACATGGCAAAAGTCCGGTATAATCAAAGCAAATGTCCGGTATAGTCACGCTAAAGGTCAGTTAGAGTAGTGATAAATATCCCGTCGATCTAGTAGGGGCACGATTAAGGCTCGGTAATATAACATAAACATAGTTAGTTAGGGTCAAATGGAGACACAATTAGGGCATATAAATGTAACATAATTGAACAAGAGAATACACTCACTATGTTGGAAACCAGTAAAAGAAGTCGCTTTGTAGATTGAGTTGACACTCTGGACATACTGCGTCATCAAATACAAGGCCCGCACACGTGACTTTGCAAACTTATCTGTAAACAGCCAGTCAGCCTAAAGAAAAGGACAAAAGTTAATCAACAAATGCTCTCACAATTTGTTCCACTAAATCAGCCACAGAATCATGATTAATGATTCTCTCTCTTATGATTAAACTGCTTCAAAACTTGCCACAAAGAAATATCAATTGCAAACGGGGAACTATTATAGTCGGATCAGACGGAAAAGAATTGCTTAAATGCCAGAAATGTTTTCGAAATTTCTTGCAATGTACTTAAATATTCAACAAAAAATAGCTTAGAAGGGGGCGGGGAGAATAGCAGAACCCACTACTGACAAAGTAAAATTATGTTACCCCTGTCTTTAAACAACACATGCACTTCGCAAGATCACATGCCAAGGGTAACCCATTTTCACTGGCAGAATTAATAGTAGAGGAATGAAAGTTTGAGAGGAAGATCAAGCTCCTTGCTTGTCGCTTTGAAGGTAAACGAATCAGGAAACATTAGCGTAGGTTAGGAAAATAACTCATCATAAAAAAGAAGGTAGAAGTTGAAAATTATTTGCCTTGAGAAGGACTAAAAAGATGGACTGCAAAAGAGAGATGCAAATACAAAGGAAAGGCAACTAAAATTTTCTACTTACTTGCACAAATAAATAGCAGCTTGTCTTCGGAGTTGTTGCTCTTCTATACCTATGCCCAGCAGTCTTTTGTGACCCCTTGACCCCAACTTGTGCATCCTCTGTCTCCTTGTAGTCAACAGCTGACCTTTGAACTCCTTTCATCCAGTCCTTCAGCCCCTTTTTCAGTCCACAACCACCCCCATGTGGGTATGGGTAATGAACATTGTTCACACTATAGATAACAGAATGTGCTTTTGTCTCATTCCGGTACTTCCAGGCTGGTTCTATGTGAAATTCCTCGCCCGTGCCTGTGTAGACTTTTCCCTCAAAAATGTCATCATGAATAAAACCATGAACTCTTGATCCAAATTCGCCTGCAAATGCAAATTTCGCAAGCTAGCCTATGCTAACAGACTATAAATCTACAAGAGCAAACATTTTAGATGAAAAACAGTTTTTATGCTATGCAGACTTGCACTGAGATATATTTAAGAAATTGACTGGCTCTCCATACTAAAGCCCTGTTCACACTACCCAACTAGCCCAGGCCAGGCCTACAATCTCTCCACACTGTATCCACACTGTGGGCCCTCTTCACGCAGTGTGAACGCTAAAGTGGGCCGAGCCTCGGCTGAGCCTCGACTTGCTTTGCCAGCGCATGCGCAGTGGCCCGAATCAATCAATCATTCAAACGTTTTTCTGCTGCGTCCCGACAAGTTGTTGTGGTCTTTTACCTTTTTGTATTGGTATTTTAATTTCTTAATTTTTTCTTGAATTTGGGCACAGGAGCGGCTGTACCCTTCCTCTTCCATTTTTTTGGCAATAGCGTCAAATATTGGGATTTTACTTGTGCAATTGTCCAACTGATGTTGTATTTTTTCATCAGCCCAAAGACCAATCAATGTTTTTGTCTCCTCTGCACTCCACGTTGATCCTCGCTCAGTAGCAGCGCTCATTTTTAGGATCCAACTTTTATCGAAATGAACTCATAAGCATTTAGGCCCAGGTTATCAACAAAGAAAATTCGCTTGTTGGCGCCAACTTTTGTAGCTGCACGCATGCGCGATATCCAAATAAACGAGGTTCGGCCCGAGTTTCCGTTCACACTGGTCCACGCTGCACTTGGCCTGGGCTCGGCCTGGCCCTTGCCCGGGCTAGTTTGGCCCAGGCTAGTTTGGCCCAGGCTAGTTTGGCCCAGGCTAGTTTGGCCCAGGCTAGTTTGCGTAGTGTGAACAAGGCTTTAAACAGTGCTACTCAACAAATGGCAGCGAAAAACAACAATCCACGTAGTCAAAGCTCTTCACAATGCATAGAGCCCAACATTCATCATAGAGCAAGTTTTTACCATCTTGTGCAAAATACAAAAAGTCTCCATTTCTAAGTATATATAATTCATAAGCTTAACTAGAAAAAGATGTTCAAAAAACTATAAGAATAAAAAATGTTTACAAAACAGGTTTTCAAATTGAAACTCTCAGTGATGCAATTTATGTCCTTTCCCTGATGTGAGAGATTAGAAATAGCTACAAAAAGCATACCTTCTAGCCATCCTTCAAAAACATTGGACGGATAAAACCTATGACTTCCATCAGGAACAGAGAAATCAGTACTAAATATAGAGACATCCCTCTTCAAGCGAATGGGGAAATATCTAGAAATGAAGGGAACAAAAAAATTAACCAAAAATGATTATAGCTTGTGACATAAACCATTTCAAAATGCCTACTGGCTATAGACTCTCACACATGCATTGGCTAACCTTGCTTTATTGCAATGTGGCAATCAATTTAGTTCTGCTTACTCCATATGAACGAGTGAGTTCTGTGCTCCTTCAATATATCATCAACATCTATCTACAGCACTGCTATATCTATTTAGTATCTGTATTTATCAACCTATCTATTAATACTTTTGTGAAGCACTGACAAAAGAGATAGCAGCAACAAAATAATAATAGTCTATTTTCTAAAACAATAATAATATTCTAAGAACAAAGGAGATATAAAGAAGGCTCTGACAAAGAAACAATGATAACACTGTGAAAGCAGGAGTTAATCTCAAAAAGCCTTTTTCCAGCTCTAGCATTGAGAACATGAGTTAGTGAAAAGGTTTTTGAACCACTGACCTTCCATGAGAATTGAAATTTAGATGTAATAATTGGTCTGATGTGACTGATCGCTTCGCCCGCAAATGTCTTGTGATTAGGTCATTTCTATCATAGTTTAGCTCTTCAAAATGTTTTATGAATTGGTTGAGTTGGTTTCCTGTCAAAAAGAACATAGCATTGCATCACTTTTACAAAGAATTGAAAACTTGTTATTACATAGGGAATACAACTAAGAACCAAATGTTTTGTTCTCACAGAGGTTTGATTCTTTAAAAGATTAATGATGTGTGATTTCTTTGAAATAAAACAATTAAGTGTTAGGATGAGGTTGTAGCTTGCCCTTTCTATTACATCTTGAAGAATTCTTTGTGGAATTCTCTATACACAGTTACCTATGATTTTTACTTTGTCTACAAATGTATATAGCATAACCCTATAATACATGAAGGCACATTTGCAGCAATTTTCTATGGTTGGAGGCATTTGAAGATTGTCTCCTACCCCACCACAATGAATGGCGAACTATAGTGTGCCAGTTTCCATTGAGCCCTGTCAACAGTAATGTAATCAGTTATCAATGTGGTTGCCAGATTGTCTCACTATTAAAAGCTCTGGAAGAGACAGCCAGTTTAAAAGCCCACAAAATACAATCTATAAGTTGTTTGTCAAGTGCAAGATAATTGGCTTATTTTTTATATGGCTAAGATCAATCAAACTTTCATGAGGGCAAAATCTATCAGTAAAACACAATTCACATCAAACCCCAATAAACTCTGATTCTTTTCAACACAATCTAAACTGGTTAAAAGGTTCAAATTGACTGGTTGTCTAAAAGAACTTCTCAGCACTTCAAACAGGGCCATTGTTATATATTATATAATGAAGTTTAATACAGAATTAGCATCAAACAGTTTAATACAGCAACAGGGACAAAGCCATTGAATTGGTTCTTGGGTTTTCAAGCCTTGAAATTATCAATTATTAATCTATTTATATATAGCCATTGAAACTTTAGCAAATGGAGTTTTGTTGACAGAACGAAGTCACTATTCATTTGCCTTGCCGTTTTCCTGAAATTATATGTCAGGATCTGGCCAGTTTTAATGGTCAACACCCAAAGTCCAGCACCCAAAAAATGGGGAAAGACGCCACTGGATCCCTTTGACAACGAGGTTCCCTGAATGTTAATGGTCTTGGGAACAAACCGAACAAAATTAGCTGATTTGCATGCCTCCACACACTCGCAAATTGTCCAAGGAGTGCTAATCATCGCACTCGCAAAACAAAGAATTTGCCACAAAATTTGTTTCGAAGATTTAAAGTTTCTGTTCAATTTATAACACAAAAGGTCTCCTTAAAAGCAGCACCCAGTTCTTGACAACAAGTATGAGGAACAACTGATAAAAAGCAAGGTAATCAAGGCGTATGAAATGCCGCAAGCAGCCTATTTTCATATTACAAAGACTGGATTTGTTGTCAATTTGAGCACAACTCAACTTGTGATCTTACGTTCTATGCAAGCACACCTCTGTGGGGGATCAAAATAGAAGGGGAAAACCAGTAGACCAAAACAAATATTACATTTCTACAACTGCAGTTGAAATATCTTAAGTAGCTAAGAAAAGTGGAAACAGTTTTTGCATTATCAAAATACTTTTTTATCTTAGGCTCCTGCAAACCTTGGAAAGTAATCAAAAGTTGACGCAATAAAAAATAGCTAACCAATTATAACCAATTAACTGCCTATCTTATAATGAAAACCAGTAGACCAAAACAAAAGTTACATTTCTACAAATGCAGTTGAAATACTTTAAATCCCGGGATTTAGATTATGTTTCCACTTACAGTATGTTTCAAAAATTCTTAGGATGGTAATATTATGATGTAGGTTGATATCATCAAACAAATACCATTTCCAATTTTAATTTCAATGGAAAAAATGATATGAAAAGCTGATATGAAAAGATCTACAATAACTCTGGCGTGGAAAATTCTTGAAGCTGAAGACAACAGGCATGAAAATCAACAAATAATTATTATTTGCGGTAAAGTTTATAAAAATACAGCCCTAAAAATAAACCTTAGGTAAGAAAGATTATCAAAAGGCATAGCGTCATCTTTGCATAAACTTTGAACGGCAACACGGGGCGTTGCGGTTTAAATGAGAAAAGATGACGAATTGGGAATTTTTTGTGCGAATACTTTGATGGAGTAGCTGCAATGTTTTCTAGAGACATTTTTAAAGTTGAAGCAAGCTTGCAATCAAGAAAAGTTCATGCATTTTCAGCGACCTTTGACACCCGAAAGCAATCGCTCCGAAAGTTGCTTTCAAAATACATTTTCTATGTCAATCTGTTTATACAGGAGGCGATTTTCGGCTGGCAACCCGTCAAAGGCCAAAATATCGCTATTATGGTTTGAATCTATCTCGTGACATCTCTAACCAATTTGAAATCTAAGCGGAACTCTTGGTATTCATCAAGGTGAAATCATTGCATGGAAGATTGCCAGGTTTGTAGAGACTCACAATAACAAACCGCTTAGCACATTAGTAAAAAAGGGCTCGTTTCTCACAAAAACACGACAGTCTAAAATCTGAAATAAACATTTCTCATAACAAGCAAGCTTCAAAGAAACTGAATAAGATGAACAACAGAACGGTCGCATTGCACATTTCATTTCCGCATGCTTTCAGACCAAAGTTGGTAAAAATTAGGCCAGTGGGAAACAAACTTTGAACTACAAAGGCTGCGCGAAGCGGCTGGAAGTGAGAAAATACTCACGCTGTCCACTTGCTAAGGAGTTTATATAGTCAACAGCAATGAATAACAGCAGCAAAAGGAGTTTAAAGTCCATTTTTGATAGGGAAATACAGCAATTTAGTCAAAACGATGTCGCAAGTTGTTCAAAAATAAAGGCCATGACATGAAACTTGAGTATAATTCTTGTTTCTCGACCCAGGTCCCCCTCCTACGCACCCTGAATCATCTTCGGAACTTGCTGTTGCCATGGTGATTTAAATTACGTCATTGAAATGGGATTAAAAACAAAGTTGGCTTTGATTTCATTGTTAGAAAATCAATGGTGTCTTTATTGGACCTTATAATACAAGCTTTAACAAGCAAGACATATTCAATTTAGACTGTTCCTGGCATTCCAAGAATCGAGGCCAAACGCATTTTATATTGATAGTTTGCATATGACTATTTTGAAATCCATATTTCTTAAAAATATTCCAATCCAGTTACTAATAATTTGTATCACTTAGTTTTATGTAACTGCTCTCACAAAGAGTGCGATTGCACAATGTGCCTACATTCACTGCTTTTAAATGAAACATTTTCAATTGAAATTTTTTTTAATGGCATTGCAAATGACAAAATTATATAGTTATCTCGAGAATTCTAATAGCAATAGCCTTTGTAAAAAACATGTTATTAAAGAAAAGAAACCAATAATTGCGAACCTTGCGTCTATTCTCGCCTTTCCATTAATTTTTTGACAAAGTTTGTTTACTATTCTTATAAATTGGCTATGATCTTACCAAGAAGCTTGAAACTAAAAGAATTCAAGTGTATTTTTATATCATGATCGTTATAAAGATTTTGCTGTGTTTTCCTTGTATATTTTTATCGCAGATAACACTTAAAACGTTGTTGTATCATGGAATTTGAAATAGCTTTGTAAACGGCGTGAGTTTTTGAAAAATTAATCAAGCTTTATTGGCTCAGTACTTCCTGAGTCACCTGACTTTGACAATATTCTTTGGATTTACCTCCGTTGATTTGCGATAAGGTCACAGCGCAGAGGTTTCTAATACCAATAATTAATTATGATGAAAATAAAGTGCTGAGATTTTGCAACTTTTTGATGCATTCGTTGTGTGAATTAGAGCATTTTAAAGGACAATAAGAGTGTTTCAGAAGATATATTTTTGATCGCCCAAACTTGTTTTGATTCGCCAGAAGATTCGAGTCTCGAAGTGTCCCAATAATTTTTGAACGGTAGTGTGCATAGCTCGGAATATTGGAACAGCTTTCGCGAGCTTAGAACACTTTTTTGGATTTCCAAGCAAAGAACCATTAAATAAGTTGCACATCAAGAAAGTCGGATTTTATCAGAAAGAGTGACACAAGAAAAATTTGGAAGAATTTAAAATGTCATTAGACTAAACTGATACATTTATTTGTTTACGAAATTCTACAGAAATGCGATATTCTTTCGCGGGTCATTACAAGATGATTCTACAAGAACGGTAAGGTATAATTTCTGAGCTTTGCAAAAAAATAAATGAAACAACTTTCTTTGATATACAGGAAAATAAAAGTAATTAATAAATAACCGAGAATGAACAAGAGCATAGCAATTAGAGCCAGTAAAAGAGCATACAAACTATTCTATTGATTTTGTGATAGATAAGGCCTAAGCAGTTGGTTGACCAGAGATCTTGAGTACGAATTTAAAATATGGGATAAATTGAAGTGAACACATATGATTGCTTACCAAATGAAGTGATAAAGTAGGAATAGTATTCATCACAATTTTGGGCTTCAACCGGCTAAGTAATATTAAATTTTAGGAAAAGAACTTTTACATGCAAAATTTCTTAGCATGAGATCACTGATTTTTCAAAAAAAAATTAATGCATTAAAATAAATCTTGGGAGTTTTATTTTGAAGTTTTATATGTATTCTGCAAATGACGTTATACATAACATAAAATCAAATTTATATTTCTTCATAAATCAGTTAGGAGATAAGCTGCATCAATTAAAATTTTACCGCCATCAATATATTTTACTACCCACATAAGAGCCCTGATCATACCGGAATAGCATGGCTTCTAACAATTCCCTCACAATATATAAAACATTTTTAACAATGTCAAGAAATTTAAAAACAAATTATACTGAAAATAAATAAACACATTAATAAGCTCCAATTAGGCTCAGGTTAAAATAGGAGGCAACAACAAAATGGCTGAAATTTCATGAGCACTCACAACTTATGACTTTCATGATAAGAGGTTTCATCCCAACAGACCATAAGCTACCAAACAAGGAGAACTTCTGATTGAAAAGGTAAATATATATTTATATGTAGCATTTAGATTTTTCTGTCATTTAATATGGCCATTGTTTAAGGAAGTCTAACATAGACAGCAAGTCAATGGAGGTGAAAGTTTGGCGCAAAATTTTTAAGCAAATTTCATGACAGTACACCACAAAAGATTCCTTCTCTTACAGGATATGTTAGGGAGGTCATTTTGTCAGTATTCAAATCAAGTTTTTTCATTAATGTTTTAACATTTCATGACCTGGATTGAAGCTGTAAGCTTTATCGGTATATAATCACATACCAATCAAAATATTTCTAAAAAGTGCAATCTACAGTTATTCTTTTAGTTGAAATAATCACACGCTTTTACAAATAGTAAAGTAAACTCAAATATTTATATGAAATACTTAAGTTGGACAGCAAAAATGAAAGCAACAGGGTTGCATAATTGCCCCAAGATAGACAGCCACCAACTTTTGTACTTTCAATACCTAAAATTACTTTACACATTTTATCAAAATCAGAAAATATTTACTTTGAAAGCCCTTTGGTTGATTTTTACATGAATTGTTAAATAATTCATGAATTACGAGACTGATTAGGCATCATCATATTTGTTCAGTGAGTTCTTGGTAGCCATGTGTTGGAGATAATTTATTTGCATTGTTGCTATCATAGCTAACAAATGGTACTGGACTGTTTTCTGAATGACTTCTGAAAAGAAAAAGGAAGAAATCGGATTTAAGAGAGTAAAAACTCATAATAAAACATGATCTACCATATTACTTATATTAATAATATAATTATTAATAATATATAATATAATACCGTACTACCATAATTTGATATTACAGACTATCAGGAACAAGTGCTTTGTGGTACAAAACTTAACAATGGCAAAAAAAGTGGAACTAGTTTTTGCATAATGAAAGTACTTTTTTGTCTGACACTCCTCAGAGTATGCAAACATCGAAAAATAACCAAAAGCTGACAGAATAAATAGCCCAATGCGGATTGAAAACAATAGAGGGTGATAAGCAGAGCATATTCTTCTAAAGTTGGGTGTTAAGTAAGGCTGATTGGTAAATATAACCAATCACATGCTCTGCTTATCACCCTCTAGTGTTTTTAATCTGAGCCTATCGATCAATGAATAAATTTTGGGTGAAAAAAACTAGAAGAGGTGAAAAAAAGTGAACAGAAGGCTAGCAGGTTAACTCTAATGAGACTCGAATCATTGTATAAGAGCACCTCAAGCCAGCGTTTTCAAATTTAACATTGCTAAACAGAGAAAGTTTGAAACATAGTTACCAAGTACTGTGTTGAACTTTACCTTATCTTTGTCCATTCCTTCTTACATTTGTCTATTCTGCTATCAATCATAGTCAAAAAATCATGACAACTGTTATATTTTTTATCTTCTCCATTATCAGAATCCTTTATCCTTGTTGCCTTCATATCTGTCTGTTCTGATTCTTTTATGCCATTTTTATTCATTTCCAATCTCTTTTCATCTCCACATTTTTCAGTTTCTGGCTCTTCCCCATCACTTTCACTATCATCCCAATGTGATTGCTTGGCAGCTAATGGGATTTTTATCTTTTCCAATAAAAACAAACTTTCATTTGACCATATTTTATTCACCCTTTTTAAATTCTCTACCTGTGGATAGAGGTATAGTTTTGTTAAAAATTTTAAATAACTAATAGTGTTCAGATGATAGAGAAAATGAAAAATCTACCTTGAAGAAAAATCATTGCCCACAAAATGATCAAAGTTCCAGGCGGAAGGAAACATCTTCCTTGCATTTAGCATAAGTGAAACTTCAGAAAACTTAAAGCCTTGCATGAAGGTGGCATTAGTTTTCTCTTCTAGGACATATTAAAATAAAGCTGTGTACCTTTTTACCCTTTCGAGTATACATTAATTTGACTCTGGTGTTTTGAATTGCTAAATAGCTTATTGGACCCAAAAGCTCAGTTGAGCACTTGACGTAAAAAGTCAAGGGTTGTGAGTTTGAGTCCCACTCGAGTCAGTTATTTTTCTGCACTCTCTATGATCCTAAATAGCTTATGTGCCCTATGGCTTTACAATGCAAAATGATTGTATAATCATCCTCATAGTTATTATTATTTCAGCACAATTATCATCACTAAAAAGTGGATAAAGACGACCTGGGTACATGAAAAAATAATTTGAACTAGGGAGCAAGATATCAGGACCAATAAAGGCAGGCCATCTTTATCATAAGGCAGAAAAGAAAGTAACTGAAAGTGGCCACAGGGGATTTGAATAGATGAGAAGCAGTGACCAACTGGCCCTTCCCTCCCCAAATCATGCAAAAATGGCCCCCTTTTTTGCTGAAAATCAACCCATTTTGCAAAACTTTAGGCTTTTCCTTTCATGTTCTATTTAAGTATAATACTTTTTTTCCAAAAACAAGTAACTCAGTGGTTACTAGTGTTAGGAACTCATTATTATCTATTGTGATCACCGCTATATACTTATCGCTAATCACGCTGTTTAGTATTGTTCTTTACACTGTTATCTTAATAACTAGTAGGTGTAAGGATGGCACAGTGGTTGGAGGCACTGACTACAGACCCAAGGGTCCGTGGCTCGAGTCCCTGGCATGACCAAACTTGCACACAGAGTGAGGAGAGCCGCAAGCTCTCTGTAATTCTAGGCATAAGGAATCAGGAGGTGTGGCCACATCAAGAGGAAGGACCAGGACACTGCTCGATAAGCTTAAAGCATCTCAGTGTCCTAAAAACTACCTTCGGATGCAAGGTAGAAACAAATCAGTAACTTGTGTCGTTGATGAAAATTTTATAAATGACAACAAAATTTTCACTTGACTACACCCTTATTTCCACGGCCATGCCTACCTAGGTACCCTTAAGTAGAAAATGGTTTGTTGAAAATTCTGTCTGCCATTGAGGTCTTATTTAGATATTTATAAATAGATAAATCCTATGATTGTTGTAACTTCATTACTTAAAAGCCTCACTCTTTGAAAAATGTCTCCTTTTTAATGCAGCACTATACTGTTTATTAAAACAGTATTTGTTAATGTGATCTCAAAAAGATAATCTGAAGAATGATTTTCAATCCTTGAATGAACTTCAAAGGGCATCTGAACATCACATGATAAATGAATGACTCTGTCAAACCAAAATTAGTCTACAAAATCAGATTGGATTAAATATAAAAATATTCTGAGCAAAATCACTATTCAAACATATTCTTACAGAATTACTCTCGAAGCAACCTTTAATTATACCATTTCTTTTTGTGTTTTGCATAACAAAACTAATGTGCAAGAAAACCGTGCAAGTAGAAACTCCCTAACAAATAAATTTGCATGTGACAAAGAAACTTTTGACACGTAATAATCCGTTGAGGGAAATTATCTGATAAATATACCAATTCATGTTTAAAAGTTAACTGAATTGTTAAAATTCTACTTGTATTCGTATTGGCGAATGAAAAAAATTACTGTTTGTCTGAATTAGCCTTTCTTTCCAGGGAATATTTAGTCAAACAAGGGGTTACTAAGTACTTAAAAGTCAGTATCGATTATGCAAAGTAAATCAAAGTTTCGGTTTTGCACTTGTTAATAAATGGGACTTAAATAGGACGTAAACAATAGCTATTCGCGAAGATTAATCTGCGAGAAATAAAAACAGTTCTCACCGACACGCCATATTTTATTGCAACCCTCTGCAAAGTATCCGTTGCATCTACGAAATGAACGACAAACTTTGTCTCTGTATTATCAAGGCCTGCTCTGGTCGCTCCATAACTTCTTTGAGAGGAAATCGAGCCGGAGATGGAAGACGGCACACTCAGACTAGCGAAGTCGTTCATTTGGAACAATTCATTGATGGGCCTACTACGCAGGACCATTAGATGACCCAAAACTGGCCAAAGAGAGAGGAAATCTCACAACGACAGCGGCTAACAGCGAAACCGAAACCAATTTTCTTTGACAGCTGGACGTGGAGGTTTCTCGGAAGTAGAGTTGATGTAAGGCACAGGATATCAACAAGGAATTCTTGACAGCAGCCAACTTTTTGAGCATTTATAGCGCAGGTCAACAAGAGAGCAATATAAAAGGTGTCATCACTCTCAAGCATTTACGTAGACATGCACCAAAAATAATTTAAATTAAATAATTTTCTGTTTCTTTCTTTTCCGCCCTGATTAATCAATAAACTTATACTGGGTCTAGAAAGCTACTGAGCTCCTTTGGAAACCTAAAATATATTCTCTCTCGCTCTCATCACAAGACCAAACTGTGGATAAAGTCGATAAAGTACTTTTATTAAATAAATTTTGAATTACAATGCAATTCAAAGTTGCTGAAAGCCTTTAAGATGATAATGGAAATTCATTTCTAAAATGCCACCTTTCAACATAAGTTCTGAGAATAGCCCTGTTTTAAATCCCCCTTTGGTCCCACAAGAACTGGGGTTTCAAAGGAAATTCAAACACCTTCAGTGAAATGACTCCTATAATTGTCCACTACACAATACACTCCTTATAAATTATGTAGAGATGGTGTCAAACATTTCAAGTTTTGAAAAGGCTTGGATATTTGTGGACGAATAGCTGTTGCTATAAAAGACCAGAAGTATTTCTGGCCAAATTGAATTATTTTGAGTGTGCAATATAGGAGCGGAGATTTATTTTTCATCATCTCCTAACAATTCACTCTTGCAAATAGCCTATGAGATTTCCACGAAAACATTAGGATTTCCAGGGATTTTTTGGGATAAATCAACAGCATTTTCACAAAAGGTGTACTGGACTTTTTTGGTTTGCCCCACGGCTTTTATTAGCTTCCTTGCCTTCCAAGAATCTCTGTGTGGATTCAAATCTAAATGATTGTACATTTACGTCTAATTGACAAGAGAAACCACTGCAGCAGGGTAAAACTCCCCTTTCTACCCCTAGTAAAAGAGCTTAATTTGCATTTATTTTTATTTTTGCCACTATCTTTCTGATGTTGGCTCCCACTTTCCCAGATATTATGCAAGCTTGGCGATAAGGCATTGCATTTAGGCCGAGTGAAAATAACATTAAATTCATCGAAAGAGAATATTCCGAACTGCAAAAACATTTACGTCATGCTGCAAAACGAACTGTTTTTAACCAATTTTGCTAGTATAAGAGACTAGATTTTTAGCATATGTTTTGAGTGCCCTGAAAAAGACAGCTTTTTAGTAGAGAAACTAGTTTCATAATACACGCTTTTTTTAAGGAACCACTTTATAAGGAACCTACATGTAGAAGGCCGAAATATTTAAAGAACTTTTACTACTAAAAACGAAATCCCTAAGGAACTTTTCCATTTGAAATATTTTTATAACTGCAATCACCAAGAACTAAAAACCCGGTTCCATTCATTTGCAGCCAATACTCGCATAGATTGTTTGCTATTCGTGTGTCAAGTGCTTTATTGAGTAGTTTCCGCATATTCTATCTGGCACCTCTCTCTATTAAGTGTTTAGGCTTATTGATGTGCAATGAAAATTTAGGAACTATTAAGAAACTTTTGGTACTAAAATCTGATGACTTGAGGTCTACGAATGAGGAACTTTTGGAACTAGGCCTTGAGGTAGGTTCCTTATAAAAAAAGCGTGTAAATGAATCAGTTAGAGATTCAAAGAGGGAATGGATGGGCAAAAAAGCTTAATAATTTGCGTAAAGAACGTTAAACTTGATAAAAGAGAAATGATTACTTGACCTTTCACTCGTCCCTATCAATCGTCCCTATCAATCGTTTCAATCAAATCCATAGGATGTGGCTGCAAAAAAGGTTCTTGATACAACACTTAAGTTTTGTGGTACAGACATTCACATAGCGGAACCAGTTTTTCCACACTTAAGAGCATTTTTGTGTCCGACACACTACACAAAAGGCAAACTTCGGACAATGAACAAAGCTGAAAAAATTATAACTAGTTGCGTATCAAAAACCAAGGGAAAGCTGTGAGAAAAGCATATGATTGGTCGCTAATGTTGTCATGGAAACGCTTCCTATGCCCCAAACGAGTCTCTAGTTTTCGCCGGGCCACAATATATTTTTAGATTTCCAGCCACTTCAAAATACAAGTAGGTTTGGGGGCTCTTTCCTGTTCAAAAGCACAACGGTGACATATCCTGAAAACTGAACCTAGGCATAAAAAAATGACTCCATGGCATTGAAGATGTTAGCAAAGTTCTTAAGCAGTTCAAATTATCATCTCAGTTCCATTTAATCAAACTTCGGAAAGTCTAAACGCAGTGTCTAGGTAGTATATCTGCGAGATTTGCGATACTAACGATGCGAATAAGGCGCTCGATGCTAACTTTGATGTATCTCTAGAATCATGGATGCAGAATTTCATCTCAAGGTAAGTAGGCCCATTCAAAAGAGAGAAGAGATTTTGCAAAAATCAGATTCATTAAATTTCAAATTAAACACTAGGTTTTTACAACGTTAGTCAAGAGCATGCCTGCATGCAATATATTAATGTCCAAATGAATTTACGTCAATTTTCCAGTGGCTTCAGCCCTTCTTTGGGTAGTATGGACCAGGGAGATTTTGGACACGACAACACACCGCTCCAGTAGGTCCAGCATGGCCGTAAACCTTGACGTGTTTGCAATTGCATACGCACTTCCTTCCACCAAGGACTTAAATCCATGACATCCATAGCCGCAGCTGCAACTAGTAGCCTGGGTACTAGCAGGGCAGATTGCAAAGGTTCCAGGAGATGTGATAAACCTGCATTGAAGGATCGAGTTGCTCGGTGGGCCGGCGGGTCCGGTAAATCCTGTAAGTAGATGACATGTAAGTTAGAGCACTGAAGAAAAGAAAGCATATGTTCCTAGCCAGTGAAAGGATAATTGAGCCTAGAGGAAAGGACAAAGGCAGCATTTTGATATTTTATATATATACAGACAGCATCCAGGAAGGCAATGAAGGGACCTACCACGTGGTCCACGCAATCCCCTTGGTCCGCGTAATCCCCTTGGTCCGCGTGGTCCTGTAAGACCCCTTGGTCCTCTGAATCCACGTGGCCCTCTAAGGCCCCTTGGTCCTCTGAATCCACGTGGCCCTCTAAGGCCCCTTGGCCCTTGTGGCCCACGGAGTCCCCTTGGCCCACGGAGTCCCCTAGGTCCACGGAAGCCTCGTGGTCCTCTTGGTCCGGGTGCTCCTTTCTGTCCTTTCATTCCCTTTGGTCCACGGAAACCCCTTGGTCCTCTAAATCCTCGTGGTCCCCTTGGTCCTTGTGGCCCGCGGAGTCCCCTTGGTCCTCTAAGTCCCCTTGGTCCTCGGAATCCTCTTGGTCCTCGGGGGCCAGGTGCACCTTTCATCCCCTTCTGTCCCTTCTGTCCCCTAGGTCCTCTTGGTCCGGCTGGGCCTCTCATTCCCTGAAAAAAGAGTACTTTTAACTAAATGTTGAAGACCTCTCGCAGGAAAAATACGGTGAATGCCAGGCTGTAATGATGCAATACAATCTGCGAAATATTTAAACCTAAGGAATGCTTCGAGCAAAACATGTTGAAGCAAGTAGTTTTCAGTTTGTCCAAAACATTTGGCACACAGACAAGGACCAGAGACAAGCAGAATATTCAGTTACTCACTTTTGGTCCTCTGGGGCCAGGGGGTCCTCTAAATCCACGTGGTCCTCTTAAACCTCTTGGGCCTCTAAACCCACGTGGTCCTCTGAGTCCTCTTGGACCTCTGAAGCCTCTTGGTCCTCTTGGTCCTGCTGGTCCCCTTGCTCCTCTTGGTCCTGCTGGTCCCCTTAGACCTCTGGGGCCGGTTGGTCCCCTTGGACCTCTGGGGCCGGTTGGTCCCCTTGGGCCTCGTGGGCCGCGTGGTCCTCTTGGGCCAGTGGCACCCTAAAAGGTAGAAGGAGTGATGTGAAGGTTAAACTGTCAAAGTTCACTGGAGAGACAAAAAGGGGCCTAATTTAATGGGAACACAGAAGGCACAAATTAGGCAGATACCGAGTTACTTTGATCAATTATAAAATTATGATGCAGGATAGAAAAAGAAGTAAAGTACCCTTTGTCCTTTCTGTCCCTTTTGTCCTTTTGGTCCTTGTGGTCCTCTTGGTCCTCTAAGTCCGCGAGGTCCTCTAAATCCACGTGGTCCTCTTGGCCCCCTAAATCCTCTTGGTCCTCTTGCTCCCTTTTGTCCTAAAACGGCAACAATTGACTTAAGCAGACAGTCATAATAAACTGCAATTTTAACGGACCTTCATTGTTTTAAACGACCGTTCGGCGACCTTTTACCTTAGGGCGGCATTCCAGTGCTTAAATGAAATTACCAAATAGAAGAAGAAGTCGTTTACCATTGACTTGGATTTAAGTTATGTTTAGTAAAAAGCTTTTTAAGTAATATATACATGTAGATATTTCATTAAAGTAATAGAAATTAGAAGCCTAAGGTGCCAACCTTTTTGTCCCTTAGGTCCTGGCGGTCCACGGAATCCCCTTGGTCCCCTTGGTCCCCTTGGTCCTGCTGGCCCTCGTGGTCCACGGAATCCTCGTGGTCCCCTGAAGCCTCTGGGTCCTCTGTTTCCCTTCATTCCTTTTTGTCCCATCTGCCCCTTTGACCCGGGTGTTCCAGGGTATCCTCTTGGACCTCTAAGCCCTCGTGGACCACGCTGGCCCTTTTGTCCCTTCATTCCTTTTGGTCCGGCTGGTCCTCGGTATCCTCTTGGACCTCTTGGTCCACGTTGTCCTCTAAAAGACAAGTGAGGATTTGGCATGAAGGAAATAGTTGCTTTATGAATTGCTATAACGGTGTTTTGACATTCGACACAATTAAAAACACCTTTGAACTTGAAACCTAGATAAAAATCACTTTTTACAACTTTTACACAAGTAAAAGTAGATTCTTACTTTTGTCCCTTGGGACCTCTTGGTCCTATTGGTCCTCTAAATCCTCTTGGACCACGTGCTCCTTTCTGTCCCTTTCTACCGGGGAATCCTCTTGGTCCACGGGGACCTGGAGGTCCGGGTCGTCCTACGAAGTGGATAAAAACTGCTTAGAAACAGTTGTATGGCTACCGAATGTTGAGAAAAATGAATGTATTTCTGTCGAGGCACGAGGATGGACAGCCTAAATGAAAAGTGATTGGCCAGGAACAACAAGCTTTAGGCCAGAAGCTTTCTGCGCAAGTACTGCACTGCACAAGGTTCACTGTACGACACCAAATAAGAACACATGAATATGCAACGGATAGAGAGATTAAACTTACCAGCGTGGCAGTGGCTACAGAGATATCCCCACGGGTATCCGCCAATGCAGTACTTGCAACCCTTATGGGTAAGTCCGTATCGGTAGTACTTCAAGTAATAGCCAGCAGCCGAGCTAACGCAAAGGTGAGAGTGGCCCCAGATTTTGGTGCACCGGTAGCCGGATAAGTAGCCTGAATGCGAAAGAGGAGAATTTATAATTTGATCAGAAAAACTTGGCAACGGATGCTTTTATATAACATTTTTTGTTAGCAAGCTTTAACCAGAACTCCAAGATAAAATCTACACAAGTCTTGACTTTTGACATTGCTTTTGACATGGGTCTTGTACAAGCGTAGAATAGACTGTGGAAGACGATCGGCTCTGCCACTGCGGAGGCATAGCCAGGTTGATCGTCGTTTTGAGAAGCAATGACGTAATGAACATACCATGCTTGGAGATTTTCCAGTATGGGTTTCTGTATCCGTGTCTCCAGCACAGATGAGGGGTGTACTTTTGGTATGGTGTCTTGACAATATGTGGCAATCCTACGCAGTGGTAACCGGAGTAGTGCGCACTGCCAATGATCTTTATAGTAGAAAACGGGGGGTATACAAGTCCTTTATCCTCGCTTGGTTGTTCATCAGAAACTGAAAAAGAGAATGAAAAAATGTCACATCTTAATAGTCACTGCCATTTGGTTAAAGTACAAAATACCCCGGGAAACTAGCTTGGCAGTGATGCATTGAAGATTTCGTTGTTGAACTCTCTTCGCGAGTGGGTTATGATACGGACGTCTCTTACATAAAGACGGGGGAACAATCTAGGAATGCTCGGGAGAGTCTTAAAATCCATAATATGCCGAATGTTGTTGCTGCTGTGGCTGCATAAGGTTGGCGAATCCAAAACGCTCTCTGTTAATGTTACGTTTTTTGGTATCAACTGTTATTAAGAAATTTTGGGATTGCAACGATTGGGTTTAGTCAATTTTGTGAAAGTTTACATAAACTAGCAAAAGCAAAGTGGTATGAAATTGCAAAAAATTTAGCGTTAAATTCAAGATTTCAAGAGACTCGCTGAATTAATAAAAGTTGACTGTTCCCTTGCCCGTTGAAGTTTTGGTGAAATCGGGCGGCGAAAACCGATAACCGGGTGATGGGAGGACCGGCATTTAATTAAAATATGAAAATCTGCGTTTCAGGCCAAGCATGAAAAGTTCAACATTATTAACCAGCAGGGAAAAAGCCGGGAATGGGTCAATGTTATATCAGCAAAAGGCCCTAGTATTCTTATAAGATTAAAAGCACTTTGATATTTGCGAAATGCAAGCCATTGTCACGTGTGGTTTAAGATCGAGTGAAATAATATTGAATCGCGTCGAATAAAGGCACATAACAAAAGGTTAGAATAACAAAGGGCGTAGGTCAAAGTAACTGTTTTCTCTACTTGCGCCAAATACACTTAATAGCTGTACGCCTAGATTAACCATGCAAAGGTTAGAGGTGAAAGGTGAAAGGTGTAAAATGCAGTGAAATTCAAAAAGTGCAGAAACAATGTATCTATTAAACACTGATATCAGAGGAACAACTCGTAATGCAAAAATTGGCTTTTTGGATTAAAAAGCAAAATTAAAGCAAAAATCAAGCAGTTTGAAATTAAAAAACTCACCTGAATCGTCAGCAGAGATAAAAGGCGCTACAACAGCGAATACCAAAGCGAAGATGAGAATAGGCCGTGCCATCTTTGCAGCTGTCGCTGTTCGAATGCTCACTCACTCCAGGCATCTAGCTTTTATACTTTTTAAGATCTTAATTTGGTGTCATTACTTCAGAAGAGTGCATCGTTTCGGGACCATAGCGGTAGCAACCGATCCGAGAATTACCGTAACCCACAACCTCATGATACTTAGAGAACCATTAGATTGTAACGAATCGGTTTTGCAACTAATTAATCTTGCTTTATGGGGAGTTTTAATGTACGGTTGATAATTGTGTCCATTAACAGCGGATATCGAATTTCGTAACATAGGGTAGATGGTGTTACATTGCAGAGGCGTTTGAAGTCAAGGCTTTGTCATAACGGTAGATGCGTGAAAGACATTTGCTGATTCCCTATAAGATGTATGGAGGATTTAAAGAACAGCACAACCATTCAATCAATTTGCTCTTAAAGTTCGCGAAAGGGATAGAAGAATTATTTCGGCTAAGCTTTAGTTTCTTAAGGGGAAATTTGCTTACTTTTTTGCCAATGTTCTTATAACTTAGAGAGAGAAAGAGGTAAAATCATAAAGCATTTCGCCTCTGAAAAGTCAATGAACTCCCGTTATCTATCAATGTTATCGCGCAGTACTAGCGGGTAGTTTTTTTCAACTTGGAGTACATTTTCTAAAAAAAACAGCGCTTGACTACATTTCGTCTAAACAGTTTCTTATCAGCTTTTTCAATGTTATTCCAATTATGAGAAACTTTAGATTTGAGAACAGACTTTTATAATGTTTTGCGTCTGTATGAAGGGGCAGCCCCAATAAACGTCTGGGGTGCAATTTCATTTCAAAGGTCAATGGAACCCTTTCAGTGGCATTCTTTTGAATGAATTACCTTGTCGATAAATGTTTGTGGTACAAAACTTCACAAATTCGAGAAACGCAATTCTGCATTGTATTTTGCAAATAATATGTGTTCCCTTGGGGGGAATGCCATTTGTTTGAAGCAAAAAATGTCATGTGTTTTCAGTGCGTTATTCTATAAAATTGACCAGTGCATAATATAAAAAGGGTGTTTCTATCCAATAAGCACTAAAGATAAAGCAGCGAAACGGATTTTTACGA
The DNA here is from genome assembly GCA_003864495.1 of Nemopilema nomurai. Classification (NCBI taxonomy): domain Eukaryota; kingdom Metazoa; phylum Cnidaria; class Scyphozoa; order Rhizostomeae; family Rhizostomatidae; genus Nemopilema; species Nemopilema nomurai. The sequence continues at coordinate 2,407,393 of ML133389.1, forward strand.
AATCCTCCCAAGAAGCGATTCTCAAATTGCTTAAAAGCATTTTTGCAACCACGAAGGTAGTCAAAGAGTTGTGCAAACATTTTTGTAGCTCGAATAAAACACACTGATATATTTCAATATCATGAATTTGTAGCTGCTATAATTTAAAAATTACCCTGTATTTTGAGAACTTTACCACCAAGTCTGCAAAGACTTAAAATCTAGCATTAGCAACGGATATCTATCTGCGAGAGAGTTCACCCTCAAGGAACATTGAAACCTGATAGGTACAAAATAGTTTCTTTGAAAATTAAAGTGAGTTTGTCGAAGGTATACTGTATTTTGGATTAAGCTATCTCGCCCAGATAATATGAAATGAAGCTATCAAAAAAGCTGTTGAGAAGCAAAGTTCATTAAAGTGAGAAATAAGAGAAAAATAAGAAAATTGAGAATAGAAGGATCCAAAAATTTGGAAATGACTGGTTTGAACTGTAAAATGCTTGACATAGAGAGATGGTTACAGAAGTCTAATTTATCAAAATAAACTTTTCACCAACATCCAAGATAAGCAAAGAATTTAGGGTCATAGATGTCAGAGTTCTCTAGAAAGCAGCTTTAGCAAACATTCAAGGCAAATAATTCTAATCAGAATTACGAATCAAGATACTGCCAGTTATTCTGGTGAGACAGAAAGTTTGTCAATTGCCTTTGTTAGATTGAACCAGAGAGTATAACCAACGGAGGAGTGTAAGTAGGGTGACCAGAGAAGCATAAGAATGAGGGTAAAGGTGAAAGGTCATAGACTGTTTAATGTTTCATGGGGCTAGATAGTGTTTCATTGGTCAAAGCACGAGGGCAAGGGCGAAAGGTCATAGGCTGTTTGATGTTTCATGGGGCTAGATAGTGTTTCATAGGCCAAAGCACGAGGACAAAGGTGAAAGGTCATAGACTGTTTGATGTTTCATGGGGCTAGATAGTGTTTCATAGGCGCTAGATAGTGTTTCATAGGCCAAAGCACGAGGGCAAAGGTGAAAGGTCATAGACTGTTTGATGTTTCATGGGGCTAGATAGTGTTTCATAGGCCAAAGCACGAGGACAAAGGCGAAAGGTCATAGGCTGTTTAATGTTTCATGGGGCTAGATAGTGTTTCATAGGCCAAAGCACGAGGACAAAGGCGAAAGGTCATAGGCTGTTTAATGTTTCATGGGGCTAGATAGTGTTTCATTGGTCAAAGCACGAGGGCAAAGGTGTAAGGTCATAGGCTGTTTAATGTTTCACGGGGCTAGATAGTGTTTCATAGGCCAAAGCACGAGGGCAAAGGCGAAAGATCATAAGTATTGGCAAGGGTGCAAAAACATATATCCCATTACAAGTAAATGGATCGTAAAATAACCACCAGCACATGAAATTTTAGTTTAGAGGTATCGAGCTGAATATGATAGTATTTCAGGAACTCGGCTCACATGCTGACTTGGAAACGCTTTATGAGAAAAAAGCAATCTGAGTGCATAATGCACCACCAATGTAATTAATTGTGCAATTGATTGGGTGATTGTGGTCACCAAGGGAAAAATAAACGACTATCTTTCTAATTAATACTCTAGATTGCGAGCCAAAATTACCTTGACTAAGAGGACCTTGGCAGTATCAGAATGCTTATAATAGTAACAAAATGGTGGCTGCAATCACGTGATTAGGACCGCTATTGAATTCCATCGAAATTAACAAATCATTAGTTGAATCTGATTAGTCAGTCGTTCCACTGATAACTAAGCCTTATCAAGTCATACTCTTCGAGCTTTTTGAAAAAATTTCACTTCTTGATTCTTTGTCTGTGTTTTCGTATTGTGTGTGAATAGCCCATTATTTTCGTAACAAAATCTGAATTCGATTGCTGAAATTGAGTTTTATTGAAGTGCGACCATATTGGTTTGAAGGCCATCATCAATCAAGGAGAACTATGAACAAAGAACTATGGTTTTGCTATGACAATGGTTTACCTGAAATCTATGTCGGTTTGTTCTAACGGTAGACTCCTTTGGGACAGGCCGGCAGCATGGTCAATGTTTCACGGGGTTGGCTGGCCAAAGCACGAGGGCAAAGGTGAAAGGTTATAGGTTGTTTAATGTTTCACCGGATTTGCCTGCATAGGCCAAAACACGAGGGCAAAGGTGAAAGGTTATAGGTTGTTTAATGTTTCACCGGGTTTGCTGGCATAGGCCAAAGTACGAGGGCAAAAGGTAAGGGTCATGCCTAAAGTGGAAAAGTGGCATAGTGGCAAAACAATAGCAAAACGATAGAATCAAGCTCTTCTACTGAGGGCAGAATACGTGGCTTCTCCCACAGTATTAAGTTCTTTCCCCTCTACAGGCGCACCTCCCTAATACAGGGCTATTTTACGACAGGCTAAGTTGGGATGGCCCTTTCTTAGATAAGGCCCTCTCAAAAACAGGCCACCTTTTGGGGCAGGCGTATTAAAGATAGGTCTATGCATCACTGTGAACAGCTTGGGTATGAAAGGCTGCCGTTTGTATTTCAAATTTATGGGACATTAATGGACTGTTTAAGACAATTTGGATTTAACTTTCTGCGACAACTTTGACAACAAATGGAAAATCATGAAAAACATGAAGGAGGATAAAGAAAAAACTAACAAATTACCAAGCTTTGAATTATTCTCGATTTTACAAAATAAAAATGAGAAAATATATAAACATCTATCAAGCTTAGAACATACAAAGGTCAATATTTAATAAATCTTAATCATGATCGTCGAATATAAAATTTAACAAATAGCATTCAAATATCGAAAAATACTCAATACAAAATAAGTTTTACAAAACTATATAAAGCAATCTGTCTTTGGTGGATAGTAGTATTGCCAGAATAGCAATATGGAATGCTTGGCGAAAAATGGATAGGATTCAAAACTGTGAGTAAAAAGATTTGAATTGTACCAAAACATTGAATCAGAAACGATTCCTGCTTTTCTAGGCTGTGTTTATACGGAAACAGTCCCAAATGGAGCCGTACCCAAAAAGGAACGGATAGGCCTTGCGTTTACACAGGAACTGATGGAACCGTTCCAAACAGAACCGCCAGTCTTACCCAAACGGGTCTACCTGGAAAGTTAGGACCGTATAAAAAGTTCCAAAAAGTTCTCGTGTGAACACGAAGAGCGGTTCTCGCCAGGTACGCGTAGAAATGAGGCTAGATTCAACTGGAGGCAGTTCGCCATGCGTGGATGATAAAAGAAACGGTTCTGCACAAAACGGTTCCAAAGAAATCATGTAAACGGGAAACCTATCCGCACTAACGCGGAATCGCAGAGAAGTTCCAAAGTTCTTGTGTAAACGCAGCCTAATAACGCAACAATTGCTTATGAGGTCTCTGTTCTCAGAAGTGTTTTGAAATTCTGTACGGAGCAAATCAAACCCACATCTTATCGAAGACTTGGAGGCAAGCGGTAGAGAAAATGTATTAAATTGGTTGTTGGCATACAAATGCGAACGGTCTAATAAAGTCTAAACAGTCAAATAATCTAGCGGATTTAAGGGAGTGTCCTAATAAGGACATAGTTCTCTAGAAAGCGAAAATATTACAAAAAGTCATACAAAATGCGTTAAACCATTGTTCGACCTGTCGCAACTACATTGCAAATTCCTTTCTGATAATAAAATAAATTTATGGGAAGAAGTATTTGGGTTGGGGGGGGGGAGCTAAGAAAAAAGGGGGCAAAGTTAAACTTTGATCTCTGTCTTTAAATGTCTATAAACTAACTAATATCTAATTCAAAGAAGTGGTAATGAACATAAACCAGCTTATTCATTTCTTTTTCTTCTTAGATTTGTCAACTTTCGCGTAGAATCTAAAAGAGGTAAACAAATTGAAGTAAGTTTCAAAGCACAGTGAAACCATATAAAATTGAATATATCAATAATCTTTCATATTTATCATAATATTAAAGCATGAACTGTAATTAAATGGATCAGGTTATCAAGATGAAATATCTGATTAAATTTTTCTCCGTTAAAACGCTACATAGCCTTTAAACATAAAATGTAACCCTCCACCAATGCCCCTATAACTTCACATAAAATTAAAACTTGATAAAAGACTATGCAAGAGAAGATGTTTAAAACGATACAAGTCAAGATGAAAAATTGAAGAAACGCAATGATAGAAGAAACAAAGAATTGAAGAAGTTGGAGAGTGGGACATCGCATTGAAAAATGAGATGACAACAAAAGAAGAAAATAGTGACGAAGAACAGCTAAAGAAGAAGAATGTGCAAAAAAGGGAGACAATGAAGACTAGAAAAAGACTAACAAAGAAGATGAAGAAGAAAAAGTTGTGTAAAACAAGGAAAAAGAAGAAGAAAGAAGAATAAAGAAAAGGAAGTGGATTATGGAGCATTGGATGAGGAAGAAGATGAAAAAGGAAGAATGAAGGTTAACTGGTGAAGATTGAAGATGAAAACTTACTGGTCTGAGTCTAAGGAGACCATTGAGACAAGGAAAAATAAGAAGAAAGAAGAATAAAGAAAAGGAAGTGGATTATGAAGCATTGGATGAGGAAGCTTAGAAGATGAAAAAGGAAGAATGAAGGTTAACTGGTGAAGAATGAAGATGAAAACTTACTGGTTTGGGTCTAAGGAGACCATTGAGACAAGGAAAAATGAGTAGAAAGAAGAATAAAGAAAAGAAAGTGGATTATGGAGCATTGGATGAGGAAGCTTAGAAGATGAAAAAGGAGGAATGAAGTCTAACTGGCGAAGATTGAAGATGAAAACTTACTGGTCTGGGTCTAAGGAGACCATTGGGACAAGGAAAAATAAGAAGAAAGAAGAATAAAGAAAAGGAAGTGGATTATGAAGCATTGGACGAGAAAGCTGAGAAGATGAAAAAGGAAGAATGAAGGTTAACTGGTGAAGAATGAAGATGAAAACTTACTGGTCTGGGTCTAAGGAGACCATTAAGACAAGGAAAAAGAAGAAGAAAGAAGAATAAAGAAAAGGAAGTGGATTATGAAGCATTGGACGAGAAAGCTTAGAAGATGAAAAAGGAAGAATGAAGTCTAACTGGCGAAGATTGAAGATGAAAACTTACTGGTCTGGGTCTAAGGAGACCATTGGGCCATTCATATCAAAATCTTCATCATCCTGCGCTGTTGGATTATAATTGACATACGGGACTTTATTCTTTTTGTTCATTGGTTCCTTGTCTCCAGTCGCAGACTCTTCTAAGTTCCCGTATGTCGGCTCGTCATTCCCCATCTGGTCAACGACATTTTGGCGGGAATCATACAGTGAGTTCAACTGTACGTTCGGTTTGTTGACGTCACTGAAATCAAGATGGGCGTACCCTTCGCTTTGTGTATTCACAGATGCTTTGACTCCCAAATGATCGTACGTTTCGTCTAAAAATAAATTTTTTTGCAATAATAAATATAATACCACATGATGAAAAGTACTTTGCAAAATAGGGAAACTTTAGCATGTTCAAAGATGGTAATGGCAATTGACCTTTCATAAGTACAACTGTCCCTTGACATTTAACTGACATTAGTTGGCTTCCCGAGTGGCAAGTTACAGTAGGCGACTGCTTCGTGAAAGGTCCTTTGATGATAATTTACTTCTAAATTGTCCAGCATATTAACCGAAAGAGCAAAACTTTTGTCGATCTCGGAATTTTTTTCATTATCTGGTTATTACGTTCCTTTAAAGAAAAGTAGAAATTATTAAAAGATATTTCAGCTTTCTGTGCTCCCCCCCAAACTTACTTGGATGGAGACATAAAATATGTTGCTTAGTGATGAGAATCCAGGGGGTAAAATTCCCTGGTTGTTGTTGTTGTAGAACAAATGATCAGTAATGAGGTTATAGTTCCTTACCAGTAGTTGGCAAAGTCTGTCCAAGATGGCTGTATTCACCCCCGGGATTGTTGGTGAGATTACTGTAATTACCACCGTTTGCTGTTCCACGAACGGAGGGTATATTGGGATTAACAGCACTTCTCTGCAACGTGTCGTAGCACTCTTCGTTGCCAGGTGACATACTCAAGTCAAGTTTCTTAAAATACACTGGATTCTGGGACGGTTTTGTGACATCATAGATTGGATTGACAGATGGTGTCTCGTAGCCTGGGCTGAGCTTTGGTAGCGTATCAAAAGCTGTTGGCTCATCACGAATGTCATCAACTAGGCCACTCATGGCAACACTAAAGAGAAACAAAACACGTTAGCCAAGGAATTAGAGGACAACTTATACTGCGCGAAAATGTGGAAGGTTTCAGCGATCAAACAGGATGTAAAAGTAAAGGACAATCATAGTTCAAAGATCATAGACAATCACAGATCAAAGACCAAGGGTCAAAGATCAACCGGCACAACTAACACCCGGACCATCATCATTGCAACGATGTATACTACAATTCTAAGCTGTTTTAATCCGAAATCCAAAATGGAATTCAAATCAGATTGACAGAAAGTGAAAAACTATCGACAAACGACTTTATCCTAAGTTGCTTTGTGCTACTAACGCGACCTTTTACTTGAGGATCAGACGGCACTCATTGAATCGACCTCTGACCTGACGTGACCTGACTAAATTGACTTCATCAGAGTTTTATCTGATTCCGGCTAAACAGAGTTAGGGCTGAGGGGAGCAATTGCCATTGAAAGAAATTTCACAGATCAAATTTCACTGACAGTTCAGGCAAAGTTAAACAAATTAAAATCACCTGTCCTTTAATTTCTTTGCACTTGACTGAGCATGTCCTTTTGCATTTCGCCTTCTCCAGTACAAAAACCCAAGTATGATAAACACGAAAGCCAAAAACACGACAACGATTGGAACAGCGATCGCAGAAACAGGTTTTTTGTTGGCAGCTGATGCTCCTGGAAAAGAGGTCTGGGGATGAGCTTAGGATATTCTACGTCATTTTGAGCGTTCGAAAACATTGGAAAATAAATAGAAAAGAGGTTTTGGCTGATTAGAAAAATGGTCAAGATAATAAGTTGCAAAAATGTAGTGTATTTCATGTTTGAGGTTTGAGAACAGAAAACGATAGGATTTACGTCACATGAATAATACGAGAGTTGGCTATTTAAAACTGCTGTCGTAATTTACTGCGAAATTCGGAGTGGCAATTTTCAACCGAAGCTATAACAAACCTTTGCACAAGCCAGTAACATGGTCACACCCTTGGCATTTACATTTGAAGAGGCAGTCCTTGCCAAAGAAGCCAATAGGACAAGCTATGAGGAAAAGTAGAGCATTAATATCAAATCAAGGTCAATAAAGGTCATAGGTTGATAAAGGTCATAGGTTGATAAAGGTCATAGGTCGATATATGTATGTAGATTGAAGTTACGGGCCTCGGGCCAAATAAAAGAAATGTGGCGCAAAATAAGAACATTACTATTAACTCAAGGTCAATAAAGGTCATAGGTTGACAAAGGTCATAGGTCTTTATTTCAATTTATGGTGACACCAGTTTTGAAAATGTCATGGAACTCATGGATCTGGGAATCGATCCAGGGGATGGGATAGTAGTTACCTCTAAAGGACTTCCTATAACCATGATCACCGTAGCATTGCTTAAAAGCGAAATCGTCCAACAACAACAACTCGAATCTGAACTAAATCAACAGCTTTGTAAACCTGAGATGATGCGGAAGAATGCACTGCGGAAGAGACGTGTTTCCATAACAACAGAGTTGCCCTCCTGCGCAGTTGCAAAGGTGTAGATACTCACTTTCATTGCAGACGTATCCTCTAAAGCCAGGATCGCAATAACAGGACCCATCTTGTGGATGACAGCTCCCAGACATGTGGGCCTTGTTGCAGGGACAGGATGACACGCAGTTGTCACCAAAGAAGCCACTGCTGCATTCTGGGATTAGTAAACAAGCACAGGGAAACAACGATAAGCAGCGTTCTGAGTGATTTGTGTTGCAAATGGTTTGAGATTTTATTTGTGATTTGAGATATAATTATTAAAAAAATTGCATATTAGGATTCTAGTGTAAATTCAGCTAGTTGTCCAGATTCTATCAAATCTACAACTGATGATAAAGACGACTGGAAAAAGGGTTATGAAGAGTAGTAATCAAACAAAGAGAGTGTATGAAGAAAGTTAATTGAAAGGAAGAAATAAAAACACAACTTAAGGCCTATTTCAAAAACGTTAAAACAGTGGTAGCCGTATCCCCTACGAGGTTAGAACAGCGACAACGTATCCCTTACGAGGTTAAAATAGTGGGGATCGTATCCCCTACAATCAAATCGAATCCCTTAAATGGTTAGAACAGTGGTAATCACTTACGTTCGGTGCACGTGACCCCCTTCCAGCCTCTCTTGCATGCGCATTGGCCACTGACCGCATCACAAACCGACGCATCCTTTGTGTTTCTGGCATCGCATGTGCAATTTTGAGAGCAACCTACCCCGTGGGTTCCATGTGAACAGACTGGAACGCAAAGAATTTTTACCATCAGGAACTAAAACTAGAGCTCAAGAGCATTGGGCAATTGAACATTTTCCCACTATTCTCAATCTTTACCCTATGGCATTTACCGATCTGCACTCTACAACTTTTATTGACCTTTAGCCTTTTGATCGATGACGTATGGCCCTTCACCTTACGACTCTCTCATTGAAAAATATGCAAAGAAATCGAAGAGAATAACGCACCCAGTTCACAGCTGCTCCCACGGAATCCTTCCTTGCATGTACAAACCCCCGTCTTTGAATCACATGAAAGCGAACTCTTCTCGACACAGGGGCACACTGATTGACAACCGTCACCATAGTACCATGCGTCACATGCTAAAGTTAGATTAAAATTTATTCAATAAATAAATCGTCTATCCTTCACCTAAAAGTTGAATTCGAAAAGTCAAATAAATGATGATGAAGGTAACATCAAAACTGAATCAATCAAAAATACAAAACTCGTCCCACTTAGCCATCTTAAAAGAATAAAAAACAAATCAAGCATCGATAATCTTATGTTTGGCGGTAAAAAACTTCACAATAGCAAGAATAAATGGAAAGATGCGTGAGAAAAAACTGACAAAATAAATTGCCAGATGCGGACCCATAAACAACAGAGAATTGCGAGAGGTGCGCTTGATTGGCTGTCTAATGACCAATCACTGTCTACAATGCCTGCTAAAGTTGTTGAAGCACTAACGGTAATTTTTTGACTCGTGTTCATTTATCCTCTTCCCTCCCCCTCCCCCCCCCCCCCCACGAACAATGTTGTCCTGCTGCTAAACGAAGCATCATTTTGCACCTAACTTTTCCCCCAGATTAACTGGATGCTGTACCTTGTAACCAGCATTGTTTGTTTTGGGGGAAAGATGGGGCTTAGCGGACATTGGCGGGTGAAAAAAATGAACAATGCAAATCCAGAGAAAATATTGGGGTGTTCCAAGGACTTTTGGCAGTCATTGTACGTCCACTTCAAATCGAGCATCATTTATTCATAGAGGGTTGGACCATAAACAGTGAAAGGTCGAAGGTCAACTGGAGGTCAAATCTTACATCAGCGTTCATAAGTCAACTAAAAGTTCAAACTCACGCTTGTCACATCTTTCACCAGTCCAGCCTGCTGTGCATCTGCATTTTCCATCAACCGGATCACAAGGAGCAGAATTCTTGCAGTCACATGGTTTGGTGCAGCCTTCTCCGAAAGACGAGCCTCCGCAAGCTGAAGGAATACAGGACAGGAAAACGTATATTGTGCCACTTATAAAGAATCACCCAGTGAGTCAGTAAGCATTTGACCCGCCGGATTTTCATCGGACTTCTATCAGCCGGACTTCTATCAGCCGGACTTCTATTAGCCGGATATTACCGAGCATCATTCACGCATACTGGCAACATTTTATCATTTTCTCCTGCGCAGCAAAGAGACAACTTTATTCAAAGCAGAGGTGTGTAACTTTCTATTCAATTAAATACACAGTTGACAAATGGTAAATGCATCTGGAGCAAGTTAGCGCAATTATTTTGATGAAACGAACCCTGGTTGCAGATTTCTCCCTTCCATCCGGGTTTACAAAAGCATTTCCCAGTCACGTGGTCACAAGTTGCACCATTGGCACACATACAAGGTTGCCTACAACGATCGCCAAAGTTTCCACTGGGACATACTGTAAGGGACAAAATGAACATATTAAGATAATACAACACAAAAGAATACAATATAAACATAGCACCGATGCAAAACAATACAGTATAATACAGTGCAGTACAGTACAGTACAATACAGTGCAGTACAGTACAGTGCAGTACAGTTTAATACAGTGCAGTACAGTACAGTATAATACAGTGCAGTACAGTACAGTGCAGTACAGTACAGTATAATACAGTGCAGTACAGTACAGTATAATACAGTGCAGTACAGTACAGTGCAGTACAGTACAGTATAATACAGTGCAGTACAGTACAATCCAATACAAAACGACGCAGAATAATACGTACTATCTACTATATTTTATACAAGAAAATAACGATACAATACAATCCAATACAATACAATAAAATAACATGTTGCATTAGAATATATTATAATACAATGCAGTACCACATGATGCAGTAAAAAAATTACAATACAGAACGATACAATACAGTACAATACAAGACAGAACGATACAATACAGAACGACACAATACAGAACGATACAATACAGAACGATACAATACAGAACGATACAATACAGAACGATACAATACAGAACGATACAATACAAAGCGATACAATACAGAACGATACAATACAGTACAATACAATACGACGTGAATAAAGCACATGTTGTTAAAAACAGTAAATACAAGATAAGTACAATATTGAAGGGTCCCAAAGTATTAACCATCATACCACAAAACATGATAAAAAATCATTGAAACTGGTACGCATGAAAATATACAATAGAATAAGTTAAATGAGACACGAAAAACTATAATGTGACCAGTATATCTTAAACTGGCGTAAAAATTAGGCCAACAGGTGAAATGGTACTTACTTGAGTCACAGATGTCTCCAATAAACCCTGACTGGCAGGTACAAAATCCATCAAAATGGCCACATGTCGCATTATTCTGGCACAAACACGACTTTTTGCAGTAGGGACCATACAAACCAGGTTCACACTCTGCAATTGAAAACATTAAATTTAGGTTGTATCAAAATAGTGTACCAAATTAGAAAACCAGGTAGCAAATTTGGGTTGTACCAATAGTGAACCAAATTAAGGTACCAAATTGATGGTGTACCAATGGTGTACCAAACTGAGAGATTATCAATGGTGTCCCTAATTAAGGGTGTACCAACGGTGTTCCTAATTGAGCGTGTACCAATAGCGAACCAAATTAAGGTACCAAATTGAGATTGTATCGATGGTGTACCAAATTAAGGTACCAAAATGACGGAATATAAATGCTCCACCAAATTGAGGTACCAAATTTATGGTGCACCAATGGTGTTGCAAATCAAGGGTGTACCAATGCTGTACCAGATTGAGGTAAACTAGTAAAAGAGAACCAGTAACTACCCTATCGAATATGTCATACTTCTCAAGGTGGAGCAGTTCTGTGAAATCCATCCAGGTTTACAAGTGCACAAACCAGTCATTGGATTACATCTGGAAACGCATGACACTGACATTAAGTGAGTTACAACGATTGCATTTCTGCTATAAACTGGGAAGGAACCTTCCTTTTAGGAAAATGAAAAATTACTAAGTAATTGTAATATTAAGAAATTAGAATACGAGAATCTGCATGTATTCGGATTTGTTTAAAACTTTCAGAAAGTTCCTCACAAGTTCCCGACTTAAAAACAGTCCATTGGAGATTGTATTACTTTAATGCTAATGAAACCATAATGGCAGTGGCCTGACAAGGTAAGAAAATTGGCTATTTCCTGAAGGCTATACCCATAAAACAATATCGTTGTTGATTGGAACTTGCTAAAAACCTAGGAAAATTAATAAACAAAATAAAGTGAACATTTTGAAGAGACCCGTCTGAATTATTCCTTAAATCGTTGCTTATTTCCCTTGAGCAGGACAAGAATAGCAGGGGGGTCAGCAGCAAAAAGCTATGTAGGGCATTGGATACATTTAATTTTAAATTTGACAGATAACATCTTCCCCTTGAGAAAACTCTTCTTATCCAGCCTGGGCTGTAGCAACACTTAAAATAATCTTGAGCACAAACAAAAAGAATTTCAAAGACATGACCAAACCTTTCAGTTGTCGTTTTATTACAAATGCAGGTTTTGGTGCATCCGATACCAAAAGTCCAGTTTTTACAAGCTGAGAAGAAATGGGAAACGCGTTAAATGTCATTAAGGTAGTCAGGGGTAGATTGTGATGACATTTCATCATTTGATGACCGGATTACATCGATTTGTAATCATGGACAATCAATACAATACTGTCATTTGTAATTCAAAATTGAATGAAAATTCGATATATTTTCATAGACAAAGTAAATAGTTTTATATTCAATCATTTGATGACAAAATTGATGCCAATTGATTTCCTTGAGCAATGACTACAATACACGTCATTTCGTCATTGGATGACATATTTCGTCATCAGTTTTTATGAACAGACATCTGGTACTTACTGACATCACACAATTCTCCTTGGTAATCACCGGTACAATTGCACTTGCCAGTGAACCTGTCACAAACCGCATTTCTGGAACATTTGCAAGCGTTGGCACAACTTGGTCCATAATAGCCATTAGGGCACATATCCCCACAAACAGGTCCTGTCCATCCGCTGGTGCAGTTACAGCGACCATCAGTTTTGGCACACTGTGCGCCATTTTTGCATTGGCACTTGTTGATGCAGCGTGGACCAAACGTCCCTTCGGAACATTCCTTCTCGCATCTTGTGCCATTAAACCCTGGTTCACACCTAGAGGATTGGAACAAGAATGTCTTGAAACTTTGCCCTTAGAATTGGCGGGAAAAGCAGCGAATGATTTTTTCACTTTCAATAATTCAACAAAGTGTATGCAAAGGAATTTCTACATGCAATTTCTACAACTTACAAAAGCCCTATGCATATCTCCTGAGACAGCAATTTATGGCACAATCCCCATCTCGCATAATGTATGGATTTCGATACAGCGTCTTAAAAAATGCTAGGACTACTTACTCGCAGGTACCCGTAGACTTTTGGCATTTTCCATTCTGCGTGCAATTGCACGTTTTTTCGCAGGGAACTGTATTGCCCGTGCGCGAGTCCTTTACACCGCACGGCAAGTTGCAATGCACGCCGGTCCAGCCGCTCTTGCAATCACAGTCGCCATTCACGTTGTTGCAGTGGCTGTTTGAGACATTGCACTGACAAATACCTTTGCATAGATCACCAAAAGTCCCGTTCGTACATGGCTTTTCACATCTGAAGGAAGAAGTTCTGTCAATCAAACATCAACCAATCACAAGTGTTCATCAACCATTTCACGTGCTAACTGCGGATTGCGCGTGATACGCCTGTGAATCTATTTCACGTGCACAGTTTTAACAGTTTAACAGTTTTTCTATTCTCTCCAAAACAAATAACTCCTTTGATCTACTTATCCACGAGAGCCTTCTCATACACCGTGCCAGACCTTTGTTTAATTCCAAACAGTCTTCTATTCCCATGATTTTGTTCTAACTTTCTTTCCCTTCATTGTTTTCGCTGGTATGCCTTTATTCATTGTCTATCTCTTTAGGCTGTTTACTATTTCCTGTGGCTTCTCTTCACTTCCTGTTTGCTTCTTTTACGTACTGCTTTAATCACATGGTTTAAGATCCCCTTTGTTTAACCAATGTATTTATTGTTTTTTCTCGCCCGTTAATTTACACTGAAGATGCCTCTGAATAGAATCAAAACGTATATGTCACCTATTGGATATGTCTTGTAATGGATTTTTCTAACACTTGATTTGTTACAAGAAGTTTTCGACTATTTCAGCAAGATGCATTTTTCACAATGGATAGAAAAAGCGGAACTAGTTTTTGCATACTTAAAGTACTTTTTCGTCCGACACTCCTCAGAGTATGCAAACATCGGAAGATAACCAAAAGCTGACAGAATAAATAGCCAGATGCGGATCGAAAACACTAGAGGGTGATAAGCAGAGCGCATGATTGGATAAAATTGACCAATCAGCGTTACTTAACACCTAAGATGCATTTTTATTCGTCGTGGTTCTTATTATGCAGTTTTAACGTGGCTACACTGCGCAATGCTTGAACAGTCTCCAGTTGGAAAATGGCTGATTTATGCTTCCGTACAATTTAAATAGGGGTTGGAATGAGGAAGCATTAAAGTAGGCGAGAGCAAAATGTTTCAGCAAAGTTTCATTTGTGGAACTGCTCTGATTGCTCTCCACCAATATCAAGATATAATTCAAGCATGTTTGATAATTTTTGTCATTCGCGGCTCGTTGCTTCTCGTGTGCGGTGAACTGGCGCATTTTGCTTACAGCATTTCGCAAGATAGCATGCGCAGATTTTAACTGAGATTTTAGACACATCTTCGATCAATTCATGTTTTCAGTATCGAATTTATGTTCTCAATCTAATTCGCAGTGCTGTTAAAACTAATTTAATTTAATTTCTAGTTTGTAATTCGGTTCATTAGTGCACTGTGATTCCTTCCCATAGTGTATTTGTCAGATTTAATCATGCCATGGAAATTATTATTCAAAAATTTCGTTCTAAGTTTTAGAGGTGGAATCCTGAAATTGCTTGGGCAAGATTGGAAGAAAACAGAATCTCACCTTGTTCCAATAAATCCTGGCTTACAGATACATTTTCCTGTCACTGGATCACAACCAGTTGCATTTAGACAGTCACAGCTCTGCCTGCACCCTTTCCCAAAGAGCCCATCTCCACATGGCTTGTTGCAAATGGGTCCCTGAGTTCAAGAACGGAGGGGAAATGAAATCAGTCGTAATGCGGTATTTGAGTTGCTTTGTGCCTTGGTAAAATTTTTAAAATTATACTGTGTTCTAGTTCCATTTTTTGTACTCACTATAAATTGAGGGGCAAAATGTACCACCAAGAGGCAAAAATATACTATTGGAGAGAACAAATATACTATTGGAGGGAACAAATATACTATTGGAGGGAACAAATATACTTTTAGAGGGAACAAATATACTATTGGAGGCAACAAATATACTATTGGAGGGAACAAATATACTATTGGAGGCAACAAATATACTATTGGAGGGAGCAAATATACTTTTGGAGGGAACAAATATACTATTGGAGGGAGCAAATATACTTTTGGAGGGAACAAATATACTATTGGAGGCAACAAATATACTATTGGAGGGAACAAATATACTATTGGAGGCAACAAGTATACTATTGGAGGGAACAAATATACTATTGGAGGGAACAAATATGCTAAGGACAGAGGCGGGGAAATAAATATACCATTAGAAGAGAATAAATATACAATGGCTAGAAAAAGCGGAACTAGTTTTCGCATACTTAAAGCACTTTTTCGTCCGACACTCCTCAGAGTATGCAAACGTCGGAAGATAACCAAAAGCTGACCGAAGTTTGCATACTCTGAGGAGTTACTTCAAGTATGCAGAAACTAGTTCCGCTTTTTCTAGCCATTGTTAAGTTTTGTACCACAAAGCACTTGTTCACAGAATAAATATACTATTCAGGAGAAGAAAGGTTTTATTGGAGAGGGGTTTTACAGGAGTTGAAGACTAAAGTTGATAATCAAAAAACTAATTACTGCGATGATAAAAAAGTCACCATTTATAACTAATCTTTACGACGCTCGGTTTAATTATTTTAGATAAATGAAGTCCCAGGTTAAGGCGAGGGATGATCTGAGTCGGTGGTTTTGACAGCAAACAGACACTGTGACATATTTACCCATGGGCCTACTTGGCCTGGGCCTACTTCGGTTTTCAACTTCAGGGGGCCCTGAGCAAGGTTGTGAAAAGACCCTATATTATGCTATGGTGAATCGCATAGTATGATACAAATTTGTTTGGTGTACTCAAAGTGGCCCCAGTGAATGCCACCAAGGAACCCGGCAGTCCTAGTGTGATACCAATGTGACATATTTTTAAAAGATACACAATGTTTGGTGGATACCTACCAGCCAACCAGCGGAGCAGTTGCAAGTTCCATCCACGTTCGAGCAAGTCGCGTTATTAAGACATGAGCAGGTCTGCGCACATTTGTAGCCGAATTTACCCATTGGGCACACATTTTCACAACTGGAAAATAAATGGTTAGTTAAATATTTTAATAATATTTTCAATACCTACGATGATTGATGAAGCAATAAAGAAACACGTTCATACTTTATGATTTATCAGGTGTAACTGATTAAGAGGCTTGGAAACCAATGGCGTCACAATTTCTCACAAATGGAAGACCAATGGTTAGCCAAACATTTTGATAAAATTTTCAATACCTAGGATGATTGTTGACGAAGCAATAAAGAAACACGTTCATACTTGATGATTTATCAGATGCAACTGATTAAGAGGCTTGGAAACCAATGACGTCACAATTTCTCACAAGTGGAAAATCAATGGTTAGCCAAACATTTTAATAAAATTTTCAATACCTAGGATGATTGTTGACGAAGCAATAAAGAAACAAAGCAGCTTTCTGAAGGACAAGGTATGCTAAAAATGTCAGTCTCATTTCTTAGGACACCTTCATACTTGATGATTTATCAGATGTAACTGATTAAAAGGCTTGGAAACAATTGATGTCACAATCTACTGGTGGGCTGTGGCAAACTATAATATCATATGGTGGCGATTTTAACATACTAGTTAGACACCCAACACAACAACCATCACCTCCACATCTATTCGTCTATCCCCGCACCAGAGCCATAATAGAACTTTCTCCTTGCAAAACATCTCCAGGTTCCAAAAACATTGCTATAGCACCTTTTAGACATGGCAGTTGACAAAAAATGAGACAATTTCAGACAGAGCCTGGTAACTAATGATGTCACAAACCTTTTACCAATATATCCTTCCTTGCAAGTGCATGATCCATCAACATGGTTGCATGTGCCATCATTCTGACACTGACATGTCTTGGAACAATTGTTACCATAAAATCCACTGCGACATTTCTTGTTACACTTCTTACCAATCCATCCATCAGTGCATGTACAATTTCCTGAAATGTGTCCACAATCAGCACTGTTGTAGCAGTCACATTTCTTACTACAGCCAGGCCCAAAAGTTCCTCTGTCACACTCTGCAAAACAGGAGACATTGAATTGATAACACACATTAAACATATTCAAATCCTTCAAACGGCAATCAACACGGCATCCAATGCAGGATAATGATTGAATGACCAATTTATGATTAAATAGTACTTACTGAGACTGCAGTCTTGTCCATGATAGCCTATGTTGCAGCTACAGTTATTTGGGGCAACACATTGTCCATTTTCACAACCGTAGTCACATTTGGCTAAAAAATAAGAAGGTTATTAGGGACCTTTAGGAGGTTGAATGATCAAGGAAATCAGTGTTCGAATCCAGATTTCTTCTGTGCAAGAATACAATAAGATATGCTTTGCCTTTTCCCTATGGAACTTGATATTCAAAGGATGCTGACAATATAACACTAGTATAAAATCACAGCATGATATACTTGTCTTCCTATTTCCACAGGTGGACAAGTTGAAACTGAAAACATATCAACAGAGTTTCCCACTTTTTGCATAAAAAACACAGGAGGTGGCTTTGAGGCTGTACACCAACCTCTTAGCCCCTTTCACATGTTCTTTGAAGCCATGAGCCTAATAACTTACGTATGCAAGATAATGATTCTTGCTTGTATCCACTACAGCACTGTTTCTTTGTAGATGTTTCAGTTCTCTGTCTTGTTTGAGTTGTCCAGACAAAAATAGTCCTAAAAAGCAGAAATCAAACTACTTTGGTTATATTCAAAATAAACAAATCTATAAGTACTAAAAACAGCAGAACTGGATATATACATAATATGTACATATACAAAATTTCACTCCTCTTTTTGTGAATGGTACATTTGGCTGTAAAATACAGAGACACATTTTTGGATAGGGGGGCCAAAATGAGGAAAAAGGGCAGAAATATTCTTTTCATGAAGCATTGATTATAGATCCAAATGAAAAAAGGGGATTGTTCCCCCATTGTCCCAGGCTCCTAAGGCCTTTGAATAATATTCTGTCAAGATTTGCTTAGAGTTTATCTAATACTTGAAACAAATAACACTATGAATTAGTGTATGTGAAAGTCCAGAAACAATTTTAAGTGTAGCCTGCAGGAAAACTTCAGTGAAACTCCATATAGATTTTTTACTTCTTTGATGCAGGTGCCAAGAAAAGATGAACTGTTTTCTGCCAAACCTTGTTTCCGGAAATTGTCATGTTCTAATGCTCTATGAACGCTTTTCTCCATTTTTCATGGAACATCAAACTTAGAGGCAATTATCGTTAAATCTTCACCGTCTTGTACAAACAAATTTCATTTATACTTTCCAATGTTAGTAAATTCTTGTTTTCAAGTTTTTCCCATACTTAAAAACATGCATATCTTTTCTCAGATCATATGATTTCCAATTTGATAAAAACATATTCACTTCTGTAGTTAGATATGATTTGATTGATGATTTGAGTTGTTTTGGGGTTTCACAGCAGAAGGAAGTATGGTCTTGTTTACAAAAGTGACCTTGTTAATCAACTTCGGAGGTATTTAGCTAGTATCAGACTTATGGCAAACACAAAATCAGAACATATTTTGTCTTTAGAAATAATCGTAAATTATTCAATGAGATTTGTCTGTTTTTACGTACTTTCTTTTCCCACATCTTCTTCGTATCAGCCACCATCCACACTGTGTTGTTGTTGGTCTTGTTGTTCTAACTTGGACATTTAGAGTATAGGATACCATGCAACTAAAAAATTGACACAGATCTTCAGTTCAAAATCTACAATGTGAGATCAAAATTTCACGACGTCTCGGTGGTCATAATAAAATGCGAACTCGTCATAATGCTAATAAAATTGGCAGGGATTTGGGAAGAACCTAGAAAGTTTGGGGGAGTTAAAAGGGGCAGATGGCCAGTCCCTACTTTGGATTTGGAAGGGGCGCTTTTGTTTCTCGCGAGGGCACTATTGGGTTTGGAAAAAGCACTTCTGCTTGGCAAAGAGTGGGGAGGGGGCCTTGCCTCCTCTGCCCCTCGATTTATAGGGCAATTAGAAGTCACATGAATTAAATCAACTATTGAAAAAACATTAAGCAAGGTCTCTGACGAGGCTAATAAACTTAGGAGGGGGACAACCTTGATGCAAGAGAAACACAAAATTTACAATTAAAAATATATTAACAGGTTGTAACAAGGCACTATTTTTAAAAAGTTAGGGGCCATTATGGCCTCGTGAAGTAAATATTGTACTAATTCGAGGGGTACATTTAAGGCAAAACTTTCCCTATTAGCATTGATGCACTACTTGAAGGAGAAACTGTGCAAGTAATGAGGTCTTGTGAGAACAAGACCAAACTACATAGGGCAATTTAAACGAGGGATTAGCATCAACTTGAAATTCGGTAATTGACAGTACAGCTGTAACACCTACGTGAATGGAACAGAACAAACATGATCCCCGCTAGGCTGATTGGCAGGCTGAGGGCAGCTTCCTTTGCAAACTCCAATTAAAGCAACAACGAAAATTAAAGAATTTGTCGCTAAATTCATGTCAAGACTTTATCTCTAACTTCCCATTCCGATCAAGAGACCTTTGAAACTCTACACGGAAGTTTCGAAAATGGACTGCCTCTTTTTTACAAACACCATATTGAGGCCAGTGATGGATGACGTCATCTCGCAAGATCTCATTCTCGCCTTTGATTGGGCGCAATACATTTTTCTCCACTAGGCGGGAAATTCAAATCGAAACAGATCAAACAGAAGAACGAAAGACAATACTTTTCCTTTCGAATAGGTCCAGGCATGATCTGATGGCAAAGAATATGAAAGTGAAGCGACATGCTTTGTACTTTCTTTTTGTGAGAACAGACTTTTCAAAGATAGGCCTACTTTTTTCTGCACCGACTTTAGTTCATGTATAATCAAAAGCACCCCTTCTTCAACAATAAATTTAACCACAATCGCACAACTTCTGTCGCACAAGGCTCTCAGGGAAGTAAATAGTATCAAGCAGCATTGCCAAAACGAAATAATTACATGCGGGATTTCCGTTTTTAGCCTCATTAAACGACTAAATCACAAGCAGTTGTTTTTGCTCAGCTTGTCCTCTAAGCAACAAAGTGAAAGATAACTCCTGAAAGATATAAAAGAAGTGAAAGATGGCCCAAGGCCCCGTGATTTTGGGGAACCTAGAGGGGCCCCAGATCTAAAAGAAAATTGAAAAAAGTCACAGTCTCTTTGTAAAATGATCTAAAGGAAAAATACATCGAAAAACACACACAAAAATTATGTTTGAACAACTAGAACAATACAAGGCAACGAACTATGAAATTTTTAACGGAGCTTGAAAAACAATCTTGGCTAGTGAATATTTTCCAGCAAAGTGATATTGGGCAAGGTGCCCAAGATGATCCCTCAAGCCGCAACTGGGTCTTCTAACATTTATGGCAAGATCTTTAGAGCCAGGCTAATAAATAGATTTCTAGTCTACCGACTCGTGGACCTATCATATCAGTTGCATCAATAATTTTTAATTACAAGTCGGAGATTCAGCTTTTTTCAAAGCTTGAACTCCTTAATGTATTAAAAATTTGTGCGAAAAGCCTCTTTGCTTGCCTATTACAGCCTTTATGTGTAGGTCAGTTTCAAAAGCTTTTAACGATTATTACAAATGGTCTTTGAAATCTAATCTTTGCTAAAAAAGAGCATTTCCAGCTTTGAAAGATCTTAAGCATAGAATGGAGTAACAGAGAGTTCAAATCTGGAAAGTGGGAAAACCATGTCAGCCCCAACGAAGCAGCGATATTTATACGGACTTAATTCGAAATGGATGGCCTCTATAAAACTTGAGAGAAAATCTCAAATCGAAAAAGCAATCATCCAAAGAGTAGATATATTACTTTAATCAAGTATTATTTTTACTAATTTTTGTGTTTATGCTCCTATTACTAGTCTTATTGAAAATTTTCCCATGATGATTTTAAACTAAGACACAAAAACTGAGAGAAAACACAGACACAACAGATAAGTTGACAACTCGAAGCAAAACGGATAGTTTGCTTAATGCTCACATACTTTCGTCAGAGATTTGCATGCATGGCCTCAAAAATAAAATAAATAATTTAGCTTTGTTTTGAAGGAGAAATCTCTGCTCTGAAAATTACCTTCCTGCTTCTTTCACGATTGAATCTCAACTTATGAAGTCCTTTCTATTTGCTCCTGGGATTTGCTGGCCTGCGTGCAGCCTCTACGCTCTTGACAAAGTGAGTGCTTTTTCGTTTGCTTTTTCGTAAAAATGCTTTTACGAAAGGCTTATACTACTATACATATGTGGACGGTGCCCCCCCCCCCCCCCTAATAGTTTTTACGTAAAGCTAGATTGGAATTTTTTCTCGTGTATGAAGGTTCGCTCGTGAACATGAATGTTCCATTTCATGCTATCTTAAGTTTCTAGTTTTAGGGGGGATCAACTTCATTTTTCAGGAAAACTTTGCATAGCCATTTCAATTTATTAATACATTAATACATATAATTTATTCGTGTATTTTATGCAAAAAATCACCCCCCCCCTCTCTATTTTTGTAGTTAGAAATTTCGGAAAATATAAGCATTTCAATCTATTATGAAACCCCATCCGCATAAGGTTTATTTAAAAAAAGCCAACCCCCCTTATTGAACCCCCTCCCTACAATAAGGAACTTGAGAGCTGGATAGCTCCCAGGGGGCACTTGAAACGGGTGGCTGGGTCGTTTTTGGGTTTTCTCTAAATTAGCATTATTTTTTAGGTTGAACCATAGGCGCCGACTTTTATTTTTCCCAGGGGGGGCTCAAAATTTAAATTTTAAAAAAATTAATAAAGTTAAAAGGTAGAGAAATTACCTGTCGCTTTAATAACGTAATACAACATATGTAGTATGTATAATAACAAAACAAAACATTTTGATAAAGCAGATATAACATCATGGTCTTCAGTACCATCAGTTCAATTCTTTGATTGATTTCAAACGAAATTTCCAGGGAGGGCTGAGCCCCCCCATAGCAATTCCCAGGGGTGGCTCGAGCCCCCAAGCCCCCACGTAGTCGGCGCCTATGGGTTGAACCAGTTGTTGAAAATTCTTGATATCAAGACATCATATATGGCCAAGTTCACTAACCAGCAAACTGCCTAAGGGGAAATTTGCACTCATTTCCATCGAGTTTCAAACCACAAACATAAATCAGGCTTACTGTATTTGTTTTTTATTTGTTTCTACCTTGCTTCCGAAGGTAGTTTTAGGACACTGAGAAGCTCTATGCTTATCGAGCAGTGTCCTGGCCCTCCCTCTCGATGTGACCACACCTCGTGATTCCTTATGGCTGGAATTACAGAGAGTTGGCGACTCTCCTCACTCTGTTAGCGTGAATGCCCAACAAACTTTGCATAAAGGGTGAATATTAAAAACCTTCTACGTTAATAAGTGATTAATGTTGGGGCAACATAAAGTTTAGCTGAATGAGTTAAGGGTCCTTTACATTCGGTCTGTGCGATAACCCATTTATTATTTGGTTTATTTGTTATTGATTTATTAACTCATTGGCAAACAGTGGCGTTCCAAAATGGGATGGAATAAGGCGTCTGGACCCCCTCCCCCACTTTTGAAAATGATGGTCCTCGAGATTTCCCACAAATGTAAGAAAACCAGAACCTAAGTATCATAGTAAGGTGGAGGGTGGAATTTTCTGGAAAACTTTTCTCTGTCATTTCCTTATTTCTCAGAAATCAATTTTTTGAACTATCACATTGAACCTGGTGTTTCTAGAAACATCGATAAGGTGATTCCCGCTGGCCAAGACATCTCCTTCCTCTCTATGACCACATGCTTCCTCGGAACATTCTGGAAGTTATAATCATCGCCCTGTTGTTCATAAATAGCCAATGAGCGTGCTTTTACTTTCAAAATAACCAATCAGATGGCAGTTCATTGTTTGCTTTAGCCAATCAACGTACTCGTCTCTTTTGCAGCATGTGGAAATTCTGCCGAAGCGACTAGAACTTTCTCTTTAGCTTGGACGCTGATTCAGGTGGCATAAAAGCCTCAGCTTCTTGCCAACTCTCAGAAATTGTTCATCAACGACGTGAACTAAGATCAGAACGAAAATGGCAGATGAAGAAGTCGAAACCTTCGCCTTTCAGGCCGAAATTGCTCAGTTAATGAGCTTGATCATCAACACTTTCTACTCAAACAAGGAAATCTTCCTCCGAGAGTTGATCTCAAACTCTTCAGATGTAAGTAAAACAGGAGTGAATTAACATTTTATTTTACGGTACACTTTAGTTTATTACTATAGCTATTTTAGTCCGTCCGGCGTTGGATCCTATTCTCGTGCCTCGACCATGTGCTCCTAAGGCACATGGCCTATTGCCTTGCGCAATGTAGTGTGGCCGTCAGACTTATCTCACACAAAACCTCTTGCTTAAAGCTTGATTTCACCAAAGCTAAGAAAACCCAATTGGATTCTCTATATTTTCACTTTAAATAAAGCTTTACTAGCTGTCAGGAGCCTTAAAATGAAGGACCTTGAGTACCAAAGTGCACTCTGCCTGTCATTTCGAGACATGGCTTGCCCTTCAAATGTTCTCCGGAGAGCTGCCCTTTGAAGCTTTCCATTGTTAAGGGGACATGAGCATTTATAGAACGAAGGCTGACTAAAAAGGAACCAAGACTTTATGTTAACTTAAGAATAAGAAGAGTTCTTGTAAGATTTCACAAGAAATTCAAAGATTTCATTAGCACAGTTTCGTCCTCTTTAGTTTGACGATAAATTTCTTAAGCCAAGACTTTACAGTTTCTTTCAGGCAAGTCGCGGTAAAACCCAACGATGGCTTGACCAATATCTGTTGATTTTTAGGCCTTGGACAAAATCAGGTACCAGTCGCTTACCGACCCGACTGTTCTGGACACTGGTAAGGAACTTCAGGTCGAGATTATCCCACTGAAGGACGAGAAGGTTCTGATCCTCAGAGATACCGGAATCGGAATGACCAAAGCTGACTTGGTCAACAACCTTGGTACAATTGCCAAGTCTGGAACGAAAGCCTTCATGGAAGCTCTTACTGCTGGTGCAGATATCTCTATGATCGGGCAGTTTGGTGTGGGTTTCTATTCGGCGTACCTCGTTGCTGAAAGAGTTACAGTTATCACCAAGGTATTATCATTTCCAGATATTGTCTGCTTCTTCCTTTTTCAGTAGCCCTTCCTGGTGCTGCACCTCTATATCTATCTATCTATCTATCTATCTATAGAAATATTGTTTATTACCTACAATAGGTATTTCGTACAGAGTGTTTCTGGTTATATTAAATTCATAAAGCTAACAGGTGCCCCATGTGCACATTTGCCTTGACTCAAGAGTGGATGTTATCCTTTGACACCCCACGATTTGACCCCTTCCATTATTTCTCTCTGATCTAATATTCTACTTATACTCAACCCTTTATACTTATACTCAACTTATATTCCCCCTGCCCACTTTCTGCTAACTAATCTTTGCCCTTACCTATCTCACTCTTTGTCTCCCAGTCTCTTCTGGGTACTTCCCACTCACTTGTTCTCTGTCCCATAGCTGTGCACAAAAGCACCTTGCCATGTGATGATGAATTCCCAATTCGCAGTTTCCACCAAAAGACATGCGTGTCTGATGATGGCCCAACCTTCCATGGATGTCTGATGGCAAGATTAATCAATCCCTAACCATTTGCATAGGGTGGTAATTGTAACCCCCTTGACATCCCCCCAAATTAGTTAGGTTCCCTGTGTCTTGAATTAGCAGTTGTGCCAAGTTGTATAAATATTTGCCCTTAACATCACCTGCCATGCTGCTAATCTTGATATCTTTAAAAACCAGCACTCCCTTGGAGACATATTGAGTTGCATGTCATCTCTTTTGGCCCTCTTATTGGTTTTTCAAAATGTTCCAACTTTTTCTCTCAGCACAATGATGATGAGCAATACATCTGGGAATCTGCTGCTGGTGGCTCATTCACTGTAAAGAGGGACACAGAGAATGAACCACTGGGACGCGGAACAAAGATCATCCTGCACCTAAAGGAAGACCAAAGTGACTTCATTGAAGAGAAGAAAGTCAAGGATATTGTCAAGAAGCACAGTCAGTTCATTGGTTACCCCATCAACCTTCAGGTGGGTGGAAAGAGTCAAGATATTAAAAGTGCCAATCATTCATGTTTTCCTTGTGATTTCTGAGTCCTTTTGGAAACCAGAGAAAACAAACTGATTCCTGATCTGACTGTATTGTTGCCGGATTTGACAATTCCTGATAAAATTGTCATGGGTGTTCCTTTTTGAGTCAAAAGGGGTTGTCACTTGTTACCCACATTGTTGTTTGATATTTATTTTAATAGATGATTATTATGAATGGAGTCTTTCCAAGCATAAGCATTTTATATATATATTTTATATATATATATATAAATATGTGTGTTCCGCCAAAAACGTCTCTATCTAATGCTTAGGGAAGACACTGTCTGCTTACATACGAAGGTGCTTACAGTTTTCCCTTGTTGTTTAGGTTCAAAAGACCAGGGACAAGGAAATTAGTGACGATGAAGCTGAGGAAGAAGAGGATAAGAAGGAAGAGGATAAGAAAGAAGAGAAGAAGGAAGATGAAGGTGATGACAAACCAAAGATTGAGGATGTGTCTGACGATGAAGGTGAAGATGGTGACAAGAAGGACGACAAGAAGAAGAAGAAGACTATCAAGGAAACCTACAACGAGATGGAACAGCTCAACAAGACAAAGCCACTTTGGACCAGAAACCCTGATGACATCACCAATGATGAATACGCTGAGTTTTACAAGAGCCTGACCAATGACTGGGAAGATCATTTGGCTGTCAAGCACTTCTCTGTTGAGGGACAGCTCGAGTTCAGAGCCCTCCTCTTTGTTCCCAAGCGTGCACCATTTGATCTGTTTGAGAACAAGAAAACAAAGAACAACATTAAGCTCTATGTGAGAAGGGTCTTCATCATGGAGAACTGCGAAGAACTTATTCCAGATTATTTGAACTTTATCAAGGGTATTGTAGATTCAGAAGATCTTCCACTTAACATTTCAAGAGAAACCCTCCAACAGAGTAAGATCTTGAAGGTCATTAGAAAGAATTTGGTGAAGAAATGTCTAGAATTGTTCAAGGAGATCTCAGAAGACAAAGAAAACTATAAAAAGCTTTATGAGCAGTTTGCAAAGAATCTCAAACTTGGTATCCACGAGGATTCCCAGAACAGGAATAAAATCGCTGATCTCTTGAGGTATTCAAGCTCTTCCTCTGCTGATGACATGACGTCTTTCAAAGATTATGTTTCAAGGATGAAGGAAAATCAAAAAGACATTTACTACATCACAGGCGAAAGCAAAGACATTGTTGCAAATTCAGCCTTCGTTGAGAGGGTCAAGAAGAGAGGATTTGAAGTCCTCTACATGGTTGACCCCATTGATGAGTACGCTGTGCAGCAACTGAAAGAGTATGACGGAAAGAAGTTGGTCTCTGTCACAAAGGAGGGTCTTGAGCTTCCAGAGGATGAGGATGAGAAGAAGAGGCAGGAGGAGTTGAAGGCTAAGTTCGAGGACCTTTGCAAGGTAAGGAGTTGCTTTGCATGCCCAAAATTTCTATTGGAATTGGTATTATAATCTGTTAACGCTTTTGATAATGTCAAGCATAACATTTTGCTTTTGTATTTTATTTGTACCTTTGCATGCATCTATCCTAGTGACTGTTGAACCTCCTATTCGTTGGCACTCTGGATATGCATGCTAAAGTTATTAGGGGGCAACACAGAATGATGGATATTCCAATTTCATCTTTCCACAGATCCCTCGCAAATTTTTTGCCATTTGCTTGCTCCATTTGCTTTCTTGTTTTGATCAGATTTTAACAAAGATTTGTTTGCATTTTCTAGGCCATGAAGGAAATCCTGGACAAGAAGGTGGAAAAAGTTGTTGTCTCAAACAGGCTGGTCGATTCCCCCTGTTGTATTGTGACAAGTCAGTACGGCTGGTCGGCCAACATGGAGAGAATCATGAAGGCCCAGGCACTTCGCGACACAAGCACACTTGGCTACATGGCTGCCAAGAAGCACTTGGAAATCAACCCAGACCATGCCATCATGGAGGCTTTGAGGCTACGAGTGGAAGCAGACAAGCATGATATCTCAGTAAAGGATCTAGTCATGTTGCTGTTTGAGACATCCCTATTGTCATCTGGCTTCGGACTTGAAGACCCCTTCGTACATGCAAGCAGAATTCACAGGATGATTAAACTTGGGCTCGGAATCGAAGATGATGCAACAGGTCAGTAAAATCATGGTTGTTTTGTGTCCTATGGATTGGATCTTAAGTGTTCTCTAAGTTGTTTTTGTATTATATTCTGTGCGAGCAATTGACATGTCTTTTTGCTGGGGATAAATCATTGGTTGTTCCAATGTAGATAGATAGATTCTGAGATTCTTTTTAAAGTTGGCACTGTGTGCATGTTTTCGTGAGTTGTCTATATATTATGGTTATATATTATGGTCCGTGGTAGATTTGGCTATTTAATGCGTGTCATCAACCTTTGCTCCAGCTTTAGCTAACAATGCACTCTTTAAATTTTCAGGAGCAGCTGATGTTTCAACGGAAGACATGCCACCACTGGAAGCTGACGAGGATGATGCTGATCAACAGAAGATGGAAGAAGTCGACTAAGTTTCTCGAAGGACTAATGCGGCCAAAAATCTGCCATTTCCTATAATGTCTACCTCCCACTATCCTTTGCCTTAGATATTTGGGACTTGATGTCTTTCTTGGTGCCAAAAGCTTGCCACCTTCCCTTTTTCACTGCAACAGGATGAAATTGACTCAGATCTACCCACATCATATATTTCTTGGAAGACATCCTTATTTCCGAGGCACAGGCTAGTGGTCCCAAAAGGCAGTTTTGCGATGAACTGAGAACATGGTTAACTTGATTTTTTAATCAGTATCATTATGGTTGTAATTAAGTTAATAGTGAAGTTGGTACACCGTGCATGGGGAACTTCCTAATGTTCTTTTGAAAGACATTGTTTTGTTCTGTTCTGTCTTGAAAGAAACAAATTTATTACAAGAATTGTCCTAAACTTTTTTGGTCTCTTCTTCTTTCCTGTGCTCTGTTGTATGGATACCAAATAACATACTACTTAAAGGTGATCTAAATCACCTTTCTTCAAAAAAATTTAGTGTAAAATTAATGCATGCTGCATTTAAGCTAAAATGCCCAGGCAGACCATATCAAAAGAAATATATAAAGTAAGCAGGAAACATTTAATAACAAGAACTCTTAGAATAGTGGGGGGGTGGCAAATTTAAGGTTGCACAAAATTTCTCGTGGTGCCAAGGTCCCATAGCCCCTCATTACATGGGAGAGAGGCTAAGCTTCTAAATAGGAATGAGTGTGATGTATGAAAGTTAATTTTACTTAATTTTTTTCCTCGAATCTTACGTCGTAATGTCTTTTCATCAATCTCTTAAAAAAAGTATGATCAGAAACCTTGAAAGTTTTCTCATCCATTTGAAAGTTTTCTGGAATTCATGTCAATTCGGTATTTATTGCCGGAATTAAAAACTCGACGAAAGTGTGGGTAAATTTCCTTGCAGTTTGGCGTTCAGTGAAGTTGATTGGCTTCTATATCTTCGTATCAAAAGTACTCTTGGCTGATGAACTGTCTACACACTGCATTTTTTTATATAAGAAACCTAGTACTAGAACCCCACAAAATTTAAGAAAGCTTAATCAATATTTTTAAGAAACTCCAAAAAAATAAGATTGCTCTCTGAGCCGGAAAATAATACGTACAAGGTGTCTCGAAAATAATATAACAATTTAAGCATACTGCACTGGTTGTCTCGATAAAAAGTACCCCTGTTTCTAAGAACAATGAACAAGAGATACGATATCAAATCTTACTGTTGTGTTATAAACTTTAATATAATTAGTATGCAAGGGAAGGTGCAAAATTTGATGTTAAATGCTTATCTTAAAATAAGAAATTTTTAGTAATTGAAACTAGTGAAAAATGAAGAAACTTTCAGTACTAGGACCCAAGCTAGGTTTCTTATAAAATCAACGTGTTCCTTGAACGTTGGTGACTTTCCCTGATAGTTAATGGGGCCGCTAAATTATTTCAACGTAATACGTGTCATGCTTTTCGATTCATCAACAGCAAATGTATAGGCTTCACAAAATTATCTTGGGGCCCCCGATAACCCTACCCAGTGGGGCCATGGATCGCCCATTTTAAATGCGTCACTGAATATACTCGTTCGTGAACGAACTTTCATTTACGAAATCACGCTATAAAATTTGCCGATTCGAGTTTTCACGGTCCAAAAAATGCCGATCCAACTTCACGGAGAAGTTATAGGGGTCCACTATAAAAGTTACAGCGGAACACCCTTGCTACGCATTATCATCAATGATTAACATACAGTAAGTACACTATCGTTCAAAAAGCAAAATTCGAAGTTTTGCTAAATAACGCAGTAAAAGCATCAACAAGTTGCACAATTTCAGCTATCTTTATTCATTACAATTAATTGTCAGAATTTGAAACCTCTGCGCTTTGACCTTCTAGCAAATTAATCGAGATGTATCCTGTTTTTTATCTCTCGATAAAGCCTTTTCATGTCTTGGCGTCTGGAACTTCTTCGGTCTGCCAACCCTTGGCAAATCTTTCACGGTTCTAAATTCAAAGAACTTTTTTCATTCAGCGAAAGCTGCATTCTTTGAGCAGCCCACAATTGATGCAGTTTCTTGGTAGCTTTTAACATTATTTTAATAAAAGAGAATTTCCATAAGCTTCTCGTATGATATTTCACCACGCTTAATAACCTCCATGTTCATGTTTCTGGCCTAGAAAATTTTTACGGTTAACCGTTTTCAAATAGTGTGGCGACATTGAAATACTTCGAAACATGAACAATGTCTTATGAAAGTTTCATGGAAATAGCCGGTTGTCGTACTTAATAAGAGAGGATCAAATGCATGTTTTGTAAAGCTTTTATCATAAGCGTCTTTCGAAACTTCAAATCGTCCCAAGACTTTTTGAACGGTAGTGTATTTTAATTTCTTTCTGCTGGTATCAGAAGGCATCAGATCTCCTTATTTGCAAGCAGTGAAATTTGCAAGTTTAGAACCAAATAGCGTCTAGGATTGGGAAATTTTTGGCGTTCTTCTTGAGCTAGGCTGATTTACTTGCAACGTGTCGCAGTCATTTTGTAATTGTCAAAGCGATTTCGCATCTGAAGAAAAGGATGAGCTTAATATGCCATCAAAATTTGGTACGACTGCACTCGTTTAAATGTGGCCTCATTTTTTTCATTTAATTATAAGTTGGACCGAAGATTGCTTCTTTATACTTAATGCTATTTCACGCCTCTCCTCGTTCATACATGGATAAATGTTAAAATTGGCAACAGGAATTCTTAAGACGATTCGTAGAGAAAATATTTTTTTCAGCTTTTCGGGTGGTGTAGTGGCTAGTTTCTGCCAAAACTTTAAGATTACTTTTTCAGGATACATTTTTTGTTGGCCTTCCAATGCCAAAAAGAAAGACGAGGAAAGGGAATCCCTTTTGAAGGGCACATGGAGAAAAGAAAACCCTATCACTTTTTTATCACCCTAAAGAAAGGGAAGCTTTGTTGCTATGACAATTTCAATTTGAGGCTGAAGATGCGAATACGAGGCGGCGATCCTTCGATGTCTTCCTGTTTCCATTTCCAGAATCACGGAACTTCATCTTGTATTTGGTTGTCATGTCCAGTAAAGCCATAACTGCATTGGTTCTTGTAGCCATCGGGTAAGTCCAACACTTGTTAGACCGAATTAGTTTTGCCTCCCCATGAAAACATTGCTGTTATAACTGAATTTTCGTAATTCTGTTCGGAATTTATACAGTAATGTCCCGCCTTGCACCCTGTCTCCAAAGTTGCACCCTTTGAAACTGTGCGTAATGACAGCTTCCCTTCTTTGTCAACGTTGTCTGAAGAGATCTCCAATTTCTGTCAATAAAGCTTTAAAATGCCAGAGTTCGTATCTGTTTACGCAAGGGGTCAACTCTAGGAACGAATAGTCGTTGATCTAGTTTTAAGAATGTGCTTCCCGGCTTTTTTATTTCTTACTGGTATTAAAATATTTTCTCAGGTTAACTAGTTTCGTAATGTTTTCCTGTAGCAATAAATAGTTAGTTTTAAAAATAGTTTTAAATCAGTGTTAGGAACCAATGTTAGGAAGCACGCGCCTACAGTGCCGGGTTTGCATTTGAAAGAAACCGTTTTCCAAGAAATGCAGACCTTATTTTAAGGCTCAGTGATAACCAATCTGTGCAGTGATAAATCCAAAATGTGCAGTGATAAATGGAAAATTGTGCCGTGATAAATTAGTTGAAACAGCCAAATAAAGAATTCATACGAAAGAAGTAACAAATAATAAGCACACAGAACATAACGGTAATAATATTCAGGGGCTATATATGTATTTCTTGTACTTTTATGTCATCATACAGAAAGAGAATATCATGGGCTTCCGGGGGCTATCCACTCTGCCCTCTAGACCCACTGGGTTGCTATCAGTACCCCCAAGACTCTGGTTATTGCATGACTGCCTCTGCCACGCACCTTTCAGAGCATACCTCTAGAGGTAATATTTTTATGAAGCCACCCTGATTGTGCAGTGATAAATTTTCTTAAAATAAGGCCTGAATGTAGTAGATGCCAAATCATTGAATTTATTCGAACAGGAACTGGGCAATTATTGAAGAAAAAAAAATTCTTATGTGACCCAGGGTTTGTTTAGTCACTGGCTTTTAGCGAGTTTATTTAGAAATAATCTGTAACAGGCTATTAGCCTACAATGCAGTATTTTTGATATGATATGATATGATATGATATGATATGATATGATATGATATGATACGATATGATATGATATGATTGATATGATTGATAAGATATGATATGATGTGACATGATGTGATGTAATTTGATATGATATGATATGCAGGCTTTCGTGGGAAAATTATAGCAGGCGTGCTAACCACCACACACTTGATCCAGGCGTGTGGTGGCGTGTGGTTGCGTGTGACACTAATTCTTTGGAAAAATCTAGGTAATTATGGTAGGTCTACCCAGGAGTTGCAAAAAGGACAATGATGCAATATGATTGATAACTGCTCAAGTTTTCACAGAAATAAGAACTAAACTTAATCAATATATCAACAAAAGACAATCAATTTAAAGGAAAGTTTTATAATGTTTTAATATATGCTGTCATCGCTATCACTTGTGTGCTTCGATGAAGAAGTTTGCATATCAAGACTGTCAATGTTTTGGTTACTACTTTGCCAATCTGTCCCTTTTTCTGAAATTGACTTTTTGAAAATACTGCGGTCAAGAGGGGTCAAGAGGTTTGGTAAAATCAGAAATAGATTAGCGCTATGATTATTCCAGAAAATTATATTTAATCCAAAATCCAGATGGGTGTCTAGCCTTTTGGAAGTGGCTTGAAAATTAATTTCAACACGAAAACCCACAAAACTAATCATCAAAATTTTTGCTTTCAAAATGAATGAAGGCGGGCTATATTTTGCACACCTGGGAAGCAGCACGCCTTTCCCACGAAGGCCTGGTATGAAATCTCTCTGGCAGTATTGTTTCCTCAAAATTTGTAAAACGTTAGATTTCATTTTTCAAATGCTAAAAACTAAAAACTGCTCTGCCCCAAGTAAATTTTAGTCTGAGAATCCCTTTTTTAAAAACTCCTTTGAAGAATATTTCTTGTCCTGGTCAGTGTCATGTTAACTTTAATTTTGTATGAGCTGATAATGAGCAATGCTTTTGACTTTAAAAGACCTAATATGAATTATGTCATTGAAATATGACTAAATTGTGTGTAGAACAGTGGTGATTTTTCTGAAAAGTTTAAGAGGTTTGCAGAGGTCTACTTCTCAATTCTAACAGCAATTCTTTTGTTGATTGTCATATTTCACATCATCATGATCTATGCTGATTATGCAAAATTTTGCATACTTTGCAACCTTTCCTCTACATCACATCCTGGAGAATCTCCAAGGGCAACCCAAGAAAATTGTACTTTCCTGTTATTTTAGTTTTCTAAAATACCAATCAACTTTTTCTTTTCTTGTTTAACACTTTGATCAAATTTCAACCTTATTTTCTTTTTAAGGCATTCTTGGTAAGAAGAGAATAATTTTTAGATTAAATTTACTTTATTACTAAATTGATTTATAATTTCAAGATATTCACCTCTTTATAGATAATGCTGGCATCTTTGATTTTCAATATTGTGGTGGCATTAATGCCAAATGCTCCTGCATCTTTCTCATTTCTTCAAATAGGAAAGGTGCAACAGGGCCGAATATCCTACTTATTGCAGTGATTTTCGTCACTTTTTTTCATCCTATAATCTTTTTTTACAGTGATCCACCGTTTCAACTACCCATTTCAACATGCAATATATCCAAAATTTGCTTAATTGGTGGCTCCAAGGGGGATGCCATTATGCAATTCCTCCTTAGCCATCACTTACCCCTCTTGCCAAGAGCTGTGCTTATTACAGTGTTTTATTTTATTGATAGGCTGGCCAATGCAGGCATTGACAATGTTATCCCCCCTGGTCATCTGAAACCATTTGGCTCTCATGCGGACCCAATACCTTTGGAAGAGACGGAGGATATCCCAGATGCAAAGACGTTCTTTGAAAAGTATGTCTTGCCCATGCGACCAATAGTGTTTAGGAATGCTGCAAAAATATTTCCAGCTTATAAGTTATGGACTGAGGAATACCTTACCAAAAAGTATGGAGATCTGGAAGTCAGGCTAGAGAACAAATTAGAAAAGGAAGGGTACACCCCAGCTGGTGCCAAAGGTAAGCAAGTCCTCCGATGCCGCATAAAGCCATCATAAAGTGTCACATAAAGGAGCAAATTTGCTCCAACTTATGAACTATTTTCCATCTCTTAGTCCATTGATATTTCTGCTATTTTATACTTCGCTAATACATGTCTTGCAGAGATGCACTTTTAGTCCATACCTATGTTTGTTGAAATTTTTTTGTTCTCCTTTATGACAAGAGTTGTGCATGGTTTGTAAGTAAAATAACATGAAATGAATGCGTTGCTGTATTCCCAAACATTTTCTTTTTTGATTTGCGAATTTTAAAGACTGTTAATAGGTTTTTGTTTGTTCCACTATCAAGAGTGAGATAAGAAAGGATAGAGAAAAGTGAATACATCTATATTCAGTCCCACACTATGTTTGTCTTTTTTAAAAGTAGGATGAAAGTGGATGCTGATTGGTCTTTAGACAGCCAATCATGTCCTCTTCTCACACCCTTGACATACTCTGAGAATGTGAGAGTGCAAAAAGGTTAAAGTTCAGAGTACAAAAGACTAAAGACTAGAGTGCAAAATGAGGAAGTAAACCTTTGATTCAGAAAATGATCTCAAAATTAATGAACTTTTTTTTCAAGAACCTATTTGAGATTTTTGTTTTAGACAATTACACCAAAATGCTGTATTCATTGGATCTCAAGGGCTTCATTAAGTTGCAGAAGCATACAGTGCCAAAATGAAAGAAGTGCTGATCTTTGATGCTGACAGCGTGCCCTAACTCAAATTTTTGCAACCAGCGGTACAGAGAATACCCAGATAGTGCATAACACAATAGCTTTTTTGGTTTTTATTTGGCAATAAATCATTTTTTTCTCTTCATTTTCTAGGTGTGGGAAGAGACACTATAAGAGAATTCATCAACACTTATAAATCAGCATCAAAGTACATTGTTTCTGAGCTACCGTCACCAATGTATGAAGATATGATGGTATACCACTTTTAATTGTGAATTCCTTATGAAGCTATTATTTGTACAGTTACATAGATTGGCAATGCGAATTGATGTTATGTTTTAATGATGATTATGGTATATATCTCTTTCCTTACAAAATAGGTGTCACCAGTCTTTGCTGCCTAGTTTCTTTGAATTGCTTTAAGGAACCAATTGCACAGTGTTTGTAAATTCTGTTTTCCGCATTTTAGGCCTTGCCTTGCATGTCATGTGGACCAATTAAGAAACGCATGGTTGAAATCGACCTGTGGATGAGTTCTGGCTCAAGTCAGAGTATCTTGCACAAAGATGCATTCCATACAATGAACTGTCTAATAAATGGAACAAAAGACTGGAAAATTGTACTGTACAAGTATGAAAAGGATCTTTACAAGGCATATGAAGACGGAAACCCAGGAGGTGGCTTTTCCAAGATTAATGTGCGCAGTGTGGATATGAAGAAATACCCAAAGATAGCAACCTTACCGTAT
Organism: Nemopilema nomurai; assembly: GCA_003864495.1. NCBI lineage: Eukaryota > Metazoa > Cnidaria > Scyphozoa > Rhizostomeae > Rhizostomatidae > Nemopilema > Nemopilema nomurai. The sequence goes on from ML133389.1 coordinate 2,442,994, forward strand.
TATAATATCACTGTACATGGGGGAGATTGTCTCTTTTTGCCCAAAAGCACGTATCACCAGGTAATCATTTTACATTTTCATTTTGATTACGGTTCACCTGTGTCAACTTCCTAGAACTGTGCGTACAAGGAGATTTATTTTAACTGCAACTTATAAGCATTGCTTGAACAGGCATATAACAAGGCATTCAGTTTGCACTTTGTGCTCATATGACCTTTGCTGGTTCTTAGATTTTACTTTCTTGTTAGGGGTGTCCAAAGTTTCCCTCCTAAACTTGGTAGTTCTTCAATATACGGAAAGAGGGATAAAACATTGTAATTATTGAGAGATTTGGCAAGAAGTAACCCTGATGGTAATTATTTCACATGAAACCAACTGCATTGTCCATCGGTTTGGACGAAATGGTCTTCACGACCTTGTTTTACTTTAATCGCTGGTACCTTTAAACTTGGAAGACGAAGCCAACCTTTTAGGAGAGCCTCGAATATAAGCTGTAAGTTCTTCTACCAGCAGCACGTGATTCCAGCAATTTCACAATCAACACTCATTGCATCTTGGACAGCAAGATTTCGCTTATGGGCCCTACAATAAACATATACTGCTCTGCTTTCTTTTCTGGAGAAGCTTTTTTTGAAGATCAATGACATGACATCTAGCATAGCATTGGCAACAGTATTTTCTTATATCAAATACTATCCTTGTAGAAACGAGTTGTGATGGGTTTCTACCGACTGCGTTGCTCAACCTCTATGGACGATCCGAGCCATTGTTGTCTTTTTTAACGTGCAGAGAGACGATGCGTTGCCTGTTGTATTCTGTAGCTCTGTTTCTGACTCTGGCTCTGACTGACTTATCTGAACTTCACAATTATATTTATACTACTTTTCTATAAATAGATTTGCTAATGAAGGATGAGAGAGTAAGATGAAATGATGATGTAATGGGCATGGAACAGTCTAAGCTGAGGAGCGAGAAAAGATGTGGCAGCATGATAAGTAGACAAGCGAGTCACTACATCCTCATAAGAACATCTCCTAGTCTCTCACGCTGTTGAAGTTTCGTAAAATCCAAAGAATATTTCCTGTATGCTCACGTCCTAGTACACCATTCTGAAGCAAATACTTACCTGCTAATCGTTTGAGGCATTCTGGTGTTTCGTCTATAATAATTCCATAATATTCTGCAAATTTACCCTTTCTGCCAACATTCGTAGAACTGCGTGACTGAAAGTAAGATTTCATTGGATATCTCCGGTGACAACCATTTCTACTTCTCCTTTCTTTTCAACCATAAATTCAAATCAGCTATTTCATTCTTTGTTCTTCAAGCAAAACCTCTAAGCCAATATTTTCTTTTGTGTGGCCTCTTGTCGCTCATCCGTGACAGCCCAAGTACCTTGTAGAAAATGGAACCGGAGCTACTCTGCTATCTTTCATCTGCTCCAGTTTTTCTGTCACAAGCATACTTGAAACTTTGTTTGAAACTTGGACCCGAGCGATCTTTTATTGATTAGTATTCCTTTTGTAATCATGACGTCATCCACTCTCCAGGAAGCATCTTTAACTCTACGCCACGGTTAGCGAAAATCTTGAGTTCATATATATATATATATATATATATATTACAGCCCTATTTCATTGTTAAATCACCCTTTATATAATTATCATCCCCTTATGAATTTAAAAATTGAAACCATGTAATTTGCAGTAAATTGGTGCGACTCTAATGATTTATGTTTCAATTTATTTCTAAAAAATTCAGGTGAATTCTCTTCCTGGCTTCAATCTTGCCGTCACCATTCTCTTCTCTCGGTTCGACTTCGACCGACCAACGAACTTCAAAGACTGCAATAGTACAACGGAGAAATTCACGCCTCTCAATCACTTCGATATCGATTGGCAATATCCAGGACGAGGCTATATGACAATGGGGTACTCAGAACTGTTCGGCACTAAATCATCACTTTTTCAAACTGCAAAGCAGAGCAAGATGCGTGTTGATGACGTCATGGACACACTCAATTTGAAAAAAGATCTTTTCACAGGTGCAAAAACATATATGATGTAATATGCTACGATATTTTACAATGTATATGATATTATGTGGTAAAATGTAATGTAATATGATTTAAAATGTTATTGTATAATTAAATGTGATATAGTATGACGTCTTTCAATGTAGGCGGATAAAAAGCATCCTTTGTTAAGATTTTTGTGTCTCCATTATTGTCAGAAACTCTAAGAACCAATTACCTTTTTTTAATTTATGATTTTGTTAAGCTGATAGTTAATTTTCTCACGTCAATCTTTTTTATTATTGCCTTCTTTCAAGGGGAGAAAATCGACCGAACTTACGTGGCCAAGTTGTTTGGCATCACTCCTGATGACGTCATTACCAAGGCGCACGTGCTGAGGCTGCAAAAGACCCAATTGCGAAAGATAGGCGTTGCGATGCAGGGAATAATGGCATCGAACTCCTATGATTACGAGTATTTTAAGATTTCACCAAGAGACGTCGCCAAACTGGTCGCGGTTCTTGTCAAGCGTGATGGTGCTCTTCGAAAAGATAGTTTCGTGGACTGGTAAGTTAACCTTGAACTTTCGAATGACCTTTAACCTTGAACTTTAACCTGGAAGCATTGTTCTTCCTTGACTAGCTCACAAGTTTTGATGCTGAGCATCTTAACGTAACTAGAATACGCAACCAAATGTTTTCAGGGCTTTACACTACTGTTTCTGTTTTAACTTAAAATGACCTTTAACCTTTGACCTTTGCAAGAGAATGGTTTTCAGATTAACGTTCGAATGGGCTCATAATCGGCAACGCGACCTACAAATTACCAGTTAAAGCTAGAATTAATCAGCTGATCGCAAGCTGCAATGGATCATGATTTTACTATTGTTCTATTATTCCTTCTCGTCTTGTTTAATAGGTACGTGGGGAAGCTCTATGGTACAAAATTGTACGGAGACAGGCTTTTTGAGAAAATATCCGGGAGTGACGCTAAAGAAATTTCTAAGGATGCTATTTTGAAAAGTTTTGGCGATGCAATAAAAAGGTAAAGATTCTATCCGTCAATTATGACTCTTGACCCAGGGCAGCTGATCTTTGATGAATGGTGTGCTAACTTCCTTCGTAAATTTTATTTACAAACTGTTCAATGTTTTCTAAATATTTTCTTGAGCACATCCTAGAAAAGTAACAGGTATTTTATGCAAATGGTCTGTAATAGGCTTTTATCATACATTACAGTATTTTGTTTTGTTATGTTATGCCATGTCATGTCGTGTTATGTTAAGTTATGTTTTGCTATGCTATGTTATGACATTTGACCCATGACCCCAGATTCTGACCCATGTCCTACGACCTCTGTTACATAAGAAACACTGCCCATCTGCCACAGCTATTACGTAATATTATCCCATTTACCAAATTGTTATTTGCAGGCTTTAGGGCTGCGGGCCACTGAGCCACTAACCCCTTAGGCCTCGCCCACCCGATCCAGATAGATAGCCTCTATAGTTGTACGTCCGCATCTCTCTATCAACGGCCGTGGGATTATGAATATTTCTAGATTGTAACTTGATAGAAGTTACCTACTTAAAGTATCTCAGCTATGAAGGTCACCTTTTAGCTACATTGGTGATGACAGCACCGAAGAATATGACCCTGAATCAAAACACGACGAGAAGGAAGACAGGGGGGATGCCTATATCTTTGTAAAGAAGGATCTACAAGGACTTCAACCCGATGCAAAGCTGCTGAAATCTTTAGAATCAATTGTAAAAGAGTTTCAGGGGGATGATGGTGACGAAATGGAGGATACGCCCGATGAGGAGGAAGAACGAGCTGTGAAGGACATGGTGGATGAAGAAGATGGGGAATCACCAGGAGAAGAAGACAGAGACGAAGAAGAAGGGGATGGTGACGAAAATGAAGGGGATTCCGAAGATGAAGGGGATTCCGATGAAGCATTAGCAACTGAAGAGGGAGACATGGAACAATCGCCTAGGGGGGCGGAACAGAGAAATAAAGCGAAGGATGAATTATAGATTGGATACGCTTTGTAAAAGTGCTTTAATTAGATTTTGTCGCCAATTCGCCATTTGGTTCACCTTTATTTATAGGCCATCATTTTTGTATCAATTTTAAAGTTTGGCACATTTCGTTCTCTTTATACTGTCTCAGACCCATTGTTGGTCATTAAGCTCATATTCCTATTCATGCTTTTTAACATGATTTATATTTGTATTTGAAACAAGATGTTAAAGAAGACCCGATGGGAACACAACAATGGAGTTTATTAGCTTGGTATCTTGTTCGATTGCATTTGCTGTTCAGAGCCATTCATGCTTAGAAGTAAATGTTTCTTTCGGGGAATCTTTGAAGGTGGCAAGGAACCGCGAAATTATCATTTCGCATACGAGTATGAAAATGTTTGGCACTGTAGATCTTCAAAATAGCGCGGAAGAGCGCGGACATGTAAACGACAAGATTGTACAATTATTCCTCGGATTATACAAACGACAAGATGTGACACAGCTGACAAAATAAATAGCTAGTCACAGATCGAAATTGGTTGCGGAGATTAACAATACCGCAATACATCCTTTGTTGGGCCTAAACTGGCCTCGGAGACCGCAATGTATTGACAAGGCAAAAGGAGTGAGACATAAAATTCTGCAGCTGAAAATAATTCGATTTACTGTCCACACGAGACCCAATCGTAGAGGCACTATAGTTCACCACTGTGTTCAATCTGATGGGCTGGCACAGCGGAAAGCAGAAAGAAAACACGAAGCTCAACCCTTCTTTTGAAGGGGAAATGAGTTTTCATCCCTGACATCTATCCCCCTCTCACCCTTTACTTTTCTAGGGAATCCTGTCACACTTGTGTCTTTAGAGCAGGGCGCGTCACATCTCCCCCCCCCCTATTTCCGGAAAGCGACCAGAAAGTTGATCATGCATTGGGAGACTTAACTTTAATTAACCAAATTTGAAACAAATTTCTGTGGAGGAAAGTTGGTCACTTCTTTCCTAACGACCCCACCACCCCCCACCCAATCTCCTTAATCTAAATGGTCTTGGCGCATCACTGCTTTGGAGATGCCAGTTGCCTCTGAATAAAAACCCTGATCATTTGCCCCCTAACAATGCCCGTGATAATTTGCCCCCTAACAATGCCCGTGATCATTTGCCCCTAACAATGCCCCTGATCATTTGCCCCCTAACAATGCCCCTGATCATTTGCCCCCTAACAATGCCCCTGATCATTTGCCCCTAACAATGCCCCTGATCATTTGCCCCCTAACAATGCCCCTGATCATTTGCCCCCTAACAATGCCCCTGATCATTTGCCCCCTAACAATTCCCCTGATCATTTGCCCCCTAACAATGCACCTGATCATTTGCCCCCTAACAATGCCCCTGATCATTTGCCCCTAACAATGCCCCTGATCATTTGCCCCTAACAATGCCCTGATCATTTGCCCCTAACAATGCCCCTGATCATTTGCCCCCTAACAATGCCCCTGATCATTTGCCCCCTAACAATACCCCTGATCATTTGCCCCCTAACAATGCCCCTGATCATTTGCCCCCTAACAATGCCCCTGATCATTTGCCCCCTAACAATGCCCCTGATCATTTGCCCCTAACAATACCCTGATCATTTGCCCCTAACAATGCCCCTGATCATTTGCCCCTAACAATGCCCCTGATCATTTGCCCCTAACAATGCCCCTGATCATTTGCCCCTAACAATGCCCCTGATCATTTGCCCCCTAACAATGCCCCTGATCATTTGCCCCCTAACAATGCCCCTGATCATTTGCCCCCTAACAATGCACCTGATCATTTGCCCCTAACAATGCCCCTGATCATTTGCCCCTAACAATGCCCCTGATCATTTGCCCCCTAACAATGCCCCTGATCATTTGCCCCTAACAATGCCCCTGATCATTTGCCCCTAACAATGCCCCTGATCATTTGCCCCCTAACAATGCCCCTGATCATTTGCCCCCTAACAATTCCCCTGATCATTTGCCCCCTAACAATGCCCCTGATCATTTGCCCCCTAACAATGCCCCTGATCATTTGCCCCCTAACAATGCCCCTGATCATTTGCCCCTAACAATGCCCCTGATCATTTGCCCCTAACAATGCCCCTGATTATTTGCCCCCTAACAATGCCCCTGATCATTTGCCCCCTAACAATGCACCTGATCATTTGCCCCCTAACAATGCCCCTGATCATTTGCCCCCTAACAATGCCCCTGATCATTTGCCCCCTAACAATGCCCCTGATCATTTGCCCCTAACAATGCCCCTGATCATTTGCCCCTAACAATGCCCCTGATCATTTGCCCCTAACAATGCCCCTGATCATTTGCCCCCTAACAATGCCCCTGATCATTTGCCCCCTAACAATGCACCTGATCATTTGCCCCCTAACAATGCCCCTGATCATTTGCCCCTAACAATGCCCCTGATCATTTGCCCCCTAACAATGCCCCTGATCATTTGCCCCTAACAATGCCCCTGATCATTTGCCCCTAACAATGCCCCTGATCATTTGCCCCCTAACAATGCCCCTGATCATTTGCCCCTAACAATTCCCCTGATCATTTGCCCCCTAACAATGCCCCTGATCATTTGCCCCCTAACAATGCCCCTGATCATTTGCCCCCTAACAATTCCCCTGATCATTTGCCCCTAACAATTCCCCTGATCATTTGCCCCCTAACAATGCCCCTGATCATTTGCCCCCTAACAATGCCCCTGATCATTTGCCCCCTAACAATGCACCTGATCATTTGCCCCCTAACAATGCCCCTGATCATTTGCCCCCTAACAATGCCCCTGATCATTTGCCCCCTAACAATGCCCCTGATCATTTGCCCCTAACAATGCCCCTGATCATTTGCCCCTAACAATGCCCCTGATGACGAATCAATCATCCATAGCTCACCTTTCAATATTGATAAACTTTGAATAATTCCGCACAACCGCAATAATTTAATCCCGCTTTGTTTCTTATTAATCTCTTAGAAGTACCCAATGAAGATAATCAAGTTTTCCGAGGCTCTCAATATCTAACCCAGCCCATAAACATAAACATTAAATGCGATAACACGTGGCTCCTATTCCAGTTTTGGGTTTATTTGGGTTGATTCACGGGGTGGCGAGTACATCCTCTTTGATCGATATTTGTCATTGACTGTGTCTTGGAGCAGCTCCGAGTTTTCTATGGTTTTTTACAGGGGGTTGTGCCAATATTTGTAAATTTTTCAGGCTCGGATTTTTACTAAATCGGTTATTGTACCAATAGCATGCTAAAACACGTTTGGTGCTCTACCAAACATTCTATATCAAAGTTATCGAAAAAATGATGGCCACCCCCCGGCCTGCTTTCCACGATGCGATCTCCCTCGGTGCCCTGTTCCCGGCTTTCATCTTCGATTTCACAGTGGTCAAGTCTTTTCTTAGATAGAAGCTTATAGCCATTGTCACATTTAATTTCAACTGTCACGACTTGATGAAGCGACACGGCACAGGAAGAGTTGCAAACTGATGAAAAACATCACGTCGGTTGATTATGAATAACGCAAACCAGATGCCAAACTCAGAAAAGTAAGTTAACTTATTATTTTAACCTCACTTTATCATAATTTCTGGCACAACCCTCTATTAACAAGTGATTTTCCAGAATTTCCCAACGCAGAAAATGACTCATGGTCGGTACTTACATTTGAGACGAAAACATCGATGAGCCTTGGAAAATAATAGAGCATCAGCTTTAATTTTGCAGCTGCGGGCATTTTAAATGACGTATAATCAGGGTCATACCTGGAAAACCTTGAATGGGGGAGGGGGAAGGGGTATAAACGGGTGAATATACCGACCAAATCTCAACTCTTGCTAGTCATTCTATAACTTATTTACAGTTTTGTATTGTGAATTTTAACTGCCATATCAATATGATCTTCTCAACTACTAACAAAGTCCACGTTCTATCTCTAATATTTTCCTACCACAAATTGTTCCTTAGATATACTATTTCATGTATACTATATAAAGTCAAGATATGCATCTACCGACAATTCATAACATTTACCGACCATTTGATGCATCACTCACGACAAATCTCTAACGCAAAACCCAGTCTCTAATGCATCATTGCACTAAAAGCAGATTCGTGGATAACCCTGTTTTATCCCTAGTATACACATATTTTTATAATAATAAAGTCTATTGGAGCAAAATTGGGCTCAAATTTTTCTATTAGCTGTTCTATTAACTTCAAAATTGGGCTTAAATTTTTCTATGGATCTATAAGATTGGTCTATTAGGCTCAAAATCATTAAAATTTAAGAATGATTTGAGAATAAAGCCGGGTTAAACCTTGGAAGAGATTAAAATTTTTCACTTATTTGAGTTTCCTCCCAAAGCATTTTGTCGTTATATAGTTATATATATGTTTGTTCTTGTTGAAAAATATATGCTATTATTCTTTTTAAAATTATGATGAAGCAACACATGAAAAAAAATTAATATTTCTCTTTGATCTTATAGCAAATTTAACCTTATGTTGGGCAAAAGAGTTATGAAAGAATAAATAGAATTAAATATTGATAAAAATTTAAATTTTTTTCAAGGATACTAAGGCTCGGCCAAAACAGACTTTTGTATAAAAAAGTTTTCTCCCTAAGTATATACCCAAACCCCTATCCCACTAGATAAGCTGGCATCTCATCCCCCACAAATTGGCCTCTGAGTTTTTTTACTATGATGTCCGTTTCTATTTCCAAGCTTTTAACGGGGGCATGTTTTTCGTTCTGTCTAACCACAGTTTTCTCACGTCCTGTTTGCTCCTTTTACGTACTGCTTTAATCACATGGTTCTCGATCCCTTTTGTTGAACTAATGTATTAATTGGTTTTCTCGCCCGTTTCATTCACACTGAAGATGACTCTTGATAGAGTCGAAACGTATGCGTCAGTCACTGGATTTGTCATTTAACGGACTCGTCGTATATAACTGATCTGTCAAAATAATCAATTTTTTAACAAGGAAGTGTGGACTATCACAACAATGTGGACTTTTTATTCATCGTTGTCCTCATTTTAATACTTCTTTACAAAGGGATGAAAATGATATCAAAACACTTTCATGCATTCCCCTCAGAAAATCAAAGTCTAACAGAATAACTTCTTGTCAGTAAAACATGACTTTAATCATGATTTTACTTCAAACAACAATTATATCTGGAGGAAATTTCCTTCACTTTAATAACCAGGACCAAAATTGAGAGTTTTTGTACATTTACTCTCAACAGGACATTGTAGAGCAGATAAATATGTGAACATTTAGCTTTGCATTTTCTCCAGTCTTAAGAAGTTTATGAAGTGTAAAGTGGCCTTTATCAAATTCAATTTTTTCAAATCAAATGCAAATCCAAGAAATCAGACGCGAGTTCAACACATAATGCAATTTGACCACATCACGTGTGCATTTACTTGAAAAGTTCAAACTAGGGCAGCTGTAGACTCAAGTAGGGCAGTGGGGGAATATTTCGCTAATATCAGTTCTGTGGTGAATTTCAAAGCACAATATGTTGTAGTTTAGTTTTCTATTGTAACAATTATCAGTGTTAATCATAGCAATTCATTGCACATTTAGTGAATAGCTCGATTTGTCAGAACTCGGCCTAACTGGCGGACAGGACTGCAGGTTTTCCAATTTCCCTTCATTTTGTTGCTAAAGCGACAGCCAATATTGGCCTAAATCAAGCCACAATGAGTCTTTTGGTGTGACACGTCTCATGGCTTAAGAATCAGCAATAATAATTTTAAATCAAAATAGCACGGAGTAGTGGAAACATGACCGAATACAAGAACTTTTTCTCCGACATCGCTCGGAGTATGTAAATATCTGATAAAACCAAAGGCTGGAAAAATAAACAGCCATCTAGGTGTTCTTTCTTGAAGTTTTGTAGTTCGTCTTCATTTCTATGCAAAATGTATTTGCTTTATATACAATAAGAGTACATCATTTTACTTGGATTCTTCTAAAAGACGGTGATTGCGAGTGGACGATGATTTGTCTATTTGAACCAATCATACACTCTTCTTATCACCTTTTAGTGCTTTCGATCTGTAACTGGCTATTTATTTTGTCATCTTCTGGACATTTTCCGACTCTTGCATGCTCAGAAGTGTATCGGGTGAAAAAGATGGTTTGGCTGTTGCGTGCTGGGACATATTTGATATCAGAATTAATGCTAGTTGTCTTTTACAGTTGAAATGATCATCGAGTGAATTTCAAAAAAGTGACGTTTGGCCTTTGACCTGCCGAAAACATTTGTCCTTTGACCTTTGAGACGCACATTCAAGATGATTGGGCTAATAGCATCAAAGACAGTCGACGCCTTGGAAATCGGGAAAAAGTTTTCAAAGCCAAAGTCGCCATTTGCTGAATCTGACAGTGAGACCGAGGTCAACAACCTGTTGCCAAGCAACCGGAAGCGGAACAAAATGGTGCCAAAAATACCAGTTTCAGGAGACATTAACTTCGGGTTAAAGTGAGTTATCACACGTTTTATCATATTCCTAATCAGAACATCAGTCTGATGACGTAGGCTTTCCCGGCTTTGCTTCGTTCCGGGCTCTAGAATGAGCAGATGTTTATTGAATGCGATTTTGATGCTCCGCAGTGGCCTTGTAAAGGGAACTGCGGAAGACTCAACAAACTTCTTCTTTCCCGCAGATGCCGCGCGTTCATTACCTTCCTTGTAATGCTGACTTTAGTTGGCATGGTGATGCTTATCTCTATGGCAGCACTCGGTGAATTCGAGGCAACAAAAGCCAGAGCGTCCCTTCCCATTGTTCAGCCGAAGCGAGATGAACCAGCAAAGGCGAATCGAGAACATGACGTAACGGAATCGATTCGAGACTATCGCCTGCCCAGTAGTTTGGCTCCGCAGCATTATGCGTTGTCATTGAATGTTGATTCACGGCAACAGACATACACTGGTCACGTGCAAATAACATTTTTTTGCAAAAAGACAACCAACAGAATTATACTTCACTCTACTTGGCATAAAGTAAATTCAACATACTTGCGAATAAAGGCAATAAGCCCCCCTGAAGGTATGGAAAGTTTTGATTGATTTGAATTCGCTGTAAGAATCAAATCAGGGGTTTCTAACGCACTTTTATACATAACCACTGGGATGGATTGTGGACGGGGGGATTGGACATGACGATAAAGGGGATTATAGGCTCCAGTGTACAAAGCAGATCAACCAGCTTGATATTTTTTCGGTTTTCTCCAACCCTCACTCTAATAAGGACATCCCCCCGCTTGTGAATGTTTTCCTAGTCTCTCAAGTCTTCACAACTGCATTCCCCATAAATTTCATCAAATTATTTTACGGCATTTTCCAACCCGTCCCGCTCACTAAATGTTTCTCAGATCTCCAATCTCTCTCCTGCTTATTCCGGGCGCCTCCCCCGTCTATTAGGCGTCAGAATAGCTCACGTGATATGTGAAGCGCAAAATATTCCACAGAGGTGCCCCCGGTAGGGTAAAGATAAAAAACATTTAGATGGGCAAATCAAATTTTAGCTGGTGGAGCACTCTTAATTAGCTGCTGGTTAAAAGTTTCATTGCTCGAAAACGCACCATTTTCGCCTTAGATTTTAAAGACTTTAAGGTAGAAAACTTCACACTACAATGGTATCACGCGGTTGTTTAATATCTCTCGTAGTGGTGCATAGATACAACCAAGAGCCTACATAACAAAAGTTTCAAAGCAAGCTCTTTTTTAACTCAGTCAAGCTTGCTAAAGATAGATTCAAGAAGCAAAGTTGTCACCATGGAAGGGAGATCCCGGTCAAACATTTATCTTGATAGAATCTTTCATCATTTGAATTCAGGCTTCTTTCAGCTTTGATAAACCCTAACTGTTAGAGAAGTTGTTTAAAATAAATTATTTTTTGACTTTTGACCTATGACCTTTGATTATGATGTAGAATTCTTGCTTTGTAGATGTAATTTTGAAGAGTGTGACGAGGGACTTGGAGAAAGAGTTTTTCATCTTGCACCTTGCGGAAAATCTTACGGTCGGAATGAAGTACAAAGTTGATATCGATTTCAAGGGAAATGTATCAAATGAAAACGACCGACGTGGTTTGTACAAAATGAGCCTTGAACCAAGGAAAGAACGCAGGAGGTATTAACTCCTTCGCCTCAGTTCTTCATTCTCTATAATGATTTTCTATCAGTCCTGAATTAGTTCATACGAAAAGAGAGTGTGGTAGAAGGGAAAGCTTCTGTCTGTTTCTCTATTTTTAGTTACATTAGTTAATAATGTCATCAGTAAAGGTAACTGCATCAGAGAACAGGTGGGGTAGAAAGGGGGGATGCTAGCTCGACCAACAATTCGAGCACCAGTAAGTAGATGTACGTAGACACATTAGGCGTTTTCCTGAAATACGTTTCACAAGTTTGCCCATGCCATTCCATGTACAGAAGTCTCTTCAGTTATACACCAAACATGATGCATACATATATATGATATGTATATATATATAAACACATCATATTATAAATACTTTCAAAATCTCATGCACCGAGTGTTATAAAAATAATTTTCAAATAATAGTAGTTTTAGAAATAATATTTTTTCAAAAGTATTACTGATGAAGACTTTGGCTGAAACGTTTAAGAGGTGGTGTTTTTTCTAAATATCCATATCATATTATATATAATAAAAGACAGGCTAGAAATGAGACATGTTCGCTGAAAGCCTGTCTTCTATTATATCTATTGCTCTGTGCTTTTTGCACATCGAGCACTAGAATATCATATTATATATGTATATCATATGTATATGAATATAATATATAACGTGTCTACGTAAGTTTCGTTTATATATATACCTTTGTTTACAAATTCCTTACATCTAGGAACTTCTTCTTGACGAACCTTGAGCCTGTGTACGCACGAAGACTCTTCCCGTGCTTTGATGAGCCCGCGATGAGGTCAAAGTTCAAAATCAAGGTCACCCATCTCGACAGCTTGAGGTCAAGCAGTACCATGCCTGTGTCGAAGTCGGTAAGAAGTGAAAGCCTAGCTTTGAATTATCGCAGTAAACTTGAAACTGAAAGGAAGTGACTTCATCGTAAAAATCTTTCCTCAAAAGTCTTTGAATTCAGGTGCCATTAGTTCTTTGATTGAAAGTGTCATGACTTCTTATAATAATGACAATAACAATAATAATCAATGTAATAATGAAACATTTCATTTTCAATTCAACTTTTCAATTAAACTACACTTACAAATCTCACTATTACAAGGTAATTTGCAATTGGCTAGCCTGGTCTTACAAGAACAAATACCATGACAATTGGAAGGTAAAGGGAAAAACCGAAAAAAATAGAGCAGATAAAAATAATGAAGCAAAAATGATCATAATCTCAGTAATAATCATGACTACTATACTAAAAACAATCATAATACAATAATAAATTTATTTACAGCAGGCGGGAATAATGTAGCCATCTATGTACAATAGAAGCTTCTTTAGGCCAACGTTACAAAAATTTAGAATGAAAAACAATTAACAACCAATAATAACATATACATATAAAACGTGTATTTAGTTGAAGAAGGAAATGGGATTGAAGAGTTAAAAGAAACCTTTTTACTATAATGTTTATTAGACTTCCATATCATGTTTATTAGACTTCCATATCATGTTTATTCGACTCCTTTGATTCTGCCTTGGCTTTTATTACCTCAGCATAGTAAGCTTTCAAATAAAACTTTGTCCCCATCTGAGATCGCTTGTAACTTATAAAGGTTAAGGGCAAAGGTTAAAGGGCAAAAGCCAAAGGACACATTGAAGCGTTAAAGCCAATGCATCGTTTATTCCGTTCTAGGCTCTTACTGAGAATGGCTTGAGAGAAGTGAGCTTCCAAGAGACGCCTTCAGTGCCACCTCACCTCATATCGCTGATCATCTGCGACATTAAAAGCACAGGAACTGTCTCAAAAGAAGGCATTTCAGTGAGTTAGAAAGTAGTCTTAATTTCAATGATTCTTTCGAAATGAAATGATGAGGGTGCCACGAATTGGGAACTCTCTAAATCAGTAAGTCTAGATTCCAGAGCTTTTCTAGAAAATGAAGTTAGGCCAGTTTTGGATTAGGTGCGATTCTTTGTAAATAACCTCACTGAATGATAAGTAAAAGCTTTGTTACTGATTTATCTTTCATAGTTGATCAATTGACTAACTGATTGTGTTTGATTTCTTGATTCATTCTGTTTGATTAGTTGATTGATTCGTTTGATTAGTTGATTATTTACTTCTGCTTGACTGATTGTCATAGATTGATTATTGTTAAACCTATCAATTTTTAGATGACGCCGAATCATCTTACATTTATTTTTTCAATTGTTGTCCCTTTTTCAGATCAATACTTTTTCCTCTGGCGTTGACAAAAACCTTACAGAGTTCACGAATAACGTCACATCTAAAGCAATCCAGCTTTTAGAGAAAGAATTAAAAACAAAATTTCCAGTACCAAAAGTTGGTGAGTTGGTCTTCTGAATCTTGCACAATTGTTTGGCTGAAATCTATAGAATCTGCTTTCTTTCTTGAAAACTTTTTTCAGTAATGGTTTGCATCTCTGATGTGACATTTTGTGGCAAATGTCAACTTTTAATGTGGCCAATAGTAGTCCATGCCAGGCTCAATTTGAATTGTAAAAAGTGAAACTGAGCCTTGACGAAGAGAGCAGTCTTTCAAAAATGGTCCCTCAGTATCCAACAAAATCTGATAGTGTACCATTACATATATCAAGCACCAATGTTAACAGCAACCCCCTGAAATATTTCCCTATTTGATCCAACATGTCTTATACTCAAAACGATTTGCTCCTTCAATACCCAAAAGGTATCCTGTTTCTGAAGATAGTTGCCCACATTTTTGACTTCTTTGACTACTTTGTAGAGATGACTACTTTTTTCTCTGCTCCTCTTCCTACGACAATCTCCTCTTCCCTAGACCTTGAGTATATTAGCTTAGAAGCCAGTTGCTGTTTTTTTAAACTGTCCTATTTTGCAATTACAGATATTTTCCTTGTGAACTGGCAACTGACCAATCAAAGAAGCGGATTAGGCCACGTGATTCTCCCAGTCATTGATCTCAGTCAACCGCTGGAAAAGCTGAGGTTTCTGCAAAGTCTGAGCGAACAGTTGACGAAATTTGTAAGTCATGATTATGATAATGGTTTCGATGAAAGCAGACTTCATTATTGCTTCTAGATGTTCTCATTGTTGATATTATCAGTCTCATCCTAAACTTTTCATGGATAAATTATCGTTGAAGTAATTCAGAGCGCCAGAACACCACACCGCATCCCAAATAAGTAGCCTTTGAAAGCATCAGTGAAAATTTAGGCCCATCAGCCTCACAGAGACATGAGCCTCGATTTGAAGCTCTTTAACGTCACGCAGTATCTGAGAAAGATGTTTTTTCCTTTCAGTTTTTCCAGGGGGTCGTTGGCCCTAAATGGTGGACGGATAGATGGATGTTAAATAGCCTCGCAGTATTCATCTCCCAGCATGCAGTGCTCAAAAGGCTGGAGCCTGGACTTAACCTTGACCAGTTCTTCTACTTGGAATACACAAATCCTGCAATGAAACGAGACCAGCACATAATGGGCGCCATCTCGTTTGCAAGTAAACTAAATTCAACGAAAAGCATCGAGAAAGTGTATGGTAGATGTTATGAAAAGAAAGTAAGGAAAAAATGTTTTGCTCGTTTTAGTAAAACAGTCGTGGTAAATTTAAATGTAACATAACAACTTCAAAATGAACGGAGCAGCAAAGCTTAAAATTTTGTGTACTTAAAGTACTTACTCATCTTTGGAAACCGCAGCTTGCTGAGGAATTTTTTAATAAGAACAACGACGAATAAAAAGTCAATATTGTTGCAATAGTCGACACTTCCTTGGTGAAAAAGAACTTAATTCGACATACCAGTTATGTATGACAATTCCGGTGACTGACACATACGTTCTTTAATGTACTCAAGGTATGAAAAATGGCTCCGCTTTCTCGACTTATTTTGAAGTTGAAATAAGTATGATAACTCAGAAGGCAAGTGAAAAGAACTCGCTATAAATTATTTTATTTGGACAGACGCCTGCTCAGTTTTGCGAAATTCACGAAATTGAAATCAACTGAAAATTGTATTTCACTCCTTCGTTTTTGCAAGCTCTGACCCAAGCTATAGGTCTTGATTCTCAAAATCTCTGCCCGCTACCAACTCGATCGTTACTCTACGAGACCCTTACGTCAGGAAATTAATTTTCTTGCAGGGTGCTTCATTGATTCGCATGCTGAAGTTGTTTTCTGGTGCAAAGGACTTTTATAAAGCCATTCAGGTACTTTTAAAACCATGTACATTAAATTTCATGTGAAAGAAAGTTTGTGAACAAGTGCTTTGTGGTACAAACTTCACAATTGCTAGACAAAGCGGAACTAGAGTTAGGTGTTAAGTAACGCTGATTGGTCAATTATAACCAATCACGCGCTCTGCTTATCACCGTCTAGTGTTTTCGATCCGCATCTGGCTATTGATTCGGTCAGTTTTTGGTTATCTTCCGACGTTTGCATACTCATAGGAGTGTCGGACGAAAAAGTACTTTTAAGTGGGCGAAAACTAGTTCCGCTTTTTCTAGCAATTGTGAAAGAAAGTTCTAAGCCAATTACTAGCATTAGAAGAAGATTAGTTTTATGGATGGATCCGTATCTGCTATTTATACTCGCCACTACATTTGTTGAGTGCCTTTGTACGGTGTTTTGTATTCTCAACATGTATTTCTCGGAAAGACCTATAACTAAAGATGATATATTTCATGTTGCCATTTCTATTTCTCATCGCAGACATTCTTGAAGAAGCATTCTGGAAAGTCTTCGTCAGCCCAAAGTTTCCTAAGCTCATTTGCAAAGGTAAGCAAATTTTTCAGTCTTTTAATTCTCACACTGCTTGAAAGCTAGTCTTAGATCTTCACCCTATAAAGTCGATCTTCATCTACTCTTTCACATTCTCACTTTTCCGCCTTCTTCTTCATTGCTCTTCTTCGTCTTCTTCACGTTCACCTTCTGCTTCCCTTCGCCGGTTTCAACCGCTTGCTTTCAAGGTCTCCTCTTCTTTTAAAATTTCATCTTCATTGCTCTTCTTTCATCTTCTTCACATTCACCTTCTTCTCCTTCTCGGTTTCAATCACCTTTCCGCTTGCTTTCATGGTCTCCTCTTCTTCCGAAATTTCCTCTTCGTTGCTCTTCTTCATCTTCTTCACGTTCACCTTCTGCTTCATTTCGCCGGTTTCAACCGCTTGCTTTTCAAGGCCTCCTCTTCTTCTAGAATTTTTTCTTCATTCTCTTTGCCTCTCTTCTATTTTTCCTCATTTTCTTATTAGCTGTGATAATCTTTTCATCTTCATACAGATTCTTCCCTCTAAAATTTCTTTCCTGAATTGTTGATGACCTTATACATCACGAAATAGGTCTTAAGTCCTTTACATTTCTCATTTTAGCAAGCAAATGTTGCGCATTTCATGGAGGCCTGGATCCGAGAGCCTGGTTACCCTTACGTCACACTTAAGTGTAATCAGAGAAGGTTAAAATGTTACTTAACCCAATCCAGTTTTTCAACTATAAATTCTAAAAGCAATGAATGGACTTTAGCAAGGTTTGTCGTGCTGGCTTGCTTTTTACTTTCCTGAAAGTTTTTTAATCCATCTTTTATTAGCATCAATCTCCAAATGCATTAATTCCTGTGGCTTCAGGTCTTATTTTAACCTGAAGTATAGTAATGGATAATTAATTACAAAAAAGTCAATCATTACATAATAGCAAAGAACAGCGGAATATATGATAGCACTCTCTAAGAGTTTTAGAGAATGCCTTACTCGTATGCGAAATTCCATTCTATTTAGACAGAAATTGTTGTTCTTTTTACTTGGATTCTTGCAGAAGAAATTTTGAAGTTGACTCTTCTTGATCGTTCGACAACCAATCATTTGATTTTTCCGCAACTAGCGATTCATTTTGTCAGCTTTTGGTTATTTTCTGACGTTTGGGTATTAGCTTTTGATCATTTCCCGATGTTTGTATACCCCGAGAAGTGTCGGACAAAAAAATATTTCAGCATGTTAAAATTTTGTTTTCACTATTTGTTTCTTTTTAATCGAATGTATATAATTTTAAGCTACACAACCGTAACTTGTCTAATTCGGTTATTTACAAAATATACAAATTAATTTAACAATTTTTAGTAGTTTTTAAATACATATTTACAATAAAATCATTTTGTTTTGCATTCGTTGCATGTACAGGTTACCCCGTCCAATTTCTCGCAATTGTCAATTTTTACACCACGAAGCTTTATCAGGTTATTTGTTTTCTCAGTCCAGTTTGGCAAATTCCGCTGACGTTTAAGGCACCAAAGATGAGATCAAAGCTTTTACGAGTTAGAAAGAGAAAGGGTGAGGAATGTTACTAGGAAACTCGATGTATTCTTCTTGTTGCTGTTGTTGCTACCACTTTTGTTATCTTTGATATTGTTGTTGCTGAAGTGGTACCATGATAAAGGGACTCGAGCTTGCAATTTGAAAGACATATGTGCTGATTGATCATAAAAGGACCAATCGGAGCCAGGCTAGTTTAACCAGAGCCTCCTATTCCTGCTTTATGCAACAATAACTTAGTTGACTTGTTTGGTAAAGTGAGCTTACCTTCCGTTAAGTTTGAACTTCCTTCTGCCATGAATCTTCTTCTTCTTCTTCTTCTTGAACCTTCTTCTTCCTCTTAAACCTTCTTCTTCTTCTTAAACCTTCTTCTTCTTCTTAAACCTTCTTCTTCTAAAGAGACCTTAAAAACTTGTTCTTTGCTCGAACCGTAATGGTTCCTTGCAACACGTTCTTCCATGACCTTAGCTCTCTACCAACTTCATCTGAATCCATTTTCAAGCGTTCTCTGTCTTTTTATTGCAGTGACTTTTCGCATGTTAGGCCATTTCACCTGGCTAAAAGCGAACGTTGGTCAAGTCGGACTCTACCGTGTGAAATACGATTCTTCAATATGGAAGCAGCTCATTCGTGAAATATTCCACAGAAATTCAGTAAGATGTTTTATTCAACCTCTTTTGAATCCAAATTTTTGTGTGGCATCAGTTTGTAGACTTCATTGGATGATAGAAGTTTCCCTATAAACATATACGGATGACAGACGTAATACAGTAGTTATAAAAAGACCAATGCAACTCATCACTATTTCAAATTATGCAACTGTCCTTC
Organism: Nemopilema nomurai; assembly: GCA_003864495.1. Taxonomy (NCBI): domain Eukaryota; kingdom Metazoa; phylum Cnidaria; class Scyphozoa; order Rhizostomeae; family Rhizostomatidae; genus Nemopilema; species Nemopilema nomurai. The sequence continues at coordinate 2,462,364 of ML133389.1, forward strand.
GTAAACAACCGCTCAGACGACTAGCAAAACATTACCTTCTTACTTTGGTAGCTTTATTTCCATTCTGTAACTAGAGCCATTTTTCTATTCTTGCCCTTATAAAAGCCAATAATCCCCATTAAACACGACCAACAAAACAATCTTCAACACTTGGTTTATTTCCTAGTTAAATTCCTTCACAATAACCTATCTATTGTTTACGGTACAAAGACCCAATAATTGGTTATACGCACAATTCAGTTTTGTGTTTTGGACTTTCTTTGGATTTCGACTTTTTCCTGCTCAGAGCTTGTGAGCGAAGCCTATTCACTGTCTCCAGTAACGAGAACAAGGAGACAGCATTACCCCCTTTCTCCTTCTTATTCGAGAGCATCCAATATTCTCATTCGAAATGGAACATTCTGTTCATTTCAATCTCCCGAAGAAATTGCATTGTAGACATTCTGGATTATGATGTATTTCATAACAATTCTCTTCATAATTTGTTTTGAATAACTTAATGATGTAATTTGTCTCTATGTCAATAGAAGGATTTCTAATATCCACGTTTCATTTTCATATGTCACTTTTCAACATCTTTGTTATCAAAGGAAAACAGTTTCTCGATATTAAAACAGTCTAAAAATTTTCTTATTTTGCACACTTACTATCGTACATTATTCAATGTATTGTATAAAATTTGTATTATATGTTCTATAATATTCTAAAGAGTCGTTGTACCTTAGAGTCTTGGAGAGCTTGACCGAGCTGGCTTGATTGATGACGCATTTTGGCTTGCAAGGTATGAGCTCCATGAATCGCTAGATCAATCGTTCATCAGACCAATAAATCACTTGATCATCCAATCATTGATTCAAACAACTTTATAACAACGTGTCATTGCAGCAGCTAAATCACTAAATCAGTCAATTCCAATCATTAAATCACTTCGTCACTACCAGCCTCAAGGTCTTCAGCGTGCAATTTATCTATTTCATTGTGAATTGGCTTTTGTCTTGGGTGAAGCTCAATGCAAACAAAGGAATTTGTGACTAAATACGAGGCTCCCAGGCACGGTAGCATCTAACTTAACTTACTCTTAGGGAAGATTTGGGCCTAGGCGAAAGCAGCTTGTATACTAACGAAAACACTTGTGCAAAGACACAAACTACTAAAAATGCACATAAATATTTCATTGCCATGTAGATATCTCCTTCAACTTTGAGCCTTCATGTTATATATTTGATTTCAGAGCTAACAAGCTGCCATTCTCCATTCCACTGTCAATGACGTCATACCTGCGCAGTGAAAAGAGTTTCGTGGTGTGGAAAGCTGTTCTTGCGCACTTCAAGTACCTGTTGAAGTTGTTCAATGGTCATCGGAATGCGAACTGCATCAAGGTACGTATTAGAGCAAATAAACATTTCACTAACATCCCTTTTTATCATTTCTTCCTGTCTTTCCTTCTGGAGATGCAGACGTATCTTTCGTGACGTCACAAGCTATTAGTCAAGAGATCAATGGCAATTTTTAATGGGGGAACACGAGGAGGCTTTTATCTAATGCGAGCTTACCCTGTTTGCTCCTTGAATATTGGCAAATTGTCTTCGTCAGTTTGAGTTTATATTTCTATTGCAACAGAAATTTCTCTTTGGACAAGCCTTACACATCTTGAAATCTGTTGGCTGGATGAACAATGGTACTCTGCTAGAGAGGTTGGTTGATTCGATGTCAATCACTAATCAACAAATCACTTAATCAATCATTGCTATAAGGATTGAAACATTTTAGCAGGAGAAAGTCTAATCACTTAAACAATAAGGCAGCGAACAAGAAAGTGAATGAATAATTAAATGAAACAATCAATCATTCTGCTAGTAGATAAATGAATCAACCAATCAGTCAATCAACCATCATTAAATCAATCAATCGATGAATCATTTCAGTATTCAGTTCTATCAGCCAGTTAGACCGTCAACAAGATCGTCACTCAAGAAACCACTGAATCAATTTGTCATCAAAAAACATTTAATCAATGAATCACTCTAACAATTTTATCGCTCAATAGCATATGAAGATCTTCGAATAATAATTCGCAATCTTTCTACACAAAGGATGCTTCGACCTGAAGTTTTAAAATTTGCTGTTGAAGTTGGTGATAAAGAAACGATTCAGAAGAGCAAAAAACTATTCAAAAGGATTTTGAATCCGAAAGAAAGGTGAATTTATAGAGATATTTCATTGTTGTTAAACCATAGTTTAAGCCCAATCTCCCTCTTTTTCGTCAGCCTACCTCCCCCCTTTTTCTCCCACTTTGTCCCTCCAAAACCCTTTTTCCTTTCCAACTCACTACCTTTCTTTCCCAGTAACTTATTTCTTTCAATTTCAATTTCTTTCTTTCTTTCTTTCTTTCTTTCTTTCTTTCTTTCTTTCTTTCTTTCTTTCTTTCTTTCTTATTTCACGTCACGATTTCATGTTTTGTAATGTTTTGTGTTGCTCCGTCCTGTCTTCTTTCTGGTGTTTCAATCGTATTATTTTGCGTTATAATTCAATTAACACAGAAGTAGCCATTGAATTGATAGCCACTAGAGGAATAGACTTTGTTCTTTGTTTGCTTTAGAGAGCAAAAGCAGACTTGGGTTTGAGTAGTAGCTGAGCTTGTTGATAGTAGAGTTAAACATTACATCCATACATTTGTTGACTTTGGTTTTGAATCGCTTTTGGTATTTTATTTCTACTTTTGTGACAAATCCCCTTCTTTTCTTCGACAACCCCTTCTTTCATTCTTGTTGATAGTAGAGTTAAACATTACATCCATACATTTGTTGACTTTGGTTTTGAATCGCTTTTGGTATTTTATTTCTACTTTTGTGACAAATCCCCTTCTTTTCTTCGACAACCCCCTTCTATCATCTACTCCAAGACTTCAGCCTCCACAGTGGTGCGTTACTGTTCTCTCTTTTCAGACTCAATCTGCCGTTTGAGATTAAATCTCTCATCTTCAAGACAGCTGTAGAGTTTGGTGGTGCAAGACAATTAAAGACCATGATTGATCTTTACAAGTCCAAACATTCGAGTGACAAGAAAATATACCTTTGTGCCATCGCATCATCTCGATCGTTCTCAAACATCAAAAGGCAAGATACACTAAAACAAGAACTGCATTTCCTGATGATCAAAATCATACCTTCTCAGACCTTTTTAACTGCGAAAAGTTTCACTCGATATCATTTGAAAGGATGTTTCTGGAGCTTCTTCTCATATAAGTCTCTTTCAAAAGAAAGTTGCCATAACGATTAGAAGTTTAACAGAAAACCTCTAGTGGTAAAGTATTTAAAAAACGGTTTCAAAATAGCAATCTTTTGGTAAAATGGCTAAAGCTTTTAGTCTGACACTCATCAGAGAAGTCAAAGAATGATGACCGTTGACTCTTATTGATCTAAATTTGTATCATCATCCCTTCATGTTGCATACCTTAACTATAATTGGTGCTTTTAAGTACTTTTTACTTCGAGACGTTTTCCTATAGATTCTAATATTTCAATAGCGAGGATGGCTCATTGGCTAGAGGCGCTGACTACAGACCCAAGGATCTGTGGTTCGAACCCCTGGCATGACCAAACTTTTACACAGAGTGAGGAGAGTCGCCAGCTCTCTGTAATTCTAGGCATAAGGAATCACGAGGTGTGGACCAGGACACTGCTCGATAAGTTTAAGTTTCTCAGTGTCCTAAAAACTACCTTTGAATAGAAAGAAATGGATAGATATATAGATAGATAGACATACTAAAATATTCAATTAATGTTTTTCTGCTTAGAATCTATTTAACAGCTTCTAAAGCAAACATGCACGTTATTCCAAAGGATTTTCTCCTTAATCAACATTTTCGACTTTTCCAGTTTCTTGGAGTCAATGAAGAAGCCTAGAAGCATCAGCTCAGAAGCTCTAACCATTTTGGAAGAGCTATCGTCTAGGCCGGGAAAACAGAAAATTGCTTGGGAGCTAGTGAAATACGTCATGGGCACAGACGCAAAAAGGTTTGGGCACTAGTGTTAATTGCTAGCATGCTTCTTTTAAGCTTTGTATTTTGACACAAGGATAATCGAATTGGATTTCACTGAATGGAGTACGTAACATGTTACGTAACAAGACTGAATTAACTCAGATTTAGTTTCTAAGTAATCACTTCACAAACAAGCTAGCAATTACAAAATTAAAATTCTTCTGTTGATTAATGCATTTAATCACAGTTCCTCTATCCTCTGTCAAGGAAAAGTCTTGGGGACAAATTTCTTTTGGCTGTTGGAAATCTAGTCGAAGGAGTCAGAATAGGGAAGTTGGCTCAAACGGTGAGTGGGTCAAGTGAGAGACATCTCCCAAAACTAGTGTCACATTGAGCAATAATTTGACTTTTCGAGAAATAAAGCAATCTCGTATTTTCATTTAGGTATTTTGGAACTTAGCAATTCAAAACGCCGATGCTTTTCATGTAGATAAAAGGTTCATTTCACGTGCAATCCTTTGGAGGTATAAATTATGCTTGCACTTATGACATAATGCGATTGGTTCACAATGCCATTTATTTCTGGCTACTTGTTGTCTGAAGTTTGTAAGCCTGAGGCGTTTTGGAACAAAATTTTTCTGATTTATTTGACTCTAAAAATTGCTGATAAAGAGTGTGGGCAAAAATGAGGAATGGCTTCTTCGTAACTATCATGTATTTACATTCAACAAAAAAATATGTCAATAATTCTAAAACATCGCCTGATAATTCTTTTATTAGTTGTACTAATCTGCATTGGCAATATGTGTTGTGCAGTAATGCATTTGAAATAAGTGAATTCTTGCTGTTTGAACTTTATAGTACCTTAACAAATGTATGAACTATCCTCCTTTATGCAAGTTGTGGCGAACTCAAAAGAACAGATAAAAATCCTTTGATTGCCAATCTATGCTCCTTGTTTTCAATAGAGTTGTTCAACTTCCTTTGAACGTCTCGTAAGAACTCTTAGATATATTTAATTACCTTTTTTCTTCTATTCTGCAGGCTTTAGAGTTGTTGTCAAAGCACAAAGAGCTGCAGCCTCTTCATCAAAAAGCGAAAAGTAAGATCCAGGAAGCCGATTACAATCTTGCACAAATAGAACGATGGATTCTATCGGGAAAACATGGAATAAAATGTCATTGACCTGAAGGCGCTGACTAAGAAGAATGCTTCGAACTAAACGACCTTGTTTTTGATGGATTCCGGTTTGCAGTGAAAAACCATAAGCAAGGGCTCCATAACATGTCTAGATGCATTATAATAGTGGTTACTTGAAGTCAAGGAAAGTTTCATCCTTGTAACCATCGTTTTCTAGATCAGAGTAAAAGCAAATGTTCCTAAAGGGTCCCGTAGGATTTCTCTGTATAAAGGCAGTAGAAACAAATCATCTCTTTGACCGTTGACCTTTGACCTTTTTACTTCATATTAACCCCTTTCAGAGTCCAAACCTAGCGGTTAATTGAAAACAAAATTTAACGCAAAGTATAACATAAATCAAATTTCAAAAATAAATAAAACATCTTCACGATACCTTCAGGTTAAGACGTTGAGCCTAAAAACTTTACTCAAGATTGTTAACCATATCACAGCCTCATTTAAAGTCAATAATAGTCATAATGGCAAAAATGTACATTTGGTTTAAAGAAAGGCAAAACAAGATGACGAACAAAGCGATTGAAAAGAAAATTCTTTGAACCAAACTAGTAAGACGAAAACATGGTAAGAATCATTCTACAGCTAGGGAAATATTTCATAATGTTCCTTGTAAACTAATCAATTTTGTTATTAAGAAATGCGTGTTTTATTGGGACATCGTACTTGCAAGAACCCAAGGCTTTACCAAATTGCCCTTCCTGAAGGACTCCAGACTTATTAAAAGTGGCTGCACTATCGTTTTCATTCCAATAAGTGCCTGGGCAGCTACGCAATTTTGCTTCTTATAAGGCACTGCTTTTTATCGAATGGGGCCCTAATAAAGTATTTCTCTAAATGCAAAAATTAAAAATTCAAAGGTCAGCTTTCTTTTTCAAAATATACATCTCTCAGGAAAACAAAAGTCAACACTTTAATACGCGATAACTAATTAGTTGTTAGTACTACACAAAATACATTCTGCGTCAATTTTCACGGCAGGCTACCCAGGGGGGACTTATCCGAACGATTACGGTATACAAATGGCTAGAATAATTTTGCAGTTAAAATTGTGAGTTTTTACCACTTGTTGTTTTGTAGCAAGACTCTTGTAACTTTGTCAAATTGAGGTGTCAGTGGTTTCCAGTTGGAGTATGATTATTAAGCGTAACGATAGAACGGATGAATCAAGTTTTAGTGAAATAAACGAAGCAGAAAGGCCATTTGAGACGAGTAGGGTTAGAGACGAGAATGAGAGTGGGTATTTGCACATTATAGAAGATTGAGAACATCCTCGCTTCTATGATGATGCATTTGGGAAATGGTAACAGGATATATTTTGATTGACTCATTAGGAAACGCTGACAAAACTGATTGGAAAATGAGCAACCGCACCCAGGGGCGCTTATAGGGGGGCTAAGGACGCTTTTGAAAAATTTCCAGCCCCTTTATTTGCCCCCCACTTTTCTTAGTACTTTTTACGTAATTAGTTAGTGTTTTCGTCCATATGCTTTATACAGTGGCGTAGAGAGGGGGCAGAGGGAGGGGGGCAAATTGCCCCAGGGCCTGGGCCTGAAAAGGGCCCCCAAATTGTGATAAAAGATTTATTAACTTGAAATTTTTTTACATACATGAAATATTTATCGATTCATTATTTGAGCTGAGTTTCCCTGGGTTTTGCAAAATCGTACTTATTGGTGGAAGGGAGCCCTGATAAAGTTAGATAACCCATATAATCTTGTTTTAATCTATGGCTAGTTCAGTCATGTTTGCATTTAGAATCGTTGCATAAAGCTATATGAAATGCGTTGTTCTATGGGATTTTCTATATAAAAGTGCGTAGAATACAAACTTGCTTTGATTTTAAATTTTAACATTGTGTAGCTCATTAGAAAAAATAACCAGAATTACAGGAACGCGTTTTGACGTCCATTTTAATCAGCTAAAAGAGTGTGGTCAAGAGCGTATTTAAATCGCTTATCTTTAGAATTAATGATTTTTATTACATTTTAGGATATTATGTTCATATTCTATAAAGTGCAAAAACGTTTGGAAATAATGGGAGTTTCCCATTTTAAAAAGAGCGGGGTTCCAAAATTTTTTTTTGATACGTAGCTTTTGGTATGAATTGCTCGGGCATTCTCTACAAAATATATAATGTCCGTACAGGTTTTTCTGTGATGCCTCTCCCTATCCCCTCCCCCAAGTTTATTCAGGCTAGAATCGCTCTTGATTGCGCTGCAAAAGAAATGTAGTTTACTAGGGAATTTGGGTTTTCTGGCGAGATATTGGAAAGTGTCTATGAAAACGGAAAATCGGAAATGCTTGTAGAAATGGTAAATTGCTCTGTATTATTGATAATATTAGAAGGGTTGCAGGTGAATCCTTTACCGTAACCTGGTCTCAAAATCTCGCTTCCAACATTTAGCATAGGCGTGAACAATATTTAGGTCACATCGTCCTTACCTCGGTATAATTTCAAAAAAATAGAGAAAAGAGTATCTATTCCTGTTAAAAAAGGGGTGTTTGGCTCATAAACGGGTGCTTACACAAATGGAAGATGGGTCATTCCATGCCAAGTGGACCAGGGGTCCCACATGCACCATCTCAGATATCCATAAAACTCTGTGAAAATGTTTCTATATATAAGTTAGAAACTTCCTTAAAATTCTAGCTTGATATCTTCTACCATTCCAAAGATATGGCCCTGTAAAGTTTTTAAATTCCACTCTGTGAGCATCAACAGGTGCTTACACAAATCGAAAATGTATCCGTTAGTGAATCTCTTACAGACAAGGGCTTTTGACATTTCGCTCAAACAGTGAAACTACTGTTTCCCACTTCTTGAATTGATGATTAATAAACATTTCGTAAAATAAATCGTCAGTCACATATGGTACCTAATAATAGAGTTGGCTTCCAGAATGGGGTTAGCTCGTTCTTAGGGCATCGCAGAGTCAAAACAAAAAGAAATTTGAAACTGCTATATAGTAATTATGATCAATTATATACAATTTTAAATAATTATATATAATTATACACAACAATGAAAATAGTGAATAATTGTAAACAGCAAATTTTAAAAGCAGTGAAAGAATATAGAGGTATTCACAGTTGAAGGATTCAGATCCAACCGACCAAATTTAGGTTGAATTTTCATAACAACTTGAGATAAATACAAAAAAGACTAAAAGTTACAGTATTGAGCAAAAGCTTTCATGCTTTGTAGCTTTTTCAATTTCCCCACCTTCAGAAACTTTTCTGACAATCTCCACTATCTGTAAAAAATGAAGAAGAAATAAATTCCAAACTTGACATAAAAAAGGAAGCAAAATTTCATGTAAAAGCAATTCAAGGTAATTTAATATTTATATGTTAAGTGCAAAGTAAATTCCAAATAACACTCTAGCTAATAATTAGAGATTCTTTGCAATTCTTTGCACAATCCAACTGCTTACAACTTTTACGTCCTAAAAATAAATTGCAGCTGACATTTTTGAAAAATTTTTATTCCTACTTCTTGGAAAACCAGATTTCTCAGAAAAACTTTAGTTCTTGGAAAAACCATAAAAATGAGCAATTGCTCTCAAGAAAAATGAAACCACTATACCTCGGAAGCATCCGGAAAACCTCCTAGCTTCAACTTTGAAAAAATGAGTTCCCCATTCAAAGTGACTTCAAAGGAAGCTATGAAAAAAAACAATTTTTGAGCTGGAGTTTTTGAATTCAAGACAGTGCAAATTACCAACACCTCTCTCCAATTTCCCATGCATCAATTTAACTGTTGTATGGGGGCCTTTTATCCTTCCCTCAAACGAGGGAATCCAGTGTCTTCGAGAAAAATGAAAGGCACTACGGAATGGTTAAAAAAATCACTTGAATGTATGATTTGTCTGATTGGTCAAAAAATCAACCAATATTATCATTTGAATTCTGGTTGTAATGAATAAGATCAAAAAATGTGCTTCAGTAGAGTAATGTCTAATAAAATATACCTTGGCAGATCCTACAACCATGTACATGCTGCATTTTTAGATTATAAAAGTGTAAGGCCTCTTAATTATAACTTGACTCAATTTGAATCTCCCTACACTGGTTACTCTCATTATTTCATGATAATTGAGCAAATGAGAAAAAGTGGGATCCACCATTCCCACTTGTTAATGTTGAGTCTCTGCAAAACTGTACTATTGGGATAAACAGTTTTGAGTCCATTTGATGAAAAATAATTTTTTTCGATTTTCTTTATGAAAATTGATTTTTTCAATTTTTTCGATGAAAAATAATTTTTTCGATTTTTTCATAAAAAATGATTTTTTTCGATTTTTTTATGAAAAATAATTTTTTTCGATTTTTTCATAAAAAATGATTTTTTTCGATTTTTTTATGAAAAATAATTTTTTTCGATTTTTCTTTGCTTAGCCATTTTCTTTGCTTAGCCATTCACATAAACCACCATTGGGTCATAAGATTTCTATCATTAAATTATGAAAGGAGGTACAACAATGTGTTCCATCTCTCATCATCTATTTATTCATCCTTTTCTCCATGCAAATATAAGGATGATATTTGTTTCCTTTCTGAGGATACCTTTGGATATTGACCCTTCTGTTAGGACTATCATACAAGGGAATCAAGAGTATAAAGATTTCTAAATGAGAAGGAAATCCAGATTTTTAATCACACAACCTTTCAATGTCACAAGTCAACGGTCAATTTGTCACATGAAATATTCTCATCTAAGCTTACCATAAATGATTAAATTAGCGCCCCCTGCCAAATAACCACCCCCTGTTTGAATAAGCGCCCCCCAAAGCAATTGTTTTCACCAAGATTGTATTATGTTATAATCTTCTTTAGAAAAAGAACTGGAGAACACTAGAAATAATTTTTCTCCCTTATATGGTATGAACAAAAATTAATAAGCACCCCTGCTGAATTAACCGCCAGTGCTGAATAAGCGCCCCCAGTAAAAAGTTTATTTTTAAATAAGCGCCCCGCGCGCTAATCTCATCATTTACGGTATACACACTGAGATGCACTTCATAGTAAATAAATGGTTGAAGAAGCTTTTTATTACAAATGAGAGAGCATTGAAAAAAGATAAGGGTAGCTTCCATAACAACTCTGATATACATACTCAGTCTTCCCCTTCGTTCATCCACATCTGCGCCTGGGACAGCTTTTCTTATCTGAGATGCCAAGTCCCGGGACCGTGGGGCATAGCCTCACGAGCCACTGAAAAATTGGAATAAACTAGTAATGAGCAAGGACCAGAGAGAAAAGATACCTGGAAGATTTAGTTCAATCAAATGAAGAACTCGCCTCTCAAGAGTAGAAATATTGCCTCTACTTAAATGGTTTTGTCCTTTAAAGAACAGCGAAGAAACTTGCAATAACGAAATTTGTTGGTGTGTTCCAATTTGGCAACAGAGAGCAAATGTAATATCTAGAACTTGACAAGAGTTTCTTGATGTTTTGGTGCATATGAACAAAATTAGAAATGTTTGATGGAGAAAGGGCCTTTGATTCGGTGCCTATACCTCACACGATTTCACAATTAGAAGTATTAAGAGCCTTTTCAGAATAAATATGGCAACAGCTTAAAACCTTACAAGTGCATGTTTTTTTATTATAAGAAACCTGTTTATAAGAATTTGAAGTTTGAGAAAATTTTGAGAATTTGAGAAAATTTGAAAACTAAATCATTATTTTTTAAGAAACTCCAAAAAAAATAAGATTGCTCTCTGAGCCGGAAAATAATACGTACTGGGTGTCTCGATAATAATACGAAAATAATAAAACAATTTAAGCACACTGTACCGGGTTTCTCGATAAAAAGTACCCCTGTTTCCATAAGAATAATGTATAAGAGATACGATATCAAATCTTGCTGTTGTTTTATAAACTTTAATACAATTAATATGCAAGGGAAGGTGAAAACTTTGATGTTAAATTTAAGAAACTTTTAGTACTAGAAACTAGCGGATTATTAAGAAATTTCTAGTACTAGGACCCAAGCTAGGTTTCCTGTAAAAGAGAAAACATGTAGTTGTTTAAAGAACACCACTCCATTAGTGTTTAGCTCCAGGGCATAGCAAGTGGAAAGGCAGTGAAGATAGAAACTATTATTCCTACCACGTATGAAAAATATTTGAGGATGTACTGTAAATCCTTGAATTGACCCCCCCCCCTTTAATAAGCCCCCACACTGGAACTACAAATATTCAATAAGCCCCCCCTCGATTTTTTGATTTTCAACTCCTGAGGTTGCCTTTGGCATTTTAGTGAATTACCACAAAAACTTATAATTGGTTAGTAACTTAATCAAATGTTACTTCATACTTAGATCATTTTTTATATTCTGAAAAGAAAGAAATTTAAAAAACTATCTTTTCATGTGGCATGTTTCAGGTAATTTTATAAGCCCCCCCACCCCGATAAGCCCCCATCCAAAAATATAAAAAATAAATAAGCCTCCAGTGGGCTAATTCGAGGATTTACGATAGACCTGTTCAGCAAAATAAATGTTAGATGCGACCAACGAGGGACAAAGTCCAACTTTAATTTACTTCCAAAATATAGGGTTTAGCTTGAATTGCAATAAATAAATAAAATTAATTTTGCGATTGACCTTCCTGTATTAAAAAGAATAAAGAAAACAAAAAGACATGATATTTTCAGTTTTGAGCTGTGACCATTTGTGAACTATATCGTTTAATAATTGGCGAAGCTTAAAAAATCTCCTAAAATAATCTTAGAACAGATTGGCCTATGCCCGGGAAGTTTGTACAGAGCCAGATGTTCAAACATCAGCATAATGATATGCAAAAAGGTTTCTAGAGATGATTTCAACAAAGGAAAGTAAATGTGGTTCTTAAAAGAGGGATGCATAATTTTTCTGTGCTCTTCGTTAACTCCGGCATTGAATGGATCAACAACGACATGGGTAGGCCAACACATATTATCTAGATACGATGAAATAGAAAGAGCAAATGAAGTTATGCAAATAAATAAAATTATCAACTCATTTACCAGTATTCTATGTCAACTTTAATGTCGATAGCCATTGCTGTAGTTTAAAGTCTTGCAAACAGCTTTGAAACTTTGAAAAACGTCTTTTAGGGTGCTGAATGTTGTGAAAATTTCCCAGCCTACTGTCGAGCCACCTTTATAAACTTGAGCACCTCTAGGCATCCCCCTGGACTTTTGATTCCAGAATCTGATCTTCAGTATAGAAGCCGAACAGTTTGGGGGGTGACATGGAATGATCGAATTCGTCATTCATCATTCAATTTTTGATGAATCATCGTTGTTCTTAAATATGCGACATAAAATAGAAATTAATTTTTGTTGTCAAAACGACACCGCAGTCAGAAGGTATCAGAAAATGCCGGTACAAAGCAAATGGTTTCCGTGATTTTTGCTATATTAGGCTGCTATAAATGTTTCACCAATACATTTTCAAAGATACATTTTCACCAATACATTTTCTATACATTGTTAAACTACTAGTGCAGAAATAAAGCAGAATTTTGCAAATTGTGATACAAGCACCAAAATTTCAGAACACACCAATGATACCTTGCCCCTTAGGTGGTCGCAGAAACATCGGACAAAGAAAGTTGAAATTCAAATATAGAGACAGTTTGATACTCTTGAATATGCGATATAAACCATCATGTCTTTCTCCTTAGTTCTATTTTTATTATGGGGTACTCTGATCCAGTCCCCTACTGGACCCATGGCACTGAAACACCGACCATATAAAGTTGAGATTCACAATATAAAGACAGTTTGATACTCTTGACATAATGCGATATAAACCATCATGTCTTTCTTCTTAGTTCTATTTTTTATTATGGGGTATTCTGATCCAGTCCCCTAGCTGGACCCATGGTCACCGAAACACCAGACCATATAAAGTTGAGATTCACAATATAAAGACAGTTTGATACTCTTGACATAATGCGATATAAACCCAAATCATGTCTTTCTCCTTAGTTCTTTTTTATTATGGGTACTCTGATCCAGTCCCCTAACTGGACCCATGGCACTGAAACACCGCATCATAGAAAGTTGAGATTCACAATATAAAGACAGTTTGATACTCTTGACATAATGCGATATAAACCAATCCATGTCTTTCTCCTTAGTTCTATTTTTATTATGGGTACTCTGATCCAGTCCCCTAACTGGACCCATGGCACTGAAACACCGCATCATAGAAAGTTGAGATTCACAATATAAAGACAGTTTGATACTCTTGACATAATGCGATATAAACCAATCCATGTCTTTCTCCTTAGTTCTATTTTTTATTATGGGGTACTCTGATCCAGTCCCCTAACTGGACCCATGGTCACTGAAACACCGCACCATAGAAAGTTGAGATTCACAATATAAAGACAGTTTGATACTCTTGACATAATGCGATATAAACCCAATCATGTCTTTCTCCTTAGTTCTATTTTTTATTATGGGTACTCTGATCCAGTCCCCTAACTGGACCCATGGCACTGAAACACCGCATAGAAAGTTGAGATTCACAATATAAAGACAGTTTGATACTCTTGACATAATGCGATATAAACCCAATCATGTCTTTCTCCTTAGTTCTATTTTTTATTATGGGGTACTCTGATCCAGTCCCCTAACTGGACCCATGGGCACTGAAACACCGCATCATAGAAAGTTGAGATTCACAATATAAAGACAGTTTGATACTCTTGACATAATGCGATATAAACCAATCCATGTCTTTCTCCTTAGTTCTATTTTTTATTATGGGGTACTCTGATCCAGTCCCCTAACTGGACCCATGGCACTGAAACACCGCATCATAGAAAGTTGAGATTCACAATATAAAGACAGTTTGATACTCTTGACATAATGCGATATAAACCCAATCCATGTCTTTCTCCTTAGTTCTATTTTTTATTATGGGGTACTCTGATCCAGTCCCCTAACTGGACCCATGGCACTGAAACACCGCATCATAGAAAGTTGAGATTCACAATATAAAGACAGTTTGATACTCTTGACATAATGCGATATAAACCCAATCCATGTCTTTCTCCTTAGTTCTATTTTTTATTATGGGGTACTCTGATCCAGTCCCCTAACTGGACCCATGGCACTGAAACACCGCATCATAGAAAGTTGAGATTCACAATATAAAGACAGTTTGATACTCTTGACATAATGCGATATAAACCAATCCATGTCTTTCTCCTTAGTTCTATTTTTTATTATGGGTACTCTGATCCAGTCCCCTAACTGGACCCATGGGCACTGAAACACCGCATCATAGAAAGTTGAGATTCACAATATAAAGACAGTTTGATACTCTTGACATAATGCGATATAAACCAATCCATGTCTTTCTCCTTAGTTCTATTTTTTATTATGGGGTACTCTGATCCAGTCCCCTAACTGGACCCATGGCACTGAAACACCGCATCATAGAAAGTTGAGATTCACAATATAAAGACAGTTTGATACTCTTGACATAATGCGATATAAACCCAATCCATGTCTTTCTCCTTAGTTCTATTTTTTATTATGGGGTACTCTGATCCAGTCCCCTAACTGGACCCATGGCACTGAAACACCGCACCATAGAAAGTTGAGATTCACAATATAAAGACAGTTTGATACTCTTGACATAATGCGATATAAACCCAATCCATGTCTTTCTCCTTAGTTCTATTTTTTATTATGGGGTACTCTGATCCAGTCCCCTAACTGGACCCATGGCACTGAAACACCGCACCATAGAAAGTTGAGATTCACAATATAAAGACAGTTTGATACTCTTGACATAATGCGATATAAACCCAATCCATGTCTTTCTCCTTAGTTCTATTTTTTATTATGGGGTACTCTGATCCAGTCCCCTAACTGGACCCATGGGCACTGAAACACCGCCATAGAAAGTTGAGATTCACAATATAAAGACAGTTTGATACTCTTGACATAATGCGATATAAACCAATCCATGTCTTTCTCCTTAGTTCTATTTTTTATTATGGGGTACTCTGATCCAGTCCCCTAACTGGACCCATGGGCACTGAAACACCGCACCATAGAAAGTTGAGATTCACAATATAAAGACAGTTTGATACTCTTGACATAATGCGATATAAACCAATCCATGTCTTTCTCCTTAGTTCTATTTTTTATTATGGGGTACTCTGATCCAGTCCCCTAACTGGACCCATGGGCACTGAAACACCGCATCATAGAAAGTTGAGATTCACAATATAAAGACAGTTTGATACTCTTGACATAATGCGATATAAACCCAATCCATGTCTTTCTCCTTAGTTCTATTTTTTATTAGGGTACTCTGATCCAGTCCCCTAACTGGACCCATGGGCACTGAAACACCGCACCATAGAAAGTTGAGATTCACAATATAAAGACAGTTTGATACTCTTGACATAATGCGATATAAACCAATCCATGTCTTTCTCCTTAGTTCTATTTTTTATTATGGGGTACTCTGATCCAGTCCCCTAACTGGACCCATGGCACTGAAACACCGCACCATAGAAAGTTGAGATTCACAATATAAAGACAGTTTGATACTCTTGACATAATGCGATATAAACCAATCCATGTCTTTCTCCTTAGTTCTATTTTTTATTATGGGGTACTCTGATCCAGTCCCCTAACTGGACCCATGGCACTGAAACACCGCATCATAGAAAGTTGAGATTCACAATATAAAGACAGTTTGATACTCTTGACATAATGCGATATAAACCCAATCCATGTCTTTCTCCTTAGTTCTATTTTTTATTATGGGTACTCTGATCCAGTCCCCTAACTGGACCCATGGGCACTGAAACACCGCATCATAGAAAGTTGAGATTCACAATATAAAGACAGTTTGATACTCTTGACATAATGCGATATAAACCAATCCATGTCTTTCTCCTTAGTTCTATTTTTTATTATGGGGTACTCTGATCCAGTCCCCTAACTGGACCCATGGCACTGAAACACCGCATCATAGAAAGTTGAGATTCACAATATAAAGACAGTTTGATACTCTTGACATAATGCGATATAAACCAATCATGTCTTTCTCCTTAGTTCTATTTTTATTATGGGGTACTCTGATCCAGTCCCCTAACTGGACCCATGGCACTGAAACACCGCATCATAGAAAGTTGAGATTCACAATATAAAGACAGTTTGATACTCTTGACATAATGCGATATAAACCCAATCCATGTCTTTCTCCTTAGTTCTATTTTTTATTATGGGGTACTCTGATCCAGTCCCTAACTGGACCCATGGCACTGAAACACCGCACCATAGAAAGTTGAGATTCACAATATAAAGACAGTTTGATACTCTTGACATAATGCGATATAAACCAATCATGTCTTTCTCCTTAGTTCTATTTTTTATTATGGGTACTCTGATCCAGTCCCCTAACTGGACCCATGGGCACTGAAACACCGCACCATAGAAAGTTGAGATTCACAATATAAAGACAGTTTGATACTCTTGACATAATGCGATATAAACCAATCCATGTCTTTCTCCTTAGTTCTATTTTTTATTATGGGTACTCTGATCCAGTCCCCTAACTGGACCCATGGGCACTGAAACACCACCATAGAAAGTTGAGATTCACAATATAAAGACAGTTTGATACTCTTGACATAATGCGATATAAACCCAATCCATGTCTTTCTCCTTAGTTCTATTTTTTATTATGGGGTACTCTGATCCAGTCCCCTAACTGGACCCATGGGCACTGAAACACCGCACCATAGAAAGTTGAGATTCACAATATAAAGACAGTTTGATACTCTTGACATAATGCGATATAAACCAATCCATGTCTTTCTCCTTAGTTCTATTTTTTATTATGGGGTACTCTGATCCAGTCCCCTAACTGGACCCATGGGCACTGAAACACCGCACCATAGAAAGTTGAGATTCACAATATAAAGACAGTTTGATACTCTTGACATAATGCGATATAAACCCAATCCATGTCTTTCTCCTTAGTTCTATTTTTTATTATGGGGTACTCTGATCCAGTCCCCTAACTGGACCCATGGGCACTGAAACACCGCATCATAGAAAGTTGAGATTCACAATATAAAGACAGTTTGATACTCTTGACATAATGCGATATAAACCCAATCCATGTCTTTCTCCTTAGTTCTATTTTTTATTATGGGGTACTCTGATCCAGTCCCCTAACTGGACCCATGGGCACTGAAACACCGCATCATAGAAAGTTGAGATTCACAATATAAAGACAGTTTGATACTCTTGACATAATGCGATATAAACCAATCCATGTCTTTCTCCTTAGTTCTATTTTTTATTATGGGGTACTCTGATCCAGTCCCCTAACTGGACCCATGGGCACTGAAACACCGCATCATAGAAAGTTGAGATTCACAATATAAAGACAGTTTGATACTCTTGACATAATGCGATATAAACCAATCCATGTCTTTCTCCTTAGTTCTATTTTTTATTATGGGTACTCTGATCCAGTCCCCTAACTGGACCCATGGGCACTGAAACACCGCCATAGAAAGTTGAGATTCACAATATAAAGACAGTTTGATACTCTTGACATAATGCGATATAAACCTAATCCATGTCTTTCTCCTTAGTTCTATTTTTTATTATGGGGTACTCTGATCCAGTCCCCTAACTGGACCCATGGGCACTGAAACACCGCATCATAGAAAGTTGAGATTCACAATATAAAGACAGTTTGATACTCTTGACATAATGCGATATAAACCCAATCCATGTCTTTCTCCTTAGTTCTATTTTTTATATGGGGTACTCTGATCCAGTCCCCTAACTGGACCCATGGGCACTGAAACACCGCATCATAGAAAGTTGAGATTCACAATATAAAGACAGTTTGATACTCTTGACATAATGCGATATAAACCAATCCATGTCTTTCTCCTTAGTTCTATTTTTTATTAGGGTACTCTGATCCAGTCCCCTAACTGGACCCATGGGCACTGAAACACCGCATCATAGAAAGTTGAGATTCACAATATAAAGACAGTTTGATACTCTTGACATAATGCGATATAAACCAATCCATGTCTTTCTCCTTAGTTCTATTTTTTATAGGGTACTCTGATCCAGTCCCCTAACTGGACCCATGGGCACTGAAACACCGCATCATAGAAAGTTGAGATTCACAATATAAAGACAGTTTGATACTCTTGACATAATGCGATATAAACCAATCCATGTCTTTCTCCTTAGTTCTATTTTTTATTATGGGGTACTCTGATCCAGTCCCCTAACTGGACCCATGGGCACTGAAACACCGCATCATAGAAAGTTGAGATTCACAATATAAAGACAGTTTGATACTCTTGACATAATGCGATATAAACCAATCCATGTCTTTCTCCTTAGTTCTATTTTTTATTATGGGTACTCTGATCCAGTCCCCTAACTGGACCCATGGCACTGAAACACCGCATCATAGAAAGTTGAGATTCACAATATAAAGACAGTTTGATACTCTTGACATAATGCGATATAAACCAATCCATGTCTTTCTCCTTAGTTCTATTTTTTATTATGGGGTACTCTGATCCAGTCCCCTAACTGGACCCATGGGCACTGAAACACCGCATCATAGAAAGTTGAGATTCACAATATAAAGACAGTTTGATACTCTTGACATAATGCGATATAAACCAATCCATGTCTTTCTCCTTAGTTCTATTTTTTATTATGGGGTACTCTGATCCAGTCCCCTAACTGGACCCATGGGCACTGAAACACCGCATCATAGAAAGTTGAGATTCACAATATAAAGACAGTTTGATACTCTTGACATAATGCGATATAAACCTAATCCATGTCTTTCTCCTTAGTTCTATTTTTTATTATGGGGTACTCTGATCCAGTCCCCTAACTGGACCCATGGCACTGAAACACCGCATCATAGAAAGTTGAGATTCACAATATAAAGACAGTTTGATACTCTTGACATAATGCGATATAAACCCAATCCATGTCTTTCTCCTTAGTTCTATTTTTTATTATGGGGTACTCTGATCCAGTCCCCTAACTGGACCCATGGGCACTGAAACACCGCATCATAGAAAGTTGAGATTCACAATATAAAGACAGTTTGATACTCTTGACATAATGCGATATAAACCTAATCCATGTCTTTCTCCTTAGTTCTATTTTTTATTATGGGGTACTCTGATCCAGTCCCCTAACTGGACCCATGGGCACTGAAACACCGCATCATAGAAAGTTGAGATTCACAATATAAAGACAGTTTGATACTCTTGACATAATGCGATATAAACCAATCCATGTCTTTCTCCTTAGTTCTATTTTTTATTATGGGGTACTCTGATCCAGTCCCCTAACTGGACCCATGGGCACTGAAACACCGCATCATAGAAAGTTGAGATTCACAATATAAAGACAGTTTGATACTCTTGACATAATGCGATATAAACCTAATCCATGTCTTTCTCCTTAGTTCTATTTTTTATTATGGGGTACTCTGATCCAGTCCCCTAACTGGACCCATGGGCACTGAAACACCGCATAGAAAGTTGAGATTCACAATATAAAGACAGTTTGATACTCTTGACATAATGCGATATAAACCAATCCATGTCTTTCTCCTTAGTTCTATTTTTTATTAGGGTACTCTGATCCAGTCCCCTAACTGGACCCATGGGCACTGAAACACCGCATCATAGAAAGTTGAGATTCACAATATAAAGACAGTTTGATACTCTTGACATAATGCGATATAAACCAATCCATGTCTTTCTCCTTAGTTCTATTTTTTATTATGGGGTACTCTGATCCAGTCCCCTAACTGGACCCATGGGCACTGAAACACCGCATCATAGAAAGTTGAGATTCACAATATAAAGACAGTTTGATACTCTTGACATAATGCGATATAAACCTAATCCATGTCTTTCTCCTTAGTTCTATTTTTTATTATGGGGTACTCTGATCCAGTCCCCTAACTGGACCCATGGGCACTGAAACACCGCACCATAGAAAGTTGAGATTCACAATATAAAGACAGTTTG